>MEHQ01001869.1:0-172892 GCA_008828725.1 Saccharina japonica
GAAATAATGGACCATTGATAGATAAATTGGAGTCCAAATGGACCTTACATTGCCGTCCGTAGTGACTGTCCTTGGGATTAGGGCAACGCGCACCGCGCGACGTACAGGACTCGGCGGGGCATGATACCCGGCGTTCCACTGGTTGTGACACCCAGTCTCCCTACCTATGGGTTAAGGTGGGGCTGAAGCGCTCTAGATCGCGAGATCATGATTCCAGACAGACAGACAGACTAACAGCATTTAATAATATAGATATACAACAAAGGAAAGTATTATCAGGGATCGGGAACCGATATAAGAATATTATGTAGTTCGTTGTTCTAAAGATAATTCGGCTTTGTGGTTCACATTATTTGGCTGATTACGTAAGTAGCGCACTTTGATAGCAGCAACTGGCGTTGTTTGATTGATCACGTTTGTGGGAATACCAAGTGTGTACCGCATGGAACGGTACTGGTAGACTGGTGGAACACGCGAACAGACAGGGCTGTTGCTTGGAACTGGACAGCGGTTGCACGCTGGTCCAAGTATTTCGTGATTTCTCTGGCCCACCCACCCTTTTTCTTTCCATAGTAGTAGTAGTAGTAGTAGTAGCAGTAGTAGTAGTAGTAGTAGTAGCAGTAGTAGTAGTAATAGTAGTAGTGGTGATGAGTTTAGTATATAAGTGTAGGGAGGGAGTTATAGTAGTACTCTCTTCTCCTTCTCCTTCCGTGTTGTTGAAGAAACTACGATTATCTCCTACTACTACTACTACTACAACTTCGACTACTACTACTATTACTACTACTACTACTACTACTACTACTGCTACTACTACTACTACTACTACTATGGAAAGAAAAAGGGTGGGTGGGCCAGAGAAATCACGAAATACTTGGACCAGCGTGCAACCGCTGTCCAGTTCCAAGCAACAGCCCTGTCTGTTCGCGTGTTCCACCAGTCTACCAGTACCGTTCCATGCGGTACACACTTGGTATTCCCACAAACGTGATCAATCAAACAACGCCAGTTGCTGCTATCAAAGTGCGCTACTTACGTAATCAGCCAAATAATGTGAACCACAAAGCCGAATTATCTTTAGAACAACGAACTACATAATATTCTTATATCGGTTCCCGATCCCTGATAATACTTTCCTTTGTTGTATATCTATATTATTAAATGCTGTTAGTCTGTCTGTCTGTCTGGAATCATGATCTCGCGATCTAGAGCGCTTCAGCCCCACCTTAACCCATAGGTAGGGAGACTGGGTGTCACAACCAGTGGAACGCCGGGTATCATGCCCCGCCGAGTCCTGTACGTCGCGCGGTGCGCGTTGCCCTAATCCCAAGGACAGTCACTACGGACGGCAATGTAAGGTCCATTTGGACTCCAATTTATCTATCAATGGTCCATTATTTCCGTTCAGATTGCTACATCACAGCACACTGCCAGTCATGTTGGCATAGTCTCGCGAGTCTCGCGATCCAGGGCGTTCCATTCCCGCCTCGCAGCATCGGTAGAGAGAGTGCGAGGCACAATACGCGGGACACTGAGTCTCACGTCGCGCCGAGTCCTGGCCGTCGCGTGCTGAGCACTGCCGACAGTCGTGGCCGTGTCATAATCCCGAGAAATCCGCGACAGCCATATAGGCAGCCTAACTGCTGACCTAAACTTTTGAATCACGAAATCGGCAGCTGATTGGCTGACCAAACCCATGCTAGAGACCCCTGGCGTTTTTTAGAAGATTGGTGCTGAATAGTATCACCAAGGCGAGGTTCCACCACACCCGGGTAACATAGGGTCCCCTTCCTGGATAGTGAATCCCTCCTCATCACTACAACTCCGACCAACCGGGGAAGAACACGGCGATCCCCGGCGTCGACATCGAATCGCACGGTTTGGAAACCCCACCTCCATCTGCTAATAACTGGTTAACTGAGGTTCATGGAGCCAGCGGCACCCGGAGGCGATAGCGTTTGATCCCCTGATCATAAATCCTTCCATGCAGTTACATCTTCAACAACTCGGGAACGAAAACGGACAAGCGCAAGGTGTGAGAACCCCAACGCTACAGGGTGAGTTTGGATGATATAGGGCTCATGGAGCCAGCGCGTGGCGAAGATTGCCCACCCGGACAATGTCGGGGTCCCGCCGCACCCGGGGACGACAAGGCCCCATCCCCGGATCAGAAATCCTCACATACATCGAAACATCCGAAACACCTGAGGGAAACTAAGTACCCCCGGGTCGATACCGCCCCCCGGAAGGTGTGGAAACCCTCCCCGCATAGGCTGATGGCTGATTGCGCTGGGGCTCATGGAGCAAGCGCGTTGGGAGAGTTTCCCGTCGAGACAATATCGAGGTCCCGCCGCACGCAGGGACGATAGTGTACCATCCCAGGAGCCGAAAGCCTTCCACACACCTACAACTCTAACCATCCGGGGACAAAAAAGGGGGTTCCGCCGGATCGATACCGCCTCTCAAGGTGTGAAAAATCCTTCCCTCACCCCGATATAATATAATAAGGATTACATTTCATCCCTGCGTTTTCCGAGCCCGACGCCCATTGGTCGAGGGGGGCCCCCAGCTCGCCCCCGGCCAATCAAGGGCTGCGGCACGCGCGGCGGGAGTTGCTCCTCGGGGGAACTCCCCAGTCCCGCCGTACCTGGAGACGATAGGGCCCCATCCCCGGTTCGGAAATCCCTCCGTGTCTCTACAACTCCAAACACCCGGATACAAAAAAACAGTCCCCCGGCTCGAAACCGCTACGCACGGCGTGGAAACCCTAGCCCAACAGTCCGATCGCTGATTGGCTGGAGCTCGAAAAGAAAGCCAGCTCCACCCGGGGACGACAGGGTCCCATCCCCGGATCGGAAATCCCTCCATATATCTACAACTCCAACAGCCCGGGGACGAAAACCGAGGTCCCCCGGGTCGACCCCGCCTCGCATGGTGTGGAAGCCCCAGCCACACCGGCCGGTCGTTGATTGGCTGGGGCTCGTATACAAAGCCAGAGCCACCCGGAGACAAAAGAGTATCATCCTCGGATCGGAAATCACGCCATAAATCCACAACCTCTCACCCGGGGACGGTAGGGCCCCATCCCCGGTTTGTAAATGCCTCCGTATCTCTACAACTCCGACCACCCGGGGACGAAAAAAACGACCCCCCGGCTCGAAACCGCCCCGCACGGTGTGGAAACCCCAGCCCGACCGGCCGATCGCTAATTGGCTGGGGCTCGAAAACAAATCCAGCGCCACCCGGGGACGATAAAGACCCACCCCCGGATCAGAATTATCTCTGCGTTTTCCGAGCCCGGCGCCCCTTGGTCGAGGGGGGCTCCCAGCCCTTCCCCCGGCCAATCAGGGGTCGCGGCGCACGCGGCAGGAGTTGGTTTTCGGGGGAACCCCCCAGTCCCGCCGCACCCGGGGACGATAGGGCCTTATCTCCGGTTCGGAAATCCCTCCGTATCTCTACAACTCCAACCACCCGGGGACGAAAATAATCATCGCCCGGCTCGAAACCGCCACGCACGGTGTGGAAGCCCCAGCCCCACCGTTCGATCGCTGATTGGCTGGGGCTCAAAAATAAAGCCAACGCCACCCGGGGACGATACGGCCCCATCCCCGGTTCGAAAATCCCTCCATACATCTACAATTCCAACAGCCCGGGGACGAAAACCGAGGTCTCCCAGGTGGAAACCGCCCCGCACGATGTGGAAACCCCAGCCCGACCAGCCGATCGCTGATTGGCTGGCGCTCGAAAGTAAAGCCAGCACCACCCAGGGATGATACGGCCTCCTCCCCGGTTCGCGTTTCGCGGTGTGGAAACCCAAATATCACTGGCTCGTAGCTGATTGATTTTGTGGGCTGACGTTCGTGAAGCCAGCTTGTCCACTAATGGGAGCAAAGCGGTTCAGCAAGTTGGTTAAACCCGATCTATTAAACCCACGTGTCTAGGAGCGGTTGTCATTCCATATGTATCGCCATCTGCAGCCTTCGATTGGCGCAGCCCAATGAAAAAAAATAAGGCGCGCGAAGCGCGCCGATTTTTGCGCTTGTATATAGATGAAATATTGTTAGGTTGGGTTGGCGTCGGTTGGCGACGACGCTGTAAAACACGCCTTTCACTGCGTGAGCTAGACAACCAGGGCACCGTTTGTTTTCGTTATTTTTTGGCGGTCACCAAAGCTGGCGCTCGAGTTGGATCACTTGTGCGGGGTGGAGAACCTTTAATCTGCACAAGGGGAATGATCCTATCACGCAGTGTGTATATAGTATGGCATCTGCGAGGCAGTTACATAGTGCTCCCATTGCTGTCTTAGGGAGTGGCCACACCATAAACTAAATTAACCCATCGAAGCTGTCATCCATATGCAAGTCCGCCTCACAAGCTGTTCTTAGTAAGATGCAGCGCTCCCTTCATGCGACTCGCCCAACACCTCAAGGCGCTTCGCGCTTGGTGCTAGCAGTGTCTGCCTGGTCGTTGAAAACCCGACATGCTCCGTCCCGGCGTTGTAGGGATACGAGGGTCTATGGGCGTACCACTACGGCCATGCATGAAGATGAAGTACACCCCCCCTCCATCGGGTGATTGGTGATCAGGCTGGGGCTCATGGAGCCAGTGCGCGGCGATAATTGCCTCTCGGGACATAATCAGGGTCCCACCGCACCCGGGGACGCTAGTGTCCTATCCCGGGATCATGCACTCTTCCATACGTCTACAACTCCAACAATCCGAGGACGAAAAACGATTTCCCTCGGGTCGATACCGCCTCGAAAGGTGTGGGAACCCCACCTCGATGGACTGATTGCTGATTGGGCTGGAGATCATGGAGCCAGTGCGCGGCTGGAGCTGCCCCTCGGGGCAATGTCGAGGTCTCGGCGCACCCGGGGATGATAGTGTCCCATCACCGGATCAGGAATCCATCCATACATCTACAACTAACCATGGACAAAACAGACGCTCCTCGGGTCGACACCGCCTCGCAAGGTGTGGAAACCCCACCCCCATTGGCTGATTGCTGATTGGGCTGTAGCTCATGGAGCCAGCGCGTGGCTGGTGTTACCCTTGGGACAACGGCGATGTCCCGCCGCACCCGGGGATGATAGTGTCCCATCCACGGATCCGGAATGCTTCTGTACATCTACAACTCCAACAACCCAGGGACGAAAACGGAGTCCCCCCGGGTCAATCCCGCCTTGCGAGGTGTGGAAACCCCACCCCCATCGGGTGAGTGCTGATTGGCTGAGGCTTATGGAGCCAGTGCGTGGCTGGAGTTGCCCCTCGAGAAAACGGCGAGGCCCCGCCGCGCCGGGGAATAGTAGTGTATCACCCCCGTATTAAATATTATTCCATACATCTACAACTCTAACAACCCGGGCATGAAAACCGAGTTCCCCCGGGGCGATACCGCCTTGCGTGGTGTGGAAACCCCACCCCCATCGGCTGAGTTGCTGATTTCGCTGAGATTCATGACGCCAGCGCGCGGCGAAAGTTGCCTCTCGGGACAACGTCGATGCCCGGCCGCACCCGGAGACGATAGTGTCCCATGCCCGGATTAGAAACGGTTCCATACACCTACAACTCTAACAACCCGGGGATGAAAATGGACATCCCCCGGTTCGGTACCGGCCCGCACGATGGTTCTTATGTTTCCGTTCAGAGTGGTACATCACAGCATACAACTACTGCTGTACCAGGTAACACATACTACTATTGGAAACGCAGGGCTAGCGCCACGGGCGGAGGCAGGTAATACATACTACTGTTGGAAACGCAGAGCTAGCGCCACGGGCGGAGCCGTGGCTCTACTTTTAGCATTTTTCGAATTGCGTCGTGTATTATCATTTTTTGGAGCATGGGAGGCAAAGCAGCTGGCTGACATGTCTATCGCATTATCCAACTCTGTGTCATGCTCACATATCTTTGCTCATAAACACATCTCCCTCCCTTCATTGTCTGGGCTATACTGTACGAATTCCCGGACGACTGAGACACCCAATGGTTTAACACCATTGTACTCCTCCAAAACCGAGATTACTCCGAGACTTCTCCGGTTTACCCCATATAGTATCTTGACCTGGCTGTTATTTGCAAACCCTTGCCAGCTACTAGTTTACAGGACACACGCCCCGCATTGTGCGCGTTATCCCGGGTGTGCATCTTATATGCATCGGACTTCCACCTTCCTTCTCTCTGTATGACTCGTCTCAACACGTCACTTCCAGCCGCAAGCGTCGAGGCACTTCCTAACCTCGGCGAGTGTAGGGCGGACTCTTCGGGGTTACGCCCCAGCTTTCCAACTAAATATCTCAGCGCTCGCAAAGCTTGTCCACCCCCCCACGCTCATACTTGCGCCCCTGCACGGTACGAGGAAAGTGACGCGTGTTCAGGTAGCGCTGCACAGCATGACAGTAGTGCTATCATAAGCGAAACTGCTTCGCCACTCTCACCCAGCTCAGAACACGGGCCTCGGACCCCGCTCCGTGTACGTACAACGATGCTACCAACTTGAGCCTGGTCGCCTTAGTGGCCGGTTAATCGCACCTAAACACGGTCGTCATAAATGCATTGGAGACGCCTTGACTGACTGTGGCCAGAAACGAACGCAACACCACTTCGCGTGAGACATGTGCTGGGTGCACCTCACCTGAGCCATTCGCAAATACCCCATCTGACCTAGCGAAGGAAAAACAAAAAGCAATAGCTCATGCCCAAACATAGCCAAACCACTCAACCCCCAAACCCAAGGTATGAGTTCCTGCCACTTGATCAACATATCTCACGATGTAGGGAGCCGAACCCGTGAGCGTGTTTCCGCCAATATATGTTCCTAGATTGCAAATCTGGATGCCCTGACTGCCCAGCAGTCTGATGAGATGTTTTAAGGTCGTTGCATTAGAGGACAGAGCGAGAGAGAGAGAGCGGAGAGAGAGCGGAGTGCTCGAACCCTCCTCCCGCACGAGGCAAGAATTCCACAATAACGCCTGCGAATATATACGCAACCCTCTACAACTTTTGTAACCGTCGTTGCTGACACGATCCAAACGAACAATATATGCGATCGCGAGATACCTTGCAATAGACTCTTGATCAACGGCGCGCTTAGGATGTTTATCTGCCAAATATCATCCCCACCCGACTAACTGAGGGTGGTTACGTAGACCCTCCATATTGCCATACCAGTATTATACACTGGTGAATCTCACCGTTGTATCCACACCCGAAACTTATTGTGAATGTTGCGAAGTGAATTGCAAATGAAATATTGCCGTCTACCTCTTCTGACTTTTTCACGAAGGTTCAGCGAGGGAGTAATGCGATGTTCTGAAATAACATTCGCCCCTTTTCGACAAATCAAGAAATACCGACGACAATATCCAGGTGCAACATATACCGCGATAATCACCAGAAGTCGCAGCACTGCCATTTCAGTCACCCAGTATCACTTACAAGCCACGACTCTCCCGAAGCTGTCAACCGGGCCATGCGCTCTTTGCCGAATTTGCACGACTGTTCCCATTGACATTTGTATGTTCAACTCCCTTTAGGAAGTAATGTGAAGTACTGAAACTACACTGTGCCCGATCGCTAACACCCAGATAGGTATACCAGCACGAGCATACAGTTTGGTTTTGCACATTACACAGTGGCATTATCCCGTTGTACGTTGTCGTCGCAATGCCGGGTTTAGAAATGCTGCTGACGGCGTTCACCAAGCAGTGGTTCAGTACACATCTCTTGTCTTTCACATACTGGTGTTCAGTTAATAATTAATTCAACGTGGTATATTTCGAGCCCCATTGCGACCACGCTGTAAAAGTACCGGCACGTATTATATAATGCCGCCCTACCGCAACAGCGAAATTTCAACTATAACTGCCCACGGTTCACCCATCGCTGATGTGATTTCTGCCACTAAGGTGGACTATCTACACGTATCCGCGCTCAAAGTATCTCGAACATTTGGCTGTAAAGATTTACCCTCGGCACGTGGTGAGACACTCATTCATAACGCCTCTCGCAAAGTTGAGTATCTACTACTCAATCGGTTAAACTCACAGCTGACGTATTTATAATAATTTTATTTAATAATATACTCGTAAACATTCACATTTGATGCACGCCCTAGGATTGTTGGACGTTTTCAGTAAAATACTGCAAAGTATTTCGCGCCCCATCGCTAAAGACCTCTCGAGCTTTTGGATGTTGTGAAGCAACTCTCTCACTCAACAATGCCCGTTGGAGGTCACCCACTCATTATGCCATACTGGTAATATATATAATCGAACGTGCACACGCCAATCTTAAGACATATTAGTAGGAAGATGCTGTTGAAATCCAGCCGCATCGTGTTGGTATGATTTGATTCCTCGCCCAGCCGCATTTAATCAAAGGGCGATAATGTCGCCCAAGATTCAACCAACAGCAGTACCATGCCGTTTCCTGTCCTGTCCGTGTGGTCACTTACTAATTACCAAGTATCTTTCGAGTCCGAATACTTTTCTCCCACCTGATGGACTGCTCCAGGAGATACAAATACCACAATTAAGTGTGCCGTACGTATACTCGTAATATCATGGTATGCCCACCTTCAGGCTACCAAGAGTAGAAGGATGCTGTTGAAACACAAGCCGCATCGTGCTGCTGTAAATAATTTGTCGCCCAGCAGAATGCAATCAAAGGGCGATAAATTCGCCCACGATTCAACCAACAGCAATACAATGCCTTTTCCTGTTCTGTCCTCGTGGTCAACTACCAATTACCAAGTAGAGTTTGAGTTCGAAGATGTTTCTCCCACCTGATAGACTGCTCTAGGTGATATACGAAGTATATACCATAATTCAGTGTGACGTACACCTGGCACACGTATACTCGTAATATCATGGTATGTCCGCGTCCAGGCTAATATGAGTACAAATGGGTACAGTGTACGAGTATGTACCACCGAACACGAAACTCTCTGAATACCGTCATTCGGTGTGCCGAATACCTGATACAAGTTTACTCGTAATATCATGGCATATCCACGCCCAGGCTATACCAAAAGCACAAAAGACCGCGTATGTATTATATGTACGAGTATGTACCACCGAACGCGATCACATTACTCGATCACAATATAATATCTTCCCGCGATATGTGGTGCGCATGCAGCCGGTCGCCCCGGCGGGCCTGCAGGCAACCACGAAGCTTGTTAGCATCAAGATCGTGGGTTCGAGCCCCCCCCGCGTGCATGCTCGTACGAGGGACTTTTTCTCGCAAATAAATATCTTGTCTAGCGGAAAGCGCGAGAGCGTGAGTTAGCAAAATTCGATAAAGATCGACGAGCGTTGGGAAGGCTGAACCCTCTGCGCGATGAATATCAAGGCAAGAACCGTGGTGGGGGGGGAGGGAGAGGAGCCTACTTGATGACCACGGATCCGAGTTACGATTAGGGAGGGAAAAGACAGAAGTGCGAAGAAAATAAATTGGATGGAAAAACAAAACAAAAAACAAAATGTGCTCGATAATCATATCATATACCTGTTACCAGGTATTTCCGCTACGTATATGTCGTGCGCATGTGCTTGATCCTCGTAGATTGAAACTACTGTATTAATAGAGACTGCTGTTGTTCCTCCGCGTTTTTCATTTTCCTTTTTATTTTTCATCGTATGAACCGGGACGTTTTTATCACCTGCACCAACAACAGCTCACGCCCCAGACTCGTGCGTGCGATCGCAATAAATGCGGCACTGGTACTGCTCACGAATAGAAAGGTCTATGTATCCATTTTTCCGGCAGAGCTCTCCTTACCCGGCGGTACCTGATATGTACGTACACGAGTAAAGCAGTAACTGTACCTGGTACAGAACCCTCGTTAAGTGAAAGGATAACAACGATCTCACCTCGAAAGTCGCTCAAGCCATCCTAAAACACGTACGCCCTCGGCCCCCTTGGGCGTCATAGATAACAAACTACACGAGAACATACCGGTCTTTGCGATGCGTGATGTTGACGTTTGCGCGCACGCTGTTTGCACCGTGTGGTACGACTCGACCCGTATCACACATTTATTTCTGAGCTTGGAACTGTAGTTCCATGATAAATCACGAACTACCTAGCCCAGCAACCGCTGGCCAGCTGCAAAAGCAGCAGCCCTGTCTGTTCGCGTGTTCTACCAGTCTGCCAGCACTGTTCCGTGCTGTACCCGCTTGAAATTCCAACTCACACCATCAACCGAACAGCGCGCCGTTGCTGGTATTTTAGCCAAGAATTTGAACCAAACGCCTAAGTCTCTCTAGAACAACCAACAACTGATTATTCTTGGATCGGTTCCCGATCTCTAACAATAATCTTCTCCTTTTCATTTACGCAAGTTATTTTTTCAAAGCGACTTGCGCACACAGCATATGTAGTCGGTCGCCCTGGTAGACTAGTGGTCAGCTTCAAAGACTACTGGCATTGGTACTCATGTTCGAATCCCACCGTGGTGAGATTTTTACATTATTAAAAAAATATAAAGGAACCAATTGCTGAGAGCGCCTTCATGGCGTGGGTAGGCGGAACCCGACGCAAGTCGACGAGGGAAGAAAGTGCTGAAATATTCTCGCGATAAAAATGCAAGGCAAGTACTGTAGTGGGGAGGGGGGATAAGAGCCTACTTAGCGACCCCGGATCTGAGTTACGACTAAAGAGGGAGAGAGAAAAGAAGGGAAAAGATAATGAATGGGATAGACAAAAAAAAACAAAAAAAAACAGATTTCACTTGCCCTGCTCGGCTCGGCCACGTGGGACGGGTTACTCCGTGAAAATGACTCTATTGTTTCGTCTTCGAAAGTGCATCGCGCGGGCTAAGGGCCTCGGGTGAGGACGAGACTGGCGGGGTGCGTGCTTCAGTCGACTCTCGGCGCCCCGACCCAAGCGGCGACGAGATCGGCCGTGCGGCTGCCGAGCGAAAACGCGCCGCCTGGCAAAACAATCACTATTATACTTTGTTGTGTGACTCGGCGTGAAGAATGCAAAGATGCACATTTGTTTGGCCCGTTCAGAACTGCAGCTGATTCACAACTGTGAGTTTCCATACTTTACCCATTCTTCATACCGGTACCCCCTCCCCCTCCCCTTCAACACGCCATACATTACCAAGTCCCTTGATTGGCAATACACCGCTTCCCCTATTGTATACGTACAAGGCTCCCCTTTGGGATGTGGTTGCACTGAAATCCCGCCGGTGTCGCAAATTCAACAGGCGAAAACACCATGAGGCATTCCTATGTATGTATGTATGTATATGACGCTATAACTTCGACCATGTGTGCTTCATATAAGAAGATGGGCGTAAACATACACTGCGACTGTATGCAGGAATTTGCATATTCCCCTTGTAGTCAAAAATGCGCGCGCACACAACGCCGTGACTGTCACAAAGACCAGAGTGTGACTTGCGGGTGATGTTGTACGACTGTTGTTGGGCTGCTGCTGTTGCTGTTGTACTGCTTCTGTACTGCTGTTGTACTGCGGTTGTACTCCTGTTGTACCGCTGTTATACTCCTGTTGTACCGATACTATCGGTGTAAGAGTAATGTATCCCGTGTCCGAGCGTTGCTTTGCAATCCCAAGGAAGTGTGGTTTAACCATTTCCCTCCTACACTGCACATGTACCTAAACAAGTGTACCTAAATCAAACCATAATTCCAATTGTTTTATCCGCACATCGGGAGTGCAGTCTTAATAGGTCAATGTCGTCCTGCCCCCACAACTTCACCGCTCTTTGAGACTACCGGCATGTGTTTGTTCCGATCTATGAAGACAAGGACTATGGCGTACACACGAGCACGCGCAGGAGCGCGGACCGTCGCCGTCACAAAGGGAAGAGCTTGATGTGCGATTGCTGTTGTACCGTTGCTGGTACAATTTACGAAGGCTGAGGTCTGGAAGGAAATTGTGACACACGCAGTAGCAGACCAAAACTCTCAAAATATAAAATTGTGGAATTTTCCATTGCAGTGGCAAGCTCTTGCTCGTCGGAAACAGACCCCGTGGTCACTCGCCAGATATCGCGACTTTGAACTCTCAGAGCACGCGCCACGGACCTTAAACGTGCCCCACACTTGAGGCGTGTGTACACGTAGGCCTCCTTCGTGCCCCGCGGCAGAATGCACGAAACAAGAGCCCCGGCTGGAAGAGCAAAACATGTCGATGTGCAAAACAAGTTGATTTGGTACCTAAACATATGTGTATTCATAAACAGTAATATAAGTTGGTTGGACTTGCGTCGGTTGGCGACGACGCTGTAAAACACGCGTCTCTCTGGGTGACCTAGACAACCAGGGTACCGTTCTCTTGTTTAGGCGATCACGACGGCTGGCGGTAGAGTCAGATCATTTGTGCGGGGTGGGAAACCTTAGCTTCGCACAAGGGAAATAGCCCTATCACGTAGTGTGTATATTGTCAGGCACGCAAGAGGCAGATACATAATATTCCCACCGCTGTCGTTGGACGTGGCCACACCACAAATCAAACCTGTTCATTGGAGGCTATCGTCCATATACAAGTCCGCGGTACAAGCGGGTATTTGTAGGATGCAGCTCACCCTTTGTTCGCCTCGCCCAATACTTCACGGCGCTTCGCGCTTGGTGCGAGCAATACCTGACTGGTTGATGAAAACTCAACATGCTCCGTCTCGGCATTGAAGGGATGGGTTTATGTTCATACGAGTACGGCCATAAACAACATGACGACATGAGTACACCCCCCTAGTAGATGCACAAATGGGCCCTTGTGGCAAAAATATAGAGAGTAGACATCACATAGTGGGAGAATATGCACAGGGAGGAATGGGATGTGTTACAGGAGGAATTGAGGAAAGTAGACGAATTGGACACGGACACGTTTGGTACAATACATAGTAGCGTGAAAACGATCGCTATGTTAGGATATAAAAGGTGGCCCCAGGCGATGCAAAACCAAGGGGATAAAACTAGCAAAACATATTTATGTAATATATGGAAACAAGGAAATGAGCGCCCAACTGTTGGAGGTGTCTCTATTTGGCGTAGGAACGATGCTGCGTCTCGAAAGGGATGCGTGGTCAATGGTCAAGTGTTTAGGGCAAGAAACAAATGAGTACGCCCCCCCCTCCCCTCTACCTACAGCAACAACCTCAAAGCCCCACCTCGAATGTCATCGTTTTTTCTTTGTTCAAGTTTACACGTATACATTGTTCCAATTACAGACATTCAACTATACCTGAAGCACCACCAAAAAGGCCTAGTTATATTCAGGCGCCCTCTACCTTCCTCGCCCCCGGCCCATTCAACCACCTAGTATTGTGGCGTTTGTAAATCGCAAGGACACCACCAAGCATCAGTCGAAGTTATTGCCGACACAGCCGCGCTGAACCGCCCCCGCTCCAACCCCCATCCATCCGACTACCATGTGTGACGAACCCCCATTTGCACTTTCGTCGACTTGTAACAACCTTTTCGATAAAATTGAGTCTCTAGCTTTTGATTGAGTCTCACGTATAATACGAATACGTCAAGTAAGCGTGTTATCATAAAAAATTAAACCCCATTGCTTAGTCCCAACAAGGGAATCGGAGACACTTTTTTTAACGCATTTCATTCATTATTGTTGTTCTTGACAGTCGGAACATCGATTACATACAACAGTATGTATAGTACCTGTATGCAAACATCATACGTACGTACGTGGAAACATGGTTTAACTTGCGTATCATCGTATACTGTCTGCTGTACGAGGTATGCCATATTCCTTCTGCACTAGAAACAGTAGTGTACGCGGATTAAGATGGTATAGACTACCCGGAGGGATTATTGTTCAGGTGTAAGTCTGTATTCATATTATAAAAATCGTAATGCTCTTATTGAGGGCTGGAAGATTCCTTGGGCTCACTAAAAACTAAGTTAAAAGGTCATTTCAATTCTTCAAAATATAATCTTCACATCATTCTATTTTGTCTGCAGATTATTCTGAACATTCGCAGCCCGTTGTTCATCAGTCAACGCATTACCCGTCTATCAGATTTATCGAAACAAACGCTCTGTTATGGTTTCGATTAAAAGGGTTCAGCTGTTCACGATTATAATGCGAGCATTGAAAAAAAAAGCTACTCGCGATTAGTATCATTATCATATTTGCCAGCCGACAATGTACAGCATGAGCTCAAACGTTGATAACTCATACAACACTCCCGCAAGCAGAAAATCACGGAAACAAAGGAAGTATCATCGTACATAGTAGTAGTAGTAGTAGTAGTAGTAGTAGTAGTAGTAGTAGCAGTAGTAGTAGAAGTGGGCGGCCGCATTTAAGAAATATTGATTTGGGAAAAATACTCGTACGAGACTCAGATTAGCACGAATATTGAAACAAATTGGCCGAGAAACATAAAACGTTAGAAACTAAATAAGAAATTCAGCCTCGACCAGATCTTGACGTTTCTTAATAGCCCACTGTACTATCTAATGCCACATGTTTTATAGATGAGGACAAAGAAAAGAACCATGAAGGTCTCTTCGTGTCGTTTGTCCGCCATGCTCGGCACGATTTACCAGCCCATAATGAACTGAAGTGCAGTGTAGTGCAACAGTATATATAGTATCATACCTAAAGTGTACGTAGGTATGTACNCGTCCCTTCCGTATTATGAAACCTAACGACGACATTTCGCCAAAGTTACCACAAGCCAACAAGCCCGCGGCTTTCCGCCGCCTTTTGCCCCCCGCCTCCAACCCTTTGTCTTCCGCGTTATCACTACGAAACCCCCAACCTGGCCGCTACCCCGTGACCCCTCCCCATCCCTTCATCATCGCCTCCTTTGTTATACGAACCCCTCGAACACAGGGCTTCACCTGTCGAGTTCATCCATGTGAATCTTGCCCGCCACGTCGCCACCCCCATTACACAACGAAACCTCTCATCGCAGGGTTCGGCCTGCCCATCTCTGCCGTCCATAGTACAGCCACGGCACCCTGATCCTCTCCCCTCCTTACAATATGAAATTCCTCAACACAGGTTTTGGTTATTCGGCCTGTCAGACTCTGCCGTGCGATACTTGGTCGCCACCCCACGAACATCCCCCAGAACAGGGTGCGGCCTGTCCGTTTGGTCCGGAAATCACGTGGAAACTGCCCCGTGACCCCCACCCCCCGCCGCATCTTGCCTAATCCAAACCCCCCAAAACAAGATTTGGCTTCTCGTGCCCTTGTAACCGCAATATGGCTGGCCGCTACCTCTCCCGCCTCCAAGTTAGTGCGACCCCTCTCCTCCCCTCCCGCCTCTATTGAAACGCGACTCTCCGTTCCCTCTCCCGGCCTGGTTGGTGAAAACCCAACGTGCTTCGTTCCGGCATTGTAGGGATGCGAGGGTCTATGGCAATACGACTACGGCCGTGCACGATATGAGTACACCACCATCCCCTTCCCGTACATGTATCGCGTACCTACAAGGTTATCCTTCGGGATGTGGGTGACTTGAGATCCCGGGGGTGTCGCAAGATAAACAGGGACAGCCTTATCATCATCAGGCGTCCCTATTTTCTCTGAATACAACTGTATACTTAGTGCTGTGTGATATGATGAGGTTCGACTACGTGACTCTGGATTTATAATACTATCCAGAAACCATGAACATAGTTGAATGTATCTCGTGGTGAACACTGCACACACATATATTATATAGATGAATACAAAAGCACCGCGGCTGTCACTAAGGCCACAGCGTGAATATTTGGTGCTGTTTTACTGCTGTTGTACCGCTGCTGTTTTTACGTCGATCGTCGCTGCACGGTTGCTTTCGAGACCCGGAGCAAATGTGTCTTCGTACCGTCTTCATGCCCTCTGCGCAGCATGCCATTAATTGCACATTAGTTGAGATTACGTGTTGTATGTATGCGCTCGTTCCTACTTCCTAGGGCGACAGTAAACATGGTACGGACACGCGCACACACGTCAGTTGCCTGCACCAAAATGAAGAGCTTGATGTGCGACTGCTGTTGTTTCGTGGCTACCTATTTTACATGTGGCAGTCGGAGTATTCTTCAAAACAATACAAAGCCCACATTGCAGTTCTAAATACTAATTATAGTAACTATATACCCTACCTATGGCCTAAGTATTTAATAGACTCGCAGAGGTCACCTTGGTCCGTAGGTAATAAAGCGTCAGTATTTACACTGCTCTCTGCGAGTGATATGATGCGGGTGAACATAGAAAGCGTTGGAGTGTAATTCGCGACGCGTCCACATGCAAACACAGTGAGGTCTGCCGAATGCCAGCAGACATGTACAAAGTCCACACGCCCACACAAACGAACACGCAGCACCCACACGTATACGTCACGTGTTCACACACTTTCCTGGTGTCCGTTGCTGTAAGGACGGAAACAGCTTGGAGCGTGTGCTGCCAAACAGCCGTGGAGAGGACACGTTGAAATATGTGGTTTGCATTGTCTTAGCAGGCTCTTGACTTGGCGGGAAAACACCCTGCACTTACTTGGTAGTTTTGGGAGCAAGCGGCACGGACCTCTAATGGAGCCCGAACTTGACGCGTGTGTACGCGCCGGCCTCTTGCACGTCCCGCGGCCGCCGGTTAAAGAACAAACCTCCGGTCGGGAGAGAAAACAATGCCGGTGTCCAAAATAAGTCCATTTGATGCATACAATAATAGCCATATGGGTGTCGCAACAGCGTTTTCCGAGCCCGAAGTCCATTAGTCAAGCCCCCCCCACCGGCCTCGGCCAATCCGAGGTCAGGGGGTTCCGCACGGAGTGGAAACCCCAACCCCACAGTCTCTATCACTCTTAGGCTAAGGTTTGAGGAGCCAGTACCACCCGGGGGAGGATACAGTGTCTTCCTCACATCATAAATACTTCCATACCTATCCCCCGGGTCGATATGGCCACGTACGGTGCGCAAACCCCAACCCCACTGACTCGTTCACTGATTCGCTGAGGTTCGGAGAGCCAATACCACGAGAGGAGAATATAGTGCCATACTCGAGACAATAAACACTTCCACAACCCGACTTCGGAGCTGGTACAATATAGTGTCACACCCGCGAATCTGCAACTCCAACGAACCAGGAACAAGAACCGTGCCCCCCCCGGGCCGATAACGCCCCTTACGGCGTGGAAACCCCAACTGCGCGTACGCCAGTGTTGGGCTGAAGTTCGTGAAGACGGCGTCCCTCGTCATGGAAGCAACAATGTTCAGCAAGTTCTTTTAATCCGATCAAATTGACCTGTTTGTGTATGAAGGGGTTGTCCGTTTCACATGGATCACGATATGTAGCCTTCGCTTGGCGTAGACCAATAAGAAAAGGAACAATGAGCGAAGCACGCTCATTTTTGTGCGTGTACATATATATATTAATAGTTATGCTTGTGAAAATTCGTCTTATGTTTTCAGCATATCTCTTGTACGAGTAATTTCCGTCAAAATCTCAAGTACGCCGACATGGCAAGCACGTCTGGGTACGCCTGTCGAGGTTTGAGCTCGATCCGAGCACTACAGCTCGCGTGGCAGGCGCTTGCATTACGTTTCGGCGGGAGTGGATACGGCGATTTCCCGGGTTTCTCTGAGTGAGGCCCTGTTTTTGTTCAGTCGTGCCTTTTTGGTTTGTTTTTGCTGGGAGCACGGGCAGCACACAAGAACGGCAGCAGCACCGTAGAGAGCGTGCTCCGGTACCACCTCAATGTTACAACCCTGCTACCCAGCACAAGGAGCAGGCATTACACCATTTATGTGCCTGCGGCAGATCCGTGCTGTACCGTGGCGAGTAAATTTTGTCGTAGCCTGCGATCTTCCGAATCGTGTTACCTGCAGATCGATTCATAGGAGCCAGCAATCCGTCACCAAACCACTCCACTGCCACCTCTCGGCTGCTTGCTGCTGCTGTTGATGGGTTCCATGTGTCATGTGTGTGCCCTGCATGCTGCATGCCGACGCATGCGATGATACCAGTATTCAGGCGGTCTGGCTCCAAGAACAACTAATATTTGTGACAAGGTAATCACAGATCACGTAACATGCAGGGTCCGACGTTCCGACTTGAATATCAAATGTGAGTTCAAATACCGGAGATGTTTTGCTTCTGTTGATTGATGTCTAAATGTGTACACGCATTTAGCACAGGCAGGCGTCGTGGTGGCTCAAGACGGCAGTAACACAAAAGCTATATCTTGCATTATTCTCTTGCTGTCGAGCTGACTCAGCCAAAACATCGAGTAACATCGAGCGGCTCATATAATATTCCGATGTCCCATATCCCACTACAAGAATCCCTACCAATCATGTGGAGCTCCTACAATACCATGGATCTTATGCATTGTGTCACTGAGTACAATCAACATCCCCCTGCTGATTGTACACGACCATAACCCCCCTCCCCCTGCTCGGTGCTAACAAGGCACGACATTGCAGGGTCGATATATCGCAAAATCATAATGAACTCATAACAGCCGATTTTCCTAATTGAGACTTGCCTTTCCGATGAGAATGAAAACTGATTTTAGAACTTTGTTATTGTTTAAGAGTTGTATTTCGCTCACCATCAAAATTTGACCTAGAAAATATGTTCCTCGATGGTAGGTATCGATCCACGAAACAAAAAATGAAATCGGTCTTGACAGGCTCGAAAAATCGAGGATTTAAGGGAATTTTCATTTATGAGCGAGGTCCCTCGCCCATAAATACAGTTTTTCTGGGATCCTCGATATCTTGAGACTGCCGACGCCGATTTCGTTTTTTTTCTTTTGTCGTCGACGGGTGTCACAACTGACAATAGTTTACAGGGAAAAACATAACTGTAAGGGAAGTACATATCTTACAATTCAAAAAACATTATTTTCGATTTTCGTTCTCATCGGAAAGGCAATTCTCAATTAAGAAAATCGGCTGTTTCATATCAAACTCGGAAACTCAAACTAAAATCTCCAACTCCAAAACCATATCTTCAAATCAAGACTCATACAATCTGAAGTCCAAAACACATCAATATCAAGAGGAAACTCATCCTGACAATGAGGACAAGCCTCTCTCTCAACCTCATAAACAAACTGCAACCATGGGAAATATGACAATACGTAGTCACACCCAAAACATAATTACTAAGAAAAAGGTATAATGCTAGATCGCAAGAAAAACCTCGTTCCCCCGGATAAAAGTCTCCTTGTTCATCGACTACCCAAGCCATAGATTCACAGATCGCGGCGATATTGCAAAATAGCATATATACTTTTCCCCAAAGAGTTAATCTGACGCTCAAACCACAGTACCCGAAGTCATAGTTGCTCGTGCTGAAAACATCGAACACTCTCTAAATTAATTGACAGGAAAAACATCATTCTCTTCAGAATTAGCCAAGGAAAAACGGTGGTGTTCTTCGGGTTAAGAACTAGCATACCCTTACACTGATGTACGCTTACGCAACGACCGGCAATACATATTCCATTCATAAACCAACAGTAACCTCCTTGACTATCCCCGATTACCTCGATTTACTAATAGTACCCAGTATGGGGCCTAGCTGAGCCAGGAAAAATTAAACTCCATACTATATGAACGTAACCGCAGATTCTCCGTCCACGTATATTCTTCATTACGTCAAGTATGCAGACCCAACATCGCTCGATCCAATGCGTAACAAACGCAAAGAAGCTGGAATCCAACGGAAAGTTCAAAACCAAGAGCATTCAATCTGGGATGAACGCGCCCTCTGCTGCAGTTCAAAGTCACTTCAGTCGTCGTCATTTTGCCGTAGACTGAGATTATTTCGCATCCTAAACAGCCACACTCGCAATACACATCAAGCAAATCGGTCAGCAACAACTCAAACAGTGAAATTGTTCGTGAGAATAACGCAATCACATCCCAATCAAAACCCTAAACCCTCCCCCAGTCCCAATAATGCCCAAAACATTACTACTGTTGTTCCTGCCTCCGCTTCGGCTGCCTCTTCTTCCGGCCTCATATGGCGTCGCTGCTGCTCGGGTCATCGAGCTCATCCTCCTGGGTAAAATCAGCGGTCGCCTCGACAGCATAAACTTGACACAAACAGCAGGGGACAAGTCGTGCGGACCAGAAATCAGGGTGGCCATGGGTATTCTGCTCTTTTCATGCATTCATACGTATCGGCTTGCAAATCTCTCGTTTTCCCGCAATATAATTATTTCAAATTCCACTGCAAAATGGATACTTGACAACGACAACATACCTATGATACCACATGATATCCCATACCACGTCACATCCATGAATGACCGATCACTCTATATTGCTGTACGTACGCGTAGTATCTAATCCAATCCTATTACTTGGTAAACATGTACTGCAGGACCGTGCAAAAAGTTTAATTCGCTCCTGCTTATAACTTCAACATCAACAGCAGTGCATACCAGAGTAGCGGACACTGGACGAGAGGTTGCGCTACTCTGCAGTCCAGGTATATTCGATGTAGTATCGTACTCAACTCTGTGCATACTCTTCTACTCGCAGTACTATACTACTTCTGCTTTCGTACTCGTATTAAATCACGGGGGGTTGTGCTGATATGATACAGCAGCAGTGCTAATGATATACGTGTGCGGAACGTTCAACTTATTGTTTCAGAAATTCCTCACACCAGGTATTGCACTTTATAATCCTACGTATTGCGCGTACGTGGATTGGTACCCAGCCAGAGTGTACAACCAAGCAACCATAATACAGACAGTGATTGTCCTGCAGTAGTACTTGTACGCTACAGCAGTCTACAGGAAAACTTCAGTGAGATAAGCTGTACGAATTCACCTGTGTGTCATGCTTCCATTCCACCACCCAAATCTCCAAACCTGCTCCATTCTCAATCTCAAATGTGGGGGTATTCATCATTCTTATATCAACACAAAATCAACCCAAGGACGGAAATCATCAGCAGCAAGCAACAAATTTGTACTGGCCTGGTGCGAGCGAGACGTCTTGCTGACGGCGTGGTGATCATTTCCCCTTTACTCTCTCTGGCTTAGGGCAGCGCCTCCTCTTACGCCCGTGTTCTGCCTCCCGACCGATAATGCGGACTTCTCCGCCAGCCCCCACCTTCGCTCTCTCCTTCCCCTCCTTCCTCGGGGGCAATGTCTTCCCCGCCTTCCAAATACCCTCCCATCCCCCGGCTCCGTCTCGAAAGGGATGCGTGGTCAATGGTCAAATGACTAAGGCAAGCAACAAATGAGTACGCCCCCCCCCCCTCCCTTCCTCGGCTCCTCGTGCCAGCCAACTAACTCCCTCTCCCTTGCTCTCCTCTTCTCCTGCGCAAACCACACCCTCAGTCTTAGCATAAGCTAAATATCGGCGTTCAAGCGGCGGCGTTGGCAGCGGCGGCCGCAGCGACTGAAGCGGCGGCGGCGGTAGCGATGACGGCGGCGGCGGCGGCGGAAGTGGGTACGGCGGCGGCGAAAACAGCGGCGGCGGTAGTTGCGCTTTTTGACACGCCAAGCGCAGCAGTCCTCTGACTGCTGCTCCTCTTGCGGACGGCGCGACTGGAGCAACTGCTGCGTCTGTACCTGCTGCACTCCAGTACCTTCGCCTCCAGTGCCAAACGGGTCTCCTAGCTTCGGCCCACACGTGGCGTTGCTGGGATCGTGCTGCCGCTGCTGGGCCGGCATCTCCTCTCTCTTATCTCCTCTCTCCTCTCCTCGTTCTCTCTCATATCTAAGTAAACCTACAGTACCTCATCAATTATCAGCACGACCTCCACTTGGAACTTATGCTCCTCCCGGAGAACGTGAAGGCTCTCCGTCATCATCGGCAGTCGCCATGATCAAAATCGAGCAAAGGCGGGATCCTCTGCATACAAAGCTTGCAGAGTTGCCTTTGCAAGTCTGATCTCATTCTCGCGCTTCAGTGCCGCGACCTCGATCTTCAGCAGCTGTACCCCCTCCATACCAGCGTCCTCGTGACATGGCATGGGCTCGCGCAACCTGTTCCCCTCTGAGATTCCCCTCTGGGATAACCAGCACACTCCAATAGGACCACCGGTTCATTATAATATTATTAGTGTGTTGATTGATCTCCAAAGGTGTGCGCGCATTTGACATATGCAAACGTCATGGTGGCTCAAGGCGGCAGTAACACATAAACTCTCTCTTGCATTGTTCCTTGCTGTCGAGCTGACTCGACCAAAACATCGGGTGACATCTAGCGGCTTATATAATATCCCGATATCCCATATCTCACTAAAATAATCCCTATCAAGCATGTGGAAATCCTACTATACGATGGTTATTATGCGTTGCAATACTGAGTATGTACAATCAACAGCGTTCCATTTGTTTTGTTTGGCATGCAGATACAGAGTACGGCTGTGTGTTTGTTTTGTGCTGCTGCATATTAAGTTGTATCCCTTGTAGTAAATGTCGGGCTACTCTCGCGAGTACAACTATTAATACTCGGTAACTCTGTGTCGTCACGTCACGGGTACGAGTAGCACATCCGTACTCGCGACAATTTAGGGCTCTCTGCAATTGTAATGCGTTTAGTATGTATTACTAAAGCCCCAACATATATGGTTGTATTAATTATATGACATTTTAGCTTATTATAATGGTAGACACTAAACCGGTATTCAGTATATACACCTGACTAAAAGCCATACAAAAAAGAACGAAATAGTCGCGAGTGCCCGGGTATTTGTTTCACAAGGATTTGGCGAGTACTCACTGATCGCAGGGGCACAACTGATATATTGTGTACAGGTAGTTGTGTGTGTATAGATTTCTGTGAGCGGTAATTATTTACGATTTGGTTTTTCTTCTCCCTTATTTTGTTGGGAATGTAATACGTACAAGTAGGTACATCAACAAAAATAAAGTATATTTCGACCCCTACACAATGACCAAATCAATTTCGATCCCGCCACACTGAACCACCCCACACAAAAAGCGAAAAGTTACTTTCGGCTCTAACTCTGAAATCAAGTAATATTCAATCCCAATTCTAAAATCAAGTCAATTTTGATGCCCCGACACAATAATCAACACAATTTCACTTTCGACTACCCACACAAAGACCACGTCAATTTCGATCCCCGTACCAAAACCATGTAATTTTCGAGGCCAACTCTAAAATCAAGTCAACTTCGATGCCCCGACACAAAAACAAGTCAACTTCGACTACCCATACAAAACTCAAGGCATTTACATCCCCCACACCAAAGACAAGCATTTTTCGTCCCGCCCACAAAAACCAACTCAATTTCGACCCAGGCACTAAATTGATCAGCATTTACGTATGAAAATACCTGGTAGAGGTTAGGCAGGAAGTAGATACAGAAAAGAGTGAGGCTTCATACACCTAAGTATATAGGTTTCCTTTTAGTTTTGGCAGGCCTTGATTTCCTGTTTTTAGGGGGCGCTTATGAGTGATCAATATTGAAGCCCATGCTGAATAGTGTCGGAGGGCAAACGAAATAAGTATAAAGCGAAGATATTTTGGGCTTCGACTTTAAAGCCAAGTCAATTTTCATCTCAACACTGAAATCAAGCCAGTCTCGATAACCCCCACTGAAAGCAAGTCCATTTCGATAATTTCCTGCCCACGCTAAAAACCAAGTCAATTCATACCACCCACACGAAAACCGAGTCGATTTTGAACCCACACCAAACAAGTCATTTTCGGCCCGCTCACGCAAACCAAGTCAATTAATATGTGTGCTGTTTGCTTTTCATCTTCGTTTTTGCGCCACCCCCCTAGGCACGTCCCGGAGGGGAACCTTGTATATATACATATATTGGGTTGGCGTCGGTTGGCGACGACGGTATAAAACACGCCTCTCACTGAATCAGATAGGCATTCAGGGTGTCGTTTTTATGTATTTTGTTTTGGCGGAGTCCGCGGCTGGTGGTCGAGTTAGATTGTTTGTGCGGGGCGGACAACCATTACTATGTGCAAGGAGAATGGTCGTATCACATAGTGCGCATAGAGTAAGGCACCCACGAAACAGATACTACATAGTATACCATTGCTGTCTCTGGAAGTGGCACGCCAGAAAACAAATGTATTCCTTCGAAACTGTCATCCATATGCAAGAAAGTCCGCCTCACCAGCGGTTCGTGGTAGGATGCGGCTCGCCCGTGAAGCGACTCGCTCAACACCTCAGGGCTCTGCGTGCTTGGTGAAAACATTGTGTTCTTAGTCGTGGAAAACACGACTTGCTCCGTCCCGGCATTGTAGGGATGCGAGGATGTACGAGTATGGTGACGCGACAATGGTCATTGATTAAACGAGTAACCCCCGTCACCCGCTTCATGGCCGCCTTTGTCAAATTTGCATCCATCAAAACACAGGAATCGGTTTGCCCGTCTCTTCCGGCCATAACGTGGATCCTCAGCGGCGAGTCAGCTCATTCACAAGGTGCAATACTTGCTGAGAAATGCGTGTTTCGGCTTACGTTGGCTTCTCGTTTCTGGGAAAGTGTTTGAGTGATCGACGTTGACGCTCTTGCTGTACTTTGTTGGATGGAACATCTAGAAATAGTTACCTAAAGTGTAACGGCTTCTGGATTTATGTTTTCTCCGGAAATTTCAAACTGGCTTTCCTCTCCCGCCAGTACCGCGTGAGAGGGCCTGGTTCCGCTCCCAGTACGGTACGCGACACCACACATAGCTTGGTTGGGACCCCGACACCGCCTTAAACACTAAACGTGAGGTCTCATCATCTGTCTAGGAAGAAAGCGCAGCAGTATGAATGAGTATCGTCGGGCGCTATGACAGTGTCGTACACCTCCCTAGGTTACAAGTTCTTCCCCTGTGTCCTTGGCCGTCTCGTGTGGTCGATGCTATATTCGTGATATTTCACCGGCCTTTGACGCGCTCTACGGTAGGGGTAGCACCTATGTGTTATCAGTCTTCTCGCCCCCAATACCTGACTTCGATACATCTGTCAAGGTTAGCCAAATACACACACCCAATGGCTACGAATATAATGTCCCATATTGTACAATACACATCGCACCGAATGAATTGGGTAAATCATCAATTGGAGGACCCCGTTAGCCAGACCCGAAGGGGTTGACGGAAAACTTTGTTTGTTACGCTCAAGTTTTCAGGAGAGGCAGGGTGT
Source organism: Saccharina japonica (assembly GCA_008828725.1). Taxonomy (NCBI): domain Eukaryota; class Phaeophyceae; order Laminariales; family Laminariaceae; genus Saccharina; species Saccharina japonica. The sequence goes on from MEHQ01001869.1 coordinate 25,085, forward strand.
TCTATACCCGAACTTCGGTAGTAATACATGGTTCTCCCGCAGTATATTTCGCGAAAAGGTCGAGCTTATCCCACTGTAATTTCAAGCGGTTTACCCCCTAAAACTCAAACAGGGGGTATATACCGGTCCTGTATGTTGAACTAGTTTAAAATTCACTAAACAAAACGGGGGGTTTTAGAGCTGCGTGTCGGTAAGATTTAACGAATATATCCATAGGTACTCTTAGCCAATTACATGACTTTAGTCCGTAAGACGGCTGGGCAAGCCAGCTGATGACTAGCCAATTTTCCGACTTAAATCAGGCCAGTGAAACAAACCAGACCAGTCCTCCGTGGCCAAAGAGCCCCCGCGCCAAATGAACAACGTATATCGCATTATACAGTCCTTCTTACAAGTATGTAAACCCAATACGCCGGATAGTCGGACCTCTGGGAAGCGACTTGCTACTAGTCAGACTAATAAATAGTTGATGGCTTGAATCGAGCCGACTCCCAGTGTATTCGTGCAAATACCGAGCCAAAATGTATGAACTCTGGATGTATTACCTTTGTTGCTACTGCATTAATTTCCGACATCAATTCCGAGTACGTATTCCCCACTTTCTAGCGCTTCGTCGGGTACTGTATGCCTGTGAATAATCTTGAAACCCGAACAGGGGGAGGGGCAGCCCGTCAAATGCCGCTGGGGAGCGACACCTCTGTCAGTAGTAGTGGCGGGGGGGTATTGACGAAGAACGCTTCGGGGCCTTCAATTAGCAGGAGCCCCAACGGCACGGACTCACGTGAGAGCAACTACGTGAACGTTCTTCAGCACAAGTATGTTAGGATTTCACATACGTTTTGGTGTACATACGAGTTCCACCAAAAGTCCGTGAGTTGGCTGACTACCAATCGACGACTGGTACTTGTTAGTTACCTATGCAGATATTGCAGTTAGTTGCGAACGTATCGGAGTTCTGTATCTTCGTATCTGACTGGCGAGTTTTTGGCTCGGCGTGTGTTTTCTATTGCTAAATACTGAGACAGGTAGTTGGCTTACTTTGTCACGCAACCGCTAACTGGCCGTGGAGTCCAACCAACTCACAACGCTACTACCCTGACGTATTTTCTCCCTGTATAACCCGTTTAGTTCTCCGCTGAAGACCCATGGAGCTCATACCAGCTTTCCTTATACCACTGAACGTGTAACCCTATACTACTCAAAGTAATGTGCCCCAAAAACGCTGGATACAGTCCTGAAGGGCTTGCTGCTGGTACCCCGGTTGAAGAGCAGCCTGTGACAAGCGAAAACAAGCGCATGCTACCAGTAGTTATTCTCAAACTCAAGAACACATTAATCATATTCCGGCACAAGAGCAACACCTTACAATATCGGGCGAAACATCATCATTTATAGTTGATTGACTTGGATTCGAATTGAAAGTTGGCTGATGTGGGCTCCGACGCTCCCGAGAACACCCGCTCTGCATGGCATCCGCTCCGTTATACGGGGGTTCATTAGTGGCGCAGGGGTGCTGCAGATCCACCTCTAGAGTAGGTTTATGGTGAAGGGCCGTTTTAGCCAATCTTAGGTCCCGAACGCTCTTATCTATAGTCATCGTATACCGGGCTACCCACTGTAATTTGATTGGCCACACTTTTGCATCAAACACAGGCGTGAGCGGAGAGAGGCAGATAAAGGGAGAAGCAAGCGGGGGAAGAGCGGAGGTGGGGGGAGATGAATCGACAAGCGTGCTGTCGCTGTGGTTGACGACTGGTTTGGAGGGGTGCTTAAAGGCGGGAGAGGAGCGGCTCCGGGAGGAGGTACACCGCTTTCATTGCGAGGAGCAAGATCAGCGGAAATCAACAACGGTGAGAAGCGCCATGATACGTTGTGAAGAGTCGTGTAATATTTCTCAGTGTACTGTAATACCGGACTATTCCTGGCTTTGTGGAAGTTGGCGATCTCAGCGTCGTGTGCTGCCAACACCTCTCTATCCGAATTCCCGGTTGCGCTGATTCCTTCAGGGCTATTCCACCATGCACCCACCTTCGAAGGACGACGATTCCAAAGGTTTGTTCGGTAGGGTACGTACCGAAGTGTACCGGGGGTATTTTCTCGGTAAATACCGGTACCCGACCCTTCGGTAAGTTCGGTATGGCCTCGATACCGGCACCCGACACTTCCGTAAGTTCGGTATTGTTCCAATACCGGTACCCGACACCTCGGCAAGTTCGGTATTTTTCTAATACCGGTACCCGACACTTCGGTAAGTTCGGTACGCCCGCCCAAATATACCCCAGGTACCGGTATACCCTCGATCGCAATACCGTGGGTACCGGTATTTGTTCGGTACCGGGCTCGATACCCTACCGAACACTTCGGTAAGTTCGGTATTTTTTCAATACCGGTACCCGATACTTCGGTAAGTTCGGTATTGTTTCGATACCGGTACCCGACACCTCGGTAAGTTCGGTACGCCTACCCGAATATACCTGGGGTACCGGTATACCGTCGACCACAATACCGGTGGTGATCGGTGCGGCCTCGATACCGGGGAATCGGGTATGTATGCAATACGGACACACACCATGCATTATTTGTGGCAGCAGAAGCAGTCTTCTCTACGACGTACATTATTTATAAATCAATCTGGTCCTTGACCATGGAGTAACACCACGCACTCATATCATACCCACCATGCATGGCAGTAGACACAACACAACAACCACCGAGAGTACAGAGCGAAAGGATAGCTGTTATTATCTCCAACTCGCGCCGTTGGGGTTCGAGGTGCCGCCGAGGCGGTGCTACGGCACGCTCTGCGCAACCTTCGTGTGGTACGTACGAGAAGCTTCGACTGCTCGCCTGAGGAAGTACTCGTATCATGCATCCTCTATACGGACTTGAACGCTATATCTCCAATCCATCGCTGCTCTAATTATACTCAAACACTGATGTACCAGCAGCAGCGGCAGCAGCACAACGCGAGGTCGCCGATGATCTAAACGGTATGCTGAGCTTCGACCTTGGGAGGTTGGGGTATAACACGGGCTTCAAGCGTAGAACTCGATGGCAGTGGCACGCGTGGACTGTCTCAAATATATTGCAAATATACAGTGGAGCCCACAGCAGCAGCACATTGCCCAAGTTGGAGCTGCTGTATCTGCCCCTCTGCTGCTGTGTTCTGTTGTTGTTCTTGCTGGGGCTGGGGCTGCTGCTAACCGTGCTGCTGCTTGCTACGTGGTTGGGATGGGGGCGGCGGCATTGCCGTTTTCTCCGCCGTTGCCGCCGCCATCTGTTTGCTGTTGCTATATACGAGTACACATACATGTATTTAGGGTATATTCGGTAGGGCACGTACCGAAGTATACCGGGGGTATTCCCTCGGTAAATACCGGTACCTGACACTTCGGTAAGTTCGGTATTTTTCCAATACCGGTACCCGACACTTCGGTAAGTTCGGTATTTTTCCAATACCGGTACCCGACACTTCGGTAAGTTCGGTATTTTTCAATACCGGTACCCGACACTTCGGTAAGTTCGGTACGCGCAACAAATATACCCCCGGTACCGGTATGCCTTACCGAACTTGCCTTTGGACGATTACTCCGCCATTCCAGGAGTCTCAAAACCGTTTCGAGCATCCGCATTGCGCCAGTATGTGTCCGTCGACAAGCTAGCAGCGACACCTGTGGATCCATCACCCACTCAACATGCGACAGTCGGTGCACCATAGAGCCGGTCGCTATGAGGTTAGCCGCCTGTTTATCTGGCAGTCGTGGCAGCATCCGCGTGAGTTGTTCCGCCCACCCATCTCGAACGATCCCTATGGTGCTGTCTATCGCAAGCCCGTCAGTGTTGGTATTCCCATCACCTTTATCCCTCTCTCGTCCGTGATGCCGGAATCAACACCGGTCAAAAGCTATATATCTTTCGGTGCGGTCACGTGACCCTCCGTGACCAAGGCAACTGCCTTCCCCGGGTTGAGGTGTACGCCCCTCGCTGTCAACTCGCGCTCGAGGAAGGGAACCACTCCCACCGTACCGGGTTGTATCTCGAGGACAGCAATAGTGATGTCGTCGAGTTATGCACTGGGCTTCGAGCTCCTGCGACTCGTACTTAACCCGAAATCGTGTACGCACCGGCCGCAGTGGCAGGAATAATAGGACCGGTCCCTTACCGTCGCCTTGGTGCACCCCACTAGAGCCTTTGAGATTGGTCTTTTCCCGCGGGTTCGTCTTGAAGACCACCGAGGCGGGCCTCTCAGCATGGCACTTGGCGACGAACCCCATAAGCGCTAGCGTGCAAGCGGCAACCTGATCGAGCATGGTTTTACGTAGGACCGAGTTGAACCGGTTATACGCGTCTGTTTCGATGATCCAGCTGTCTGCCTCATGGGGTATTTGGGTCAGTATCGTTACATGCTCCACCCTTCCCGACGCCACATCCTCATATTGCTATGCTCCGCGATTGAGCTCCTCCATACGTGGTCTCCACTCGCTCATAGTCCTTGCCGCAATAAGGCCGCTCCACGTCACCTCAACATATACCGGGTGGAGTTTCCCCCCCAGGGCCGTGATCTTTGCTTGCAGAAATATATCGCAATAAGTTTCGACGAGACAGCGTCAAGTTCATCCACCATCCTCCTGCAGAAGGCGTCAATGCCGGCGCCAAAGTGCTCTTCGCGAAATGGGGTCCGGGTGATGGACTGCAGGTGCGAACAATGCAGACGGTCGTCCCCCACTCCCGGTAGTGCATTGTGTGAGTTGCTGACCTCGAAAGTCATCTGAGGGTTAAGCTCCCTTTCCGAGCGTCCCGTGGGATCAGCCCCTTCCTCTGGTTGGGTCACATTCTTCACCCTAGCTGCCGCCGCTTCTTCCTGGACGGAGTTTTAATCTTCTTCCGGAAATGTTGTCTTGACAATCATCCATGTACCGGTAGTTTCCTTACCCGGTAACTATATTACCGAGCGCGCACGGTTCCACTAAAAGGCCACGCGCTGCTACTACTATCCCCCTTTGGTCCCGGCACGCTGACGTGGCTCTCTCTAACTTGGTCACGCTTCGCATGCTGGCCGCCAGAGAGGTGTCGATTAGTTCCATAAGCCGTGCGAGAATCGTGATCAGGCCCCTTCTTTCCGCAGATTTGAACCTCGCCGTCCGATTCATGAATCCGTCCTGAGAGTGCAGCAGGGCTGGGAAGATGCCGCAGCTTGACCACACGCCAAAAGGAGTTCGGTGTGTTCGGGCTCCCACTCGGTCGGTGCGTCCCCATAACGTTGTTGACGAGACAGAGCGAGTGGGTGATAAGCTTACTGTAGCGTAAGTAGTCGCCAGATTCGGCTGCACTTTGACGACCGCGATGAACAGTATTTGGAGGTCATTCAATGATAATCTGTATAAGAGACCTGCCACGCCCAACTTACCTTCGTCCAAGGGGTAGTGCAGCCCTTGGCAGCGTGCCTCGTCATCTGCTCCGGGCCTCTCGCTTAGGACAGCAGCTGCCTCTCAAATACCGAGGTCAGCCTGTATGGTGACATCAAGGGCTTCACCGTCTCCCGTGGCGGGCCTCGTACCCACGATTGCTGCAGACGAGCGGCGGCTGTGCCCCCCCTTGTGCCCCACCGCTCCTAACCGCCACCAGCAAGCATCTCGCATGGAGGACGTCATTTCCGTCGCCTCACGGTAGCCTTACCCTGCAGTGTCCCTGGTTTACCGCTGCGATGCAGGTCCCGCGCGTTACGCGTTTCTGATTCCCGCCCAGGCAGGCGCGCAGTCGCGCGCTTCACTCTTGAGCCTCTGCAGCCCCCCCACGCACCCTCCCACCTGGTGGCGCCCCCTCTGGGCGATCAGACCCACTGCCGTTTTGTGTGAGCCCTCCCTCTATGTCGTCGCCTCTGCAGGCTCTGGTTGCCAGTCGTTGAAGGTGGAGCACTATCCCCCCGCGTGCATGCCGTTTCCCGCCTGTGCCAGTACCTCTCCCGGTACTGGCTGCTCGTGCTCCTCTCCCTCGCCCCAGTGGTCTCCCTCGCCTTCCCATCCGAGTCACCCGCCCCCGCCTGCCCTCATCTTACGCAACAGTCATAGCTTCCTGTGCTGCCGGAGCGGTCCTTAGTCGCCCCAAGGTAACCCCTGCACTCTGTAGCTGCACCTGCGCATCCCCCTCCTCTTCGGCGGCTTGGCTGCCGTCCGGGCTTCCCCTTGTACTTCCCCCTTGGTCCCAAAGGCCTTCCTCGCCGGATTGCTGCTCAACTCGGGGGCGCCCGCTTCCTGCCCGGGAGGCTCAATGACCGGGTACGGAGGAAGTGCCCTCCTTCCGCTCAATACTTCTCGTACGTCGATACACCACCTCGTCAAGCACTCCTCCCTAACAGGGTCTAGGTGTACAAGAGGCTCCTGCACGTGGAGGCAGATTAATCGACGTCTTGCCTGAAGGCGCAAAATAACGTCTTGGGCAAGAACGTTGCATACACGACTCAGTTGGCGGCAGCGGTCAACGACTTGTGTCTACCTAGTAGGTGAGGGCACTCAATTTAAGTCCCTGAAGGTAGGCTTGAAGTACCACCAAACAGGGTAAAACAGAAGGAGCGATGCTGCTTCGCAGTGTCTCCAGGCTTGCATCATGTTCTCGAACGTGTTGTATACACCGATGCTTTGGTACTCGGTCTGGTCCAGATGTAAGGTTTCCCGACCAGCAATTGTCGTGAACCGTACAGCCACGAACATCCTCGGCCACCTCCGATCTTTTTTCCTCCCCGATCCCGGATATTTCTCCGGTATGTTCCGCTGGGTGGGGAGGTTGTCGTCTCAGCGGCCATTCCGATTGTCACGCGAGGTAAGGCCGTGGGTCTGCGTTCTCAATTGCAATACAGTATGCGCGTTCCAGTATTCAATGGCCCGGTACCTGACCTCTATGGTCGCACGGTACTTGTACCGGTGTGTCCACCGCCCCTATTGCCGGTATGCCTCGTGATCGTCATGTTTCATCTCGTTCATTCCCCTCGTCACCTACCTTCGACGCCATTTCCCCCCGAAGCCGCGTTATGCCCCACTGTTAGCCGCCACCCCCACTGGCAGCCCCGTGAGTCCTCGTGTGGAGCCGCTGTAGGAAGTTCACCAAGCGAACTGCGCCCCGCCTGGNTGGGTCCCCCCCCCCCCCCCCAATCACTTCACCTCCGAACCTGTGCTCACCCACATCAACCGACCCCTCAGCCGTGCTCAGCACGCACCTGGGATGGGCGGTCCAGCTCGAAAAGGCGAACCTGTCACGTATCTCCATGTTCTCACCACACATCCCACATGGTATTCGTATATTCCGTTGCCCCGCGCCTGCCTGCGCCCGCGTCCGTCTCCCTCTGCGCCGTTGAAACTAATGCCAAGTCTAGCACTTCCTACGCCGTGGTTACCTCCGGAAATAGCATTTGAGCTTGTAGGGCCCTTCCAGTGATCATATCTCTATCCACCAGGCTCGGATCGTTCTACGTGATGTGTATCGAGGCCACGAGGGGACCCAAAGTGATGTGTTGGCGCTCCGAGTGCCGACCGGGGTTCGGGCATGCACTCATAGTCGATTCGGTTCTACCACGAGCTGAGTATTCCACGCACACAAGCGCACAGTGAACGTGTAAGAAACATAAACAGACCCCCCAAACATAGACCCGATCCTCCGCCACCCCGTCGCATATTATCAGGTAACGCGGCTAACCGTTGCTGTATCCCCTCCAACGGAAGGCGTCGCCCTTGTTGGTGCTACCTCTTCCCGTTCCGGTACTCCCCGTCGGGACGTGTGTTACACCAGTCTACTTAACCACGTGGCTGTGCTTATATAGCGCTTGTCGCCCAGAGTGGTCTACTGTTGCGGTCGCCCGACACGTGGGGCACCTGATGTCAGTTTTGGCCCAAACGCGGAGAACACAAAATGCGGTAGATGGAGACTGAGTGCAGCAGTGAAGGTGCACCTGTGGGTCATTTCACGCTTCGTGGCACACGCTGCACTGTTCCTACACTTCCCAACCCAGCTGCCGTGAAGCTGGTGACGTCGGCGATGGTGGTCGGAGTGGCGACTGCGGCGATGTGGCCGCAGGCACGGTTTCCGCGCCTTCTCCGTCGTTGGTGTCCAAGGTAGCGAAGGCGATGGTGGCAATGTTGGCGACGACTCCGTTAGTCGGATCGGTGACGGCAGTGGCAGATATGTCGGCGACGACACCGTCAGTAGCGTCGGCGGAGGCACCGACGATGTTGCATCAGGGTCGGCGGAGGTACCGGAGATGCCGTCGGCGAAGGTGTCTGTATCGGATTCACCGACGATACCAGCGGGAGTATCAGTGGCTATACCTGCGGCAAAGTTGACTATTGCATCCACTACGACGGTTCAGGCGCTAGGACTAAGTCCGAAATCACGAGTAGCGCTAAGGGTCTAACAACTCTCAGTGTCAAGAGAAGCTCCTGCGGTGACGGTAATGGTGGCCGAGAGGGCCGGTGACGTATAAAGAGGTAGATGTGGTGTTCCTCCATGAGTTGGAGTGTGCGACAGCCTCTCCTAAAGCTGCTTCTGTAATGATGATAGCTGCGAGGGCGGTGTTAGCGACGGCGGTGGCTTTGGCGGCCCTTCTTCTTACACGGGCGGTGTATCGAGCTTCGCAACCGTCTCAGTGGTGCCCGCCAATGTGGGAGGAAGTGAAGCTTCCGAAAGTCCGTTTGCGAGCGGCAAGAGTCCCTCCACCGACGGAGATGATGCTCATGTCATTCCTTATTATAAAGACTGCAGTACCAATGACGAGCGTGATGTGAAAGGTGTGACCAATGGCGCCGGCCTATTACCCTGAAGCAACGGCCTCTCCCCAGGCGGCTCATCTAACGTAGGCAGCGGCGTCAAAATCGTCCTCGAGTTTGGGTCTGAAGGCAGTAGCCGCGCCGCCGCTAAAGGTGGAGCTGTGCCTTCCGATGGTCGCCCCTCTTAAAAAGGCCCCTGCTCTCGGCTCCTCCCCCAGGTTTCTCCCCGCCTACTATTTTTAAGTGTACTCGCCCCTATTCTAGTGAAGACACGCCCTTCGAAATACGCTCTTGCAGCTATTATCCGCCTTTCGGTACTTGCCACTCTCTCGGCTGCCGGCGCATGTGGTTGCGCTGTCCCCCGCGTATATCTCCTTGCCGGTGTTGTACTGCTACCGGTTTGGTCGTCACCCTCTCGCTCTCCTCCCTGTCCTCTCTCTCTATTGTATGTAGGATCCCCTTGCACAGCGGGAGTGGACTCTCTAGAGAGCAAGGTCCCCTCATTAACACATATTTTGCGATGGGTATCTTGAACTCTCGGTGTTGCCCCCCGTGGTACCAAAGAGGGGGTGTTGACTCCGGACTCCAGCGGCCCTAATTGACAAGCGCATGTCCCCCACGGTAACCTTCTCCGGAGGGTCAAGTGATAGAGCCTCACTCGGACGGTCGTAACTGCGTTGCTATAGCTGTCTATGATGCCAGGCCGCCTGGATAGGGCTCTATATATATCCTAGTCCATGAGCGCTGACCCTCGGGTCGTAGCTGCGCGTCCAGAGTTTCGTACGCTGTCTAACCGCCTGGAGAGGGCCCTTTCTCTTTCCACGTCCATGAGGGCTAGCCTTCTTCCGCTGTGAGGAACCGATTCGGACCGCCGGGCGGCCCTTGCACGAGTTCCCCCGTCAACACTACTTCCACACTCTCCAGTTCGGTTGGTCGTCCCCTGTGCGTATTCTTCTCCTCAACCCCCCCTGTTCGTTGAGGATCCCGACCTTGATCCCGTCTCCACCAACGTTGGGCTTGAAGGAGTCGGCCCATCTATGACTCTGGTGTGGCTACACGCGATGACACTGGCAACCTCCACTGCTCCACGTGCTTTACCCCATTGCCTTCTTAGTCCAGCCCAAACGACTGCGAGGGTGGGCGGCCTCGGGCGGTGTTTCTGGGATGCCCGGGTGAAAGTGCTCCCGGGCCTCTGACGCGAGCAGGCCGAGTCCTGTTGGGGGGGAAGTGGACCGTCGCCTACATCTTACAACTATTTCCAAGAGTGCCCCCCCTGCGTGCCGTTGCCACTGCCCCCCCCTCGTGTTCCTGCCCGAACCCTCCTGGTGTGAAGCAGGCCATAAATGACACCACCGCGAACGTGGCCGTGGTAAAGGCCTGCCACTTGAAGCGGACCACGCCCTCCTACGCTCCACGATGGGGGGGGTCGGAGAACCAGTTATTTACACCGCCCGTGGAGTCCCTGGCTCCTCTTGTTGTTCCCGCTCTCCCAGAGGGGGGAGTGGTCATCCCGACTCCCTCGCTGGTCCACGCCAGCGTAGTCGTTTGCCGCCCTCGTCCCGCCCGACGGTACATCCGCCTCAAGTGAAACAGCTGGTGAGCCGCTCGTCTGTCTCCTTGGCTGGGTTTTCAGAATTGTCCGCGCTGTGTTACTGCTCGATGTCTGCAAGGGTGGCAAGTCCACCTCCCCTAAAGCAAGCGGCTTTAAATGCTGAAGCCCACCAAGTAGAGGAGTGAGGGCGGCGGGACTTGCCTGGCGTCCCATCGGTGCTATCATACTTCCTCTGCCATGGGTCCACCAGAAAGAAAACGCTTGGTACGCCCCCCTGCCTGCGTTACTTTCGGCGCTCTCTCCCCTGTTCCTCGGCTCATCCGAACATCTCCCTCTTGTGCCTCTCTGAATCCTCCCTTATCCCCCGTGCGGTATTCCTGCCCCCCCCCCAGCGCCTGTCCCTCACCCAGCTCATCTCCACCTCCCATCCCCCCGGTTCGCTCCCCCTTTCCCTCCGTCGCTTCCACTCGTTCCCCCTCTGATCCTTGCCGCCCCCCTTAGCATTTATCCTATCCCTGTCGCTCCATCCATCTCCATCTCCTTTGCCTCCTTCCAAGATACCGAGCCCATCTCTATAACCCCCTCGTCCCCTCGCTTTCTCGTCATCTTTCATTTATCTCGTATACTTCCATTCGGCCTCCTCCCTCTACTTCGCCCACCCCTCCACCCCCGTCTTGCCGTTACCCCATTACACCTCCTCTGTTCCTATATATCGTCCGGCATGGACTACCCCTTCCTACTCCTGTTCGTAAAACGCTACTGCTCTAGTTTGAGTTTACCGCCCCGGTCGGTGTTGCCCACCGCGTGCCCTGCCGCTGCGGCCGTGAAGCCATTGGGGCCCCGCGACGGCAGCGGAGTTCTGCCACGCATAGCTTGCTTTGTATCACCGGGGTGTCCTACTCCCGCAGCTGCTACTACTATAAGGCCGTACGTACTGTTTAAATATACCTGAATTGTTTTCTACTACAGCGGTGTGGTCTCTGCTACGTCGACTGTAGTATTAATAGCACATCCATAGTCTTCTTATTTCCCAGACTCTCTTCCCCTTCTCCATCCTTTCGCTTTGAGCTACTCTCCCTGTAGAAATGCACCCCTGCTGTGGTGTATTCCCCTAGTACAACGCACCACACGGTATGTACACAAGGTTGGGTGACAGGCTGTGTGTGAGTTCAACTTGCACATTGATACAAGTACCATAATACATGCCTCTGTCCCCCCCTTTCTCTCCCTCCCAGAAGCCCTCTATGTGTTTGCCTCTACTCTAGTGTATTTACGTTACCCTTAGACAACTGCACCAGTACGTTGTACGGTAGACAAAGTTGGGCGATAGCAAACAGGGTGTGCGTTTTCGACCTACAGAGTGGTATAGTACCAGGTACCTGGTGTTGTGTAGCAGTGTTCTGCTATTAGTATAGGTGCGTTGGTTTATACCGAGTTTGTTTCTGTATGGCACTGGGAGTTCCAATAACAACCTACTCACACATCAACCCATCCACGAACCAACCTGCCCACTAACCTACTCACTCATCAACACACCCACCATGTACTACAGCAGTACAGCAGTATATGCGTTGGTTCAAACGGAATATGTTTCTGTATGATAGTGATATTTAATTTTTTAGGTACCTCCACCATGGCGAGGGGCAAGCAGACCGTCCGTTTATATTGAGTTTTGTGTGGGAGTCGCTACCTCACTTGGTTTTCACTGCTTTTCGATTCTGACTCGAGCTTTGGAAATCGTTTTTGTATACATTGTTTCTAAACGTTTTTCCGACACTTTTCAGGTTTGTTTATTTTAAGAATAGAACGGGCGGAATTCTTAACTTGATATCATTGTGGGAACGGCTATCCCTCCCGGTTTTGAGCTGGTTCAAGTTGAGCAACCCAATTTTTGTTAGACACGAATGCCGGTTGCAAAATATACTTGAATATCACATACCTGGTATCAGACAGACCACCGAGAATCGTGGAAGAGGGTGACACAACCAGTATTTCAGTTGTGGTCCTGGGGCTGGCGCTAGAGGCTAACAGATGTTCCGACCGGCGACGGGCCTCAAAAAAGGCGGGAAACAGTCAGGCGTTTCCGGAGGAAGTATCTTTTTTGTTTCTTCTTTTGTTTCGGAACGAGCCAGTCCCAGGTGCTTCAAGGAATGTCTGTAAACAAAGTCGCGAACATATTCGAAGATTTGGCCGCGTACGGCCAATACCAAGTAACTTTTAACGCCTAGAGTTAAACCTATACTGAAACTAAGCAATTACCAGGCAAGTGCAAAGTACGCGCGTTTTCCGCACACAAGCCAAATGTTCACGCGGGTGTTTAGAGATAGGTCTTGAATTTGTTAAAACGTGTTTTTGGATCCCCTCCCAGGCCTCGACAAACTTTTGTTTTTTTACCGTCAATAATTTGGCGTTTCATATGGCGATAAAATCCAACTCCATGAACAATGATATCACGAAACAAAACAAACGTTGGTTACCAGATCGGCAGGTGTTCATAAAACATGTGTGCAAAATTTCAGGACCTATCTCCCGACGACGGCGTGAACTTCTGACTCTGACTAAATACGGGGAATTCACCTTCAACCAGCCTGTACTTTTCGATTGCGACTCGGGTTTTGGGAATCCATTTTCTTACTTTTTGTTTGACATCCTTCTGGATTGTTGGCAAGTTTGTTTAAAATTGTGGGGGTGAACGTTTATCTTGAATTTATTGGGGTAACGGCTATGTCACTTAGTCAAACTTCTTTTTGATCTTGACTCCAGTTTTGGAATCCTTTTTTGTACTTTTTTCTACTAGTTTCTTACTTTTTTTGCACAAACAAAATCGCTTGAAAATATTGTGGTCGGAATTATATTTCAAATTTAGCATAGTAACGGCTATATCGGGTCGGTGTTGCTTGCTTTGCGACTCGTTTTCGAAGTTGAATATTATTAGTGCTCACCCCCCGCTCTGAACAAAGGGGGGACGGAGCGGACGCAGGCCCGAAGAGTTGCTTCACCAGCAATAATCCGTAAGCCTGAACCAACTTCCATCCCAGCTGGCGATTTCAAACTCTCGACGCTAGCCGCCTCAGACTCAAAAACCATAATACATAAAAAGGCAACAACAAATCATACGTAAAGAGATGACGTATACCTGGTATATATTACTCTGTAAGAAATGTTTTTTTTTCGCACTTCGGCATTTGTTTCTCTCGCGGCCAGGGGTCTTTTCTCGTACTCTCGGCCGCGGGGCATGCAGAGAGCCCGCGTGCACACCACAGCCCAAGTGCGGGCTCCGGCCGATGTCTGTGAGGCGTGTTCTGGGCCTTCAAAGTCCCTTATTCTGGCTAATAACCAAGGAGAGACGTTCCGACTTGACACCGCCTCGCAACTGCCATGAAAAACCTGCCGTACGACTGTTTTTTCTATCCGCATGAATTTGGATGGTTCAGTTTTGACCCGCCGCATAAAGGGGACACACAGCACGCACCACGCACGTGACAACAGTGACCACACCACCTTTACATTGAACGGGACTCACATCAAGCGTCGTGCAGCAGTAGTTGATGCCATGCTGCATGCGTCTCTGCAGCTCTTTCTTGGCTGTGTACAGCAGCAGTGATGGTACGACGCTTTAAACAGCACATGCGCATTTTATGTAAATTTGTAAATTTAGTTCGAACATTTTGGAATCTACGAGTACATACACAAATCTACGTATACGGAGCAAAGATGCCAGGAGACGGGCAACCGCCAAGCAGTTAGTCACTCAAGGGCGTCCGTCAAAGCATTTCCATCCGTCTAGACGGATTGTCCCGTATCCCCACTAGCACAAACATCTCATTTTCTGTGTGGAAACCCCTATCAAGTCTCCTTTTTTGTGTTGTGCTTGCTGCATGCCAACACCAGAGCACCAGGACAGCACAGCAACAGCTTTGACGCAGGCAGACATCAGACAGTCAGCAGTCAGTAGTCAGTACGAAGAAAAATACAGGTTTTCAATATTATCGTCAGGGTTTTTCCGAAAAACGGGGATGTTTAATCCCTCTCCCTGGGTTTTACCGTCAAGGCACGTCCGTGAAGGTATTTGCCTTGACGCCGTCCGTCAAGGCGTAAAAGTGTCGTTTCCTGACATCTTTGATACGAAGTATATGCATATCATATCTACCTCTCTCTACGTGAACTATAGGCCGATCTACGTACGTACAAATATTTTATTACAGGTGTACTACTACTGCCGTACATACGTCTTCGTACAGCAGTAGTTGATACCATGCTGCATACGTCGGTGCAGCTTCGTCTGGGCTGTATACAGCAGCAGTGGTGGTACGACGCTTGAGAAATCACATGCGCATTTTATGTAAACTAGCGGTACGGCCACGGCTCCGCCCGTGGCGCAAGTCTTACGTAGCCCATTGCAGCATGTAAGCATATCTATAGGCGGTACACAGGACCCCTCCATAGTGTAGAAAATAAGAAGTAATACACGTTGTTTATTAATGCGGTATGTTGTCCCGCCGCACGGCACTACTGCTATCGACCAATAGGATGCCTGCTTCAAAATATGAACGATAATATAACCATAATAAGCTATCTCATCCCTGGGGACCGGCTCGCGATTGTCGGCGGCTCAGAGCGACGGCCACGGCGCGACACGGAGCGGCGTAGCGCGACGCGAGACCTAGTGTCCCGCAGGTTGTGGCACCCAGCCTCCCTGCCCATATGGCAAGGCGGGACTGGAGCGCTCTGGATCGCGCTACCCTATTAAAGATAGGCGTGCTCATGTCGCATTCCATTGCACGTTTTGTGTGTATGGCGTAGGCAATGTCAGCAGTGTCGTGTGAAGGGTTGTGCTCTTGGATGTGCTAACGCTGGGTCTGCTGGGTATGTTCTCGGTAGAGTACTGGCTTGTTTGTGGGCCGTGGGGGCGGTTTGAATATTTGAATGTTTGAAGTCAGTGTGCCTTGCTGCATTATGCCCCAGAAAACAAACTTATTTTCCAGAACGTTCTGATATCTACGAAGTGGGGGACTCGATTGGAGAGAAGAGAACTCTGCTGGGGCACACTTGTAGTGGATCAGGGGCGGGAGTCAGCGCGGACTCGATAGGGTACAACTCTGCCGCCTCTTGTTTTCTGCTGCTGCTGTTGCTGTTGCTGCTTTCTGCTGCTGTCTGCTGCTGCTTCTGCTGTTCTGCTGTTGGTGCCGACTGCTGTGCGACGTTTAGGCGTGTTCATGCCGAATACCGTCGTGCGTTTTGTGTATATGGCGTAGACAATGTCAGTAGTGTCGTGTGAAGGATTGTGCTGCTGGATGTGCTAACGCTGGGCCTGCTGGATTTGTTTTGGGTAGAGCACTGGCTTGTTTGTGGGCCGTAGGGGCGGTTTGAATATTTGAATGTTTGAATTCAGCGTGCCTTACGCCTTGCTGCGTTATGTCCCAGAAAACAAACTTATTTTCTAGAACGTTCTGATATCAACAATGTGGGGGGCTGTCCTGGAGGGAGGAGAACTCTGCTGGTGGACTCTTGCAGTGGATCAGGGGCGGGATTCAGCGCGGACTGGCTAGGGTACCACTCTGTCGCCTCTTGTTTTCTGCGGCGGCTCCTGCTTTTTCTGCTGCTGTCTGCTGCTGCTGCTCTCTGCTTCCTGCTGCTGCTGCTGCTGCTGCTGCCGATTGATGTGCTGGCTGCAAAATAAGTTCGCTCAGTTAAATAAAATTATTATAAATACGTCAGCTGTGAGTTCAACCGATTGAATAGTAGATACTCAACTTTGCGAGCTGCGTAGAATTTTTGTTCTATGTGTTATTTGTGGTATTGGTGTAGGCTTCGTGATGTACTAGGAACCTAGTAGTTACTACTCGATTTTATAATAAGCCGTTCGCGCGTGTTATGTGTGTATTCCTCGTTAAGGATATAGTTCAGTGACTCCCCTGGATACTACCCGGGTCAGCAGGACAATGTAACAAGGGTATCCCATGATCATTCTGCGCACTGATACTATATAACCCGAATAGAGGAGACAAGTATGATATTTGGTAAAGTAATCGAGTACATCTATATCACAAAATGTGTTGTTAGACGAGGGTGGGGACGGGGGAACAGGGACGGGGGATAGGGGGATAGGGGGGTAGGGGGGGGGGGCGTACTCATTTGTTGCTTGTCTTAGTCATTTGACCATTGATACGATGCCTTGTCGAGACGGAGCACGGGGGGGGGGGTTATGTATGGTCGTGTTAGTGTAATACCAACTTACGTCCTTACAGAGGCATTGTGGTGTGGGAGCTAATATTTTGTTGTTTTATATTAACGTTTTAATTCTTGTTATTGCTTGGTCGTTAATGTTTATATTTTATTAATTATTAGTTATGAAGTTTGAAGTGTTTTTTCGGGAATAGCTGCTAGTTTTATGTTCAGCTGCTGTTGTGACCCCGGTTGTATTCGATATGGTCGAGGTGGCACTAAATCAAACCTGAAAGGTTCCTTGAACCATAGCGTTCCCGAATATAATACGTCAGCTGAGAGTTATATCAATTGAATATTGATACTTAAATTTTGCGAGTCTGTGTAGAGTGTTTGTTCTATGTGTTAGTTACTACTTGATATGGAATAAGTGTTCACAGGCATGCATGTTTATCTTATTAGTGAGAGGTAAAGTATGATTATTGGCAAGGTAATCGGTACATATACAGTCAAGTAATGTGTGTTAGAAAGTTTTTAGAGAGGGTGGGGGGGGGCGGGAAGGGGGCCATGGGCGGGAGGGGGGGGGTTATATGTAAGGTTGTGTTTGTGTAATCACAGGTCGTGACGTCCTTACGATAGTGTGGGTGGAGAGTAGGGTGGAGAGCGTAGTAGTTGTTGTTGTATATATAAACGTTTTAAGTCTTGTTGTTGCTTAGTCGTTGATATGCTGTATTTTATCAAGAAATTGAAAGTGCTTCTTCGGGGAATGAGCTTCTGTTTGTATTTTCAGCTGCTGCTGCTGTTGTGACGCCCAGGTTATATTTGGTATGGCTCGAGGTTGCACTTAAGTCAAACCGGGGGGGTCCTTGGAACCATGGCGTCCCCGAATTAAGGTTTATTGTTTGTTAGTAAGTTTTTATGTTTTTTTATGGAGTGGATGGTGGTATGATAGGGAAGACCGGGGGGGGGGGGGGGTTATTTGCTGCTTCGGGGAATGAGCTGTTGAGTTTATTTTCAGCTGCTGTTGTGTTGCCCAGGTTATATTTGATATGGCTCGAGGTGGCACCTAAATCAAACCTGAGGGTTCCTTGGAACCATGGCGTTCCCGAATTAAGGTGTATTATTTGTTATCAAGTTTTGTGTATTTTTATGAAGTGGATGGTGGTATGAGTTATAGAGATAACATGATGATATGTCACGTTTTGTTGGTTATCTTATGCCATGTTGTGTTGCATATTTACTATGTGCGATGAGCTTCTGTACGACTAAAAATACGGTTATTTATTTATTTATTTATTTATTTATTTATTTATTTATTTATTTATTTATTTATGGGGGGGGGGGGGGGGTGTACTCATGTTGTGCACGGCCGTAGTCATATGACCTTATTTTGGGGAAACAAAAGGAGAGCAGTCGGTTGGTTGGTATGAAATGCTATGCATTTTATGGATCAAGGGGTAGGCGATGTTCTTGCATTGCGACTGACTGTTGTTGAGTGCAACTTATTTTTCATCTTTTTTGAGGATTGAATTGTTTGTGTACGGTCGTTGTAAATGTTTGATTCCGCATAAACTCTGGTTGTATGTGTATGTATGTACATAATGTCTATGGGCTTGACCAATGTACGGTGCCGGCCCTATCATACGAGACTTGAAATCAGGCTCAGGCTGATTTTCTTATTCCGGGTGTGATCGAAGGCATGTTTTCTCATGTTGCGCTGTCTTGTTTCGGTTCCTGAGAGGACGTGTTCCTAGGAAAGTACACTGAATGGTGGTTTGGGCCCAGGTCATCCATAGGAATGGATCATTTTCTTAAAGTCTATGCATTGACTAAGTTTAGAACTTTCTTAGTTTTTCTTACGAGTAGACCAGTACAGTATGTCTGTATTGATGGCCTTTGGATATGTCGGCTCCGGAGAACTTGTACGTACGTGTGAGTCTAACGAATCTGCACGTACATTCAATACGGTTATTATATGTATAGCAGGAGTTGTTGTAGATATGTATGGCCTACATGGGTACCAAATGGGATCGAGGTGCCAGATGGGCCTCCGGAACAACCTGTGGAGGGCTGATTATATTTCTGCACCTTGTGGGTGGGAGCAGGGTGCCAAATGTGATCAGATCCGGGTGGGATCAGGTCCGGGTGGGAGCAAGGGTAAAGATGGTGCAAAAGTACGTGCAGATCTCTACCGCTCAATCGATATGTATTACTACTGTCTATTACGGAGGACCATAGTAAATAGGACCTTCCGTACACACAAAAACCTATATGTCTACGTATTTTTACTAACAAAATTTGGTCCTATTTACTACGGTCCTCCGTAATAGAGGTTGTTTGTATTTTTAATATTCGGGGTGATTTTGGTAGTGGCATCTATTAGTAATCGTCATGCGGAAGATGTGTGTGAGAATTGTTTGAAGATTTTTCCGGGAAAAGGGTTGGCTTTAGATTAATTTATTTGTAGGTCTTATGATTGAGTTGCCTACATATGGTAGTTTCAGGCCCCGGTCAGCCATAGGAAGGGATCATTTTCTTTACCTAGCAGACCGGTACAGTATGTTTGTATAGATGGCCCTTGACTGTGCAGTGGGTATCTTACAGCAGTACTGCTGCGTATGTACACGTAAACAATAGCTGTGAGTTCTACCGCTCAATCGATACCAGGTATGCTTTACTACTGTATAGAGGTTGTTTGTATTTTTTATTACTCGGGGTGATTTTGGTAGTGGCATCTATTAGTAGTCGTCATGCGGAAGATGTGTGTGATAATTGTTTGAAGATTTTTCCGGGAAAAGGGGGTGGCTTTAGATTAACTTACTGGTAGGTCTTATGATTGAGTTGCCTACATATGGTAGTTTCAGGCCCCGGTCAGCCATAGGAAGGGATCCTAGCAGACCGGTACAGTATGTCTGTATAGATGGCCCTTGGCTGTGCAGTGGGTATATTATAGCAGTACTGCTGCGTATGTACATGTACACGATAGTTGTGAGTTCTACCGCTCAATCGATATGTATTACTGCTGTATACGTTGTTTGTATTTTGTATTTTGTATTTATTAATACCTGGGGTGATTTTTGTCATGCGGGGAAATTGTGTGTGAGTATTGTTTGAAGATTTTTGGAGGAAAGGGAAATGAATTTGGATGATTTGCTGGTAGGTCGTATGATTTAGTTGCCTACGTATGTATGGTAAATTATCCCGTTCTATTTTTTATGAGCGGGCCGATACTACGTTATTCGTGATCCCGCCGCACGGCACTGTTCCTATGGACCAATAGGATGCCTGTGTCTTATCTGAACCGAAATAAAGCCATAAAAAGCTGCCATCCCTCGGGAACAGGCTCGAGGAACGGCTCGGCTTAGTCGGCAGCGCAGAGCTGCGGCTACGGCTAGGCACGACGCAACGCGGTGGGGACCAAGTGTTCCACAGGTTGTGGCACCCAGCCTCCCTGCCCATGGGGCAAGGTGGGGCTGAAGCGCTCTGGATCGCGCTACTCAATTACTGACAGACATAATAGCAGCATTTATATACTCGTAATAATTAATAGCCAAACTTTGGTAGAACATGTACAGTAGTGCCCTCTGAAGTTGATTATGTGTTTGCTCAGTCAGTAGAGTAGGATCGTAATTCAAAATTGTCAGCCACAGCAGCAAGGATAACAATATATCACCGCACTGCTATCCTGCGCTTTGCATATTGCCTGAGAGGTTGTCGGCAATGCTCAGCGCGCAACGGGCAGGACTCGGCGCGACACGAGGCGCAGCATCCCGATTATTGTGTCTCACACTCTCTCTTCTGATGATTCGAGGCGGGACTGAAACGCTCTTGATCGCGAGACTTGCATGACGATGACAAGAGTATTCATAATGTGGTTTGGTTTACCATTATGAACGGAAATATAAGGACAATTGGTGAACAAATGTAGAGTTCAAGTGGCCCTTACATTTTCGTCCGTTGCCACTGTTGTTGGGATTGTGGCGATGCTCAGCACGCGACGGCCAGGACTCTGTGGGGCACGAGACCCGGCGTTCCACTGATTGTGCCACTCAGCCTCCCTACCACGGGTCAAGGATGGGTTGAAGCGCTCCGGATCGCGAGACCATGAATACAGACAGACAGACTAACAGCACTTAATAGTACTAGTGGTACCCCAAACCACGCCTGGGCGGGGCCGGTATAATAGCGGACAGAAACAAAAGTACAAAATATGAACTGGGTCACGATCCACACACGCAGTCAACAACGTATCAACCGACCCACTAACAACCACCCACCCACACCCACCCACCCACTCTCACGTACTTACCAACATCCACTCACATCACTCACACCCACCCACCCAACCATCGACGCACCCACCCACCGAACCACGTACGTGCGCACCAACCGATCGACACACACACGCACCAACCGATCCACCCATCCACAATCTACAACAGCAGAGTGAAATCGGTATACAGCAGCACCAGTACGTACAGCAATAATAATAGTAGTAGTCCTTATATAACCCATCTACAGCAGCAATAACAACAACAGCAGCAGCAGCAGCAGTCCAGCAGTACGACTCGTACGTACGTACAGCGGACACAAACAAAACGCCGGCATGGATGCGCAGCCCTTGTACGTACAGCAGTGTAAACAAAACGCCGGCATGGATGCACAGCCCTTGTACGTACAGCAGTGGCCCTTTTTTTTCTTTTTTTTTTCGGTCGATTTTTTTACGTCTGGCCTTTTTTATCTTGAAATTAGTGTAAAAGTGGCTAACTCGCGAAGTTATGGGCCGATTTCGATTTTGACCGAAGTTCTGGAGATCCATATTTTCACATCTGGGGGACTCTTTAGGAAATAATTACTTGATTTTAATATGGCCAGGAAAATTACTTGATTTTAGTGTGGATAATTTTTTATCTTGAAATTAGTGTGGACTTTGGACCGGGGCCGCAAAGCCCTCCGAATACGCTAGGAACCCCTCCCCTCCCGCGGGTAGATGTCAGTTGGGCTGTTTGCATAATACGTCAGTACAATACGTCAGTTTGGCTGTTACGTCAGTTGCTGTTTGCGAAGAGCTCAGTTGGCCTGTTTGATCGGCTGGTTGCGGAACAAAAGGTCTGTTTGCAAAGAGCTGTGTATCAGTTGGTCTGTACGGACAAAGAGCATCGAGTAACTACGGACCTCTAATCGTGAAAGAATAGATAGGTTTACTTAGTTCGTCTGATGCCCAAAAAACAATACTTTAATCAAGTGATATTTGATGCCCACTTTATCATAGCAACTTAGAGTAGAGCAAAAGCAAACAAGAAATATACGAGCTGGTTCCAGCGACAAGCGTGAGATTCCACCTTCGGGCAACAAAAAACGGAATACGTTGATATTTTCAAGACTAAAGATATCCACATGCCCGCATGGACAAGGGAAACACATCGCTGAAGAGATTTTTGGCGTACGAGTTGTAGTTCGCGAGATATGGACATTTTTCGTATTACTTGCGGAGGCGTTGTTGTATAGGGGTTGAGACTGCCCATACCAAAATTCATATGAATTCGTACTTAGGCCATAAATCGGCCAATACGTCGAATAATTCGACACTAGAAGTGTTGACATGATCGTATCAACAAGGGGAAGCGTTTTGTGACGTTTGGTTTGTTCTGCGAAACATGCAAGGCCGTTTTATTCACCGCCTTCCAAAGTACTAGACTTCAACATGAACCGGGAACTATTTACGAGTACTTTCACAGGAATCATTTTTGCACTTTGGTTTTTGAGAGTTGGAAAACAAAATTTGGCATGGTGGTGCATCATAAGAAGATAAAAAACTAACCGCTGGTCTTTTTTATTTTGTTTTTTTGGTGAATTAGGGAGGGTTAAAGTTGCCGAAAAATCCAGAAAAAACAGAAAATGTATCTCAAGAACCAAGAAAAAAAAAAAAAAAACAGCGGTCAGTTTTTTTATCTCGTCATGACGCACAACCATGCCAAATTTCGTTTTCCAACTCTCAAAAACCAAAGTGAAAAATTGCGAAGAAGGAATCTTCTGGGTGTCGCTGGAACCAGCTCGTAACCCATCTACAACAGCAATAGCAACAACAGCAGCAGCAGCAGGTCAGCAGTACGACTCGTATGTACGTACAGCGGACACAAAGATAACGCCGGCATGGATGCGCAGCCCTTGTATCTACAGCAGTATAAACAAAACGCCTGCATGGATGCACAGCCCTTCTACGTACAAACAAAAAGCCGGCATGGGTGCGCAGTCCTTGTACGCACAGCAGTGTAAACAAAACGCCGGCATGGATGCACAGCCCTTGTACGTACAGCAGAGGCCTTTTTTTGTCGATTTTTTTACGTCTGGGCTGTTTTATCTTGAAATTAGTATAAAAACCGCTAACTCGCGAAGTTATGGGCCGATTTCGATTCTGACCAAAGTTCTGGAGATCCATATTTTCACATCTGGGGGACTCTTTAAAAGCAAATTACTTGATTTTAGTATGGCCAAAAATTTACTTGATTTTAGTATGGATAATTGATTTTAGTATGGAGATTTTCTATATTGATTTTAGTGTGGGATTAGACCCCGGGCCGCAAAGCCCTACGAATACGCTGTGAACCCCTCCCCTCCCGCGGATCCGCCTCGTTCCAGGGGACGGAGCGAGCCGTCCCCGGGAGACCGCCTTCCTCCGATCCCCTCTGGCCGAGTTCGACACCGGGGACCGTTCTCTCGCCGGGGTCGCCGAGGACCGACGCGTGGGGCGGGCCGGGTGCGAGTGTGGTGCCGATCGGGGTCGGGTGGCGCGCGGTAGAGCCGGTCTCCCGCGGGGCATACCGAAACCGGCATACGCGTAGTCCTGGAGATCCCAAACGACATCATCACCACCATCATCACTACCGAAGCGTATTATACAGACAAAATATAGATATATACTTGAACTAGAGTGTGGTCCGTATCATCTTTACGGGTTATCTACGCGGTGGTTTCTTATGTTTCATTTATGATCGAACCTAGTCAAGTGTTCCACTTTCGAAGCTGTCCCGTTTTCGAAGTTGGGAGGTGGGTATGCTTATCAACCCCGACGCAAAAGGCTTGGCTTTTGCCTACAACGTACATATAATACGTGCACATACAAGCCAGGTATTAGCTGTACATGTTGCTACTGCTGCTGGTGCTTCTGCTGTTCCATATGTTGTAGTTGCTGCTGCTCCTTCGTGTACAGCGATATGTGAAGTGATTGCCCCGCGTGAAAACATGTTTAACGCATTTTGTACTGCTGAGCAACCCGCTTTTCATACATCGCTGTACACGAAGGAGCAGCAGCAGCAGCAGCATCAACAGCGACATACCAGGTATGAAACAGCAGCAGCAGCAGCAGCAGCACAGGAGTACACACATTCGCACAACTATAGCTGCTACTACTGTAGGACTGGTGCTGCTGCTTCTCCTGCTGTGGTTTGCTCAGCACAGGGAATGCGTAGTTGAACGAGGGGAAGGCAAATTGCCCCGTGTGAAAACATTATTTGTTTAACGTACAAAGTGCGTATAAATTGTTTTACAGCAGTACAAAATACAAAAATACGTTAGACAAATATTTTTCACGCGGGGCAATTTTCTTTCTCCTCGTGCAACTACAGTACGTATAATACAGCGTATCAACACGCTCCTACCAATCAGTTCGTACGACGTCAGACCTTTAAACTCGATTCTCGACATAAATGCAAGCTACGGTCAACCCGCTTCGTGTTGAGTAAGGCCAGCGCATGCAAACGACGGCTTCGAAATTATCATTTATACATGCTAGATGTTGCTCTCGTTGTGGTATGCTCTACACATCTAAACCTGGAAAAAATAACTGTGTTTCGACATCGGAGAGAGGTCTGGAGAGATCGAGATTTTGAAAGGAGATATCAGGAGACCGCACGCCTGCATGGTCGACACCAGCCACAATCTACGAGTTGCTCTTTTTTTATAGGCTACTCGAGGGCGTCCCGAAAATTAATTTTTCGACACCTAACTATCCAAATTGGTTAGAATGGAAAACCAATCGGAGCACTGTGATCGCTGCACGATTTACTACAAAACAACTTTTGTTTCTGAAATATTCTAAAAACCAATCACTTGGTTTTAAAGACCCCCCCCCCTGAGCCTCGTTTCGTACTGAATCGTGCTCCGATTTTTTTTCCATTCTAACCATTTTAGATAGTTAGGTGTCGACCAAATACTTTTCGGACGCCCCTGGGCTACTCGTACAGTAGTACAGGTATTATACACCGCGGTGCATTTTTGTTGCCTACAAGTTTCCTACAAAACGAATGGAATAAAAGGCCCCAAGTCAACGCCTTCCTTTGTGGCTGTCGTATAAAACAGCAGTACCACGTAGCAATGTAGGAGGTACTGCTGTACGTACATGTTTTACCAGCAGGAGGCAGCATCATAAAAAAGAAATCGAGAGTTCGTACGTGAACGTTGTATACTTTTATTTCCTTCTTCGCCTGAACGCTTTGTCCGTACTCCTCGGTGTTAGGTGAAGATTGATGCATCAGCCTAGTTGCTTCTGTCGTGTTTACTGTTGTTGCTGTTGTTGTTGTTGATGCTCTGCTGCGGTCGAGGTAACCCGTATTCCTTGCGTCGCCCTTACTATGACCACTCCGTAGGAAAGCCTTGTAATGAGGATAGCTTTGTAAATTTAGCTCGAACATTTTGGAATCTACGAGTACATACACAAATCTACGTATACGAAGTATATGCATATTATAACTACCTCTCTCTACGTAAACTATAGGCCGATCTACATACGTACACATATTTTGGTACAGTTGTACTACGACTGCCGTACATACGTATTTAGTCTAGACTACAAACCATAGAGCAACCTAGGCGCCACTTATCGAACAGAACAGCAGTACAACAGAAGAAGCTGCACAAGATGCACCAGCCGCGGTTCAGGCTGTTGCCTTCGTAATGGTGTCGTGTTTGCTTCCGCAGGACCCATAGCGCACAGCTAGCAGGGGGAACCCAGCAGATCTACTTGTGACAGCTACTAACTGCTACTGCTCTGTTCTGTGTTTGTGTATGCACATGTGGCCATTCGGCTCTTTCCCAAGATCGAATATATTTCGACCTTCCGGGAGGTCTATAATTGAAGCAGGTGGTCCCATGATTTATCTATGTTCCCGGAAGGGTCGAAATCACCACTACCTTGCCGAAGGTCAGAGCCTTAGCGAGAGGACCTGCTGAAAGGTCAGACCTAGCGTCATGGCTACGGGCGGGGTATGGACCTTAGCGATGTTGGTACCCTGAAGATGACTACAATATGCAGGGTTGGTACCCTGAAATATTGTCAACCTTATCAATGTTGTATTTTATATACCCAGAAGAGTGGTGGCATTGACGTTGTTGTAATGTAACCGTTACACGGAATTTAAGCACAGCGCATGTTCTGTATCAACAGGAGATACTCATGGTAAACTGCTGCATGCATTATTTGTTCTCTCAACCCACGAAGAAATAATGTGCGTTCCGCAACCAGTAAAATAACAGATGGATCATACAAAAATGTATACATATATTATCAATGTTTGCGAGACTGCATAAGCAGTACACCCACACTCAAAACACGCATAAAACATTGAAAAGTTGCGGCGGCAGTGCCGAACACAAACCATACACGAGGTTATATACCAACACACGATCACATTTCCGCGAATACCATAGCAGTTCTCCGACAAACGACAAATCCCGCGTCGTACCATACACTTGCTATACCCCGCACGGCTTTCAAGGAAACTACTGGAAGTTGTGGCGGCAAAGTGGGAGGCATAACAACACTGTTAGATATGCGCGTAGGGTACCTAGCGACCACAAAAAAGTGGCATGATGAAGTCGAAGAACTGTTCACCAATAATCTACAACCATTTGGATATTCCTGCCCCGCATCAGCGACAATCTCGCCAAGACCTAAAACAACTTAATGTTAGACTAACACCAGAAAAAGTAACAGCAGGTCGTCAATTTCTCGGCGAATATCACGAATTGGGTCTTCATACCCCGGGAAACGCCGGTAAACCGTATCATCTAGTATTGGTATAAATACGTTTGTTGACCCGCTTCCTGGCGACCTTTATTATACGTGAAAAGTGGTGTTTTTCGTACTTTTGAGCTCGTTTGCAGGGCATTGTATTGTTTAACATTATTGATGGAAAAAGTGAAACCTTCAAATAACAGGCTTGGAGCTTGCGTACGTATTGCAAGAAACCGCACTGTAATTCAGTAAGTTTCGGGCGAGAACGACGTTTTCTAGTATCGCCTAATCTGATACTCTGGTACAATATGGCAAATAGTCAACGCAAAAGGCCGAAGTCCAAAAAAACTCGAAGGGCAGCTCTAAAAAAAATAAACGACGAGTTCGCCGCTCGCACGGGAACTACGCTCGCCGAAGCGGCGTTGATCAGGCGCGCTGAGATAACTGCGGAGCGCGGTAACTACAAAGCGTTGGAGCGCGGCCACAAAGACGCAACTCGCGCGCGCGACGCTGCCATTACTCGGTGCAGTGAGGAGATTGAAGGCCGTCGGTCGGCGGAGAAACGAGCTGCGGAGCACAAGCTGTCAAAGGAGAACGAGGAGCGGCTGCGGCGCGACGCAACATCGAAGTTGGCGAAGGAGCACGAGGGTAGGGTGCGCGCGGAAGCGGAAACGCGCGCAGTCCAAGCGGCGCTGGATGGCGAGGTGGACGAGAGGCGGGCGCGGGAGGAACGAGTGGCAAGTCTGGAGGAGGAGATGGGTCGTTTGTCGTTGGTTAAGGCTCGGGTGGAGAAAGAACGCAACAACCTCGTCTCGGCGATTTTTGACGGTGACGAGGAGGGACTACTTTTGGTCCATCCCCGCGTTTACTGAGAGGTGGAGGACATGCAACAGGCAGCCGATACGATGCACATGTATGACGGGACCCGGAGCGGCAGGCACCGGCGCGGCCGAGCCATCATCTGCGCCATCATCCATATTGCGCTGCTGCTGCTGCTGCTGCTGCTGCTGCTGCTGCTGCTGCTGCTGCTGCTGTTGATTCCGCTGCTGCCGCAGCTGTCTTATTTGTTGTCAGCTCGTATTTATATATACCAGGTACTTGTATACCAGGTACTCGTATATTAATCGTATTGTTTTTTCGTCATTATTTCCTTTTATTGCCACAGGCAGGTGGTCTTCTGACTGCGGCTTTTCGCTTTTGGTTCCTAAAATGATGAATTTTGATGACCGCTGCTGTCGTTCCGTTTGGTTGTGATTGGTTCAAAATATCGAAAAAATATTCAGCAACCATTCTTCTGGGACACTTTTATTGCTGGTACCGGCTATATAATGCACCCTACGCGCATAGCTAACTGTTTTCAGAGGTTACCAACACACACGATCGCTTCCATCAAAACTATCCCACACCACGTAGACCCGTCTCCTGGACACATCTGACATCCTTCTCAGATATGCTATAAAACGTGGCATCCAACGCATGATACGCGAAGAATCGCGAAACTCCGTGTTAAAAAACTAACATGGTATTGTATGATATGCCTGGACGTAGATGAAGCTACCAACATACACGCGTCCACGACATGGTCCTATCTACCCGTCCCCTAAAATCAACAAACTCAACGACACCACATCTATCCGTCCAACAAAAAACGCGAAATTCTGCGTGATAACTTTATCAACAATACTGCGGCACCGTACATCGCATCATCGAACCCTCTCTTGCCCCCTTAACAGTGCGAACATAGTTGTGATTGCGTACGCTTGCTGTATGCTACCTGGTCAATTTTACTAAGCCCCCGTATACTGCCAGCACACAGCACCGGAGATCCCCAACGTATTTTACATAAGAAACACACACATCCACGAGTCACACGTCCCCCACGAAAACGTCAAACTCTGCGTGATACCAGCCAGTTTATACTCCAGAACATACGGCGGCACCCACAAATCTACGACGAGCTATACCGACCGACCACGGGATTTATTATCTGGATAAAGCGCCGCGGCATGTATGAGGACGTGGGGGTTTACTGCTGCTCTGTTTCAGCCACGACTAGCCCCTGGCTAGCGATGCCATCCCCAACCTGCGTGGCCGCGCCACTCCCAGCCTATCCAGCGGCGCCACTCCCAGAATGACCAGATGCACCTTCTGACATTTTGCACAGGAAGGGGCGACGCTTACGTAAGTAAATAAATCAGTAAGCACCGCCGGTGTACATTATACAAAATACCCAGCATACGGCTAAACAGCATAGCAAAGCTTTAAGGAAATGCCCGACATGCGAAGAACAAAATACTGCTCGCAACGAAACGAGACGCCAATCATATGAAAAATGTAGTATACCTACAGACTATAAATACCCAATCAATTTTGATAATCAATACATATCTGCAAAGAATGACCCAAATACGCTATTCTGAAACAAGATGGAAACAGAACGGGCGTGGTTCTCGGTAGATAATAGCACACAAGGACACAGACAACAGCGTTGTGTTATCGCAAGAACAAAAAAGAGAGCAGAAGGGCGTACCGGTTGAAACAAAGCTGCTCTGTTTTCAAGTGCCAATGCTGATATCACGTCAAACCAACAGTAAAATACATGACAACAAGAAATGTAGGAAACAGTGTATGGAAAGCGCCGGGAGCAGGTAGGCGGGGGGGGTTGAAGTGGGTGTCGAAATCACTTTTGGTCATGGCGAGCAACCGGTGCGCCCGCCGCCGACTGCCCGTGGCGACCTGAACAAAGGTGGCACCATATGTTTAGGTACCAAATGGGCATTTCCCCGTAATACTTCCACTTTTCACCTTCGCTTAGTGGTCGTTTCTCGCGCTATCGGCTGTGGGGCACGCAGGGGGGCCGTGTGTACGCCACGGCGCAAGTGCGGGTCTCGGCCGAGGCCCTTGGGGGGTGCTCTGGGCCTTGAAAGTCGCGAATTCTGGCAAATACCTCAGGGGAGACGTTCCGACTTGACACCGCCTCGCAACTGCTATGAAAAACCTGTCGTACGACTATTTTCGTTTTATCAGCTTATGAATTTTGATGGTTCGTTTTTGATCCGCCGCATGAACGGAAAACACACAGCGCGCAGCACGCACGAGACAACAAGGACCACACCGACATTGAACGAGGCACACATCAAGCGCCGTGCAGCAGTAGTTGATACCATGTTGCATGCGTCTGCTCTCTGTGGCCTGTGTACAGCAGTAGCAGTTGCACGAGACGCTTGAAACATTACATGCTCATTTATGTAAATTTGCACTTTGGTCCCAATATTTTTGAATCTACGTAGAGTAAATACACAGATCTACGAGTACATATGTACATATGTACAGTTTGCAAAGCATATCTACCTCTCTCTATCTACGTAAATGATAGACCCATCTCGATACGTACGAATACGAGTATGTTGGTACAGTAGTACTACTGCTGTATTTTACGGGTACATGTCTCGAATCTAGACTATAAAATACAAAGCAGCCGAGGCGCCATTTATCGAATAGCACAGCAGTACAGCAGACGAAGCTGCATAACACGCAGTAGACGCTGTTCAGATTGTTGCCTTTGTGACGGCCGTGGTGTCCTGTTTGCGTGCGCAGGACCCGTAGCACACAGTTAGCAGGGCGGGTCCAGCACGTCTAGTTGTGACAGCTACGAACTACTGCTGTGTTCTGCCTTTCTTTGTGTATGCGTGTGTGTATGTTTGATGTATGCGATTCCAGCGAAACCTCCCCATCTGCTTTGAAGTACCCGTGCAGTGCAGCAGCGATTGAAAACAACAAAACAGCTACGAAATACCCGTTACGGGTATGGATAACGCTTCATACTCGCCGAAAAGTTGAGCCACGGGCACCCGGGTAGCCAGCTGTTCGATGGGTTCCCTAAGACGAGTATTCGGCTGCTAAACGCGTACCAGGGTACCCGGCCAAAATGTAGTAAATACTCTTATCTAAGACCGGGGCGGGACTCATCGGGCAACAGCTCTGTCCTAACCATATTGTGTATACTCAGCTGTACAGCGCAGAACAGCCGTGATAACTCCTTGTGTACTATTGTGTGCACACTCTGCTCTCCAGCACAGTTGCTAGACATAACTGCGTGTGCTCCGTGTACTCACTCGGTGTGTATTGTGTTCTGTACGTGCTCTGTGCTATGCTGTCGGTACTGTTCTGCGTACAGTCACTTCTGTCGTATGTGTGTACTCTAGGTGTGCTCTGTGTGTATAGCCTTCGTGCTGAACTCTTTGTACTCTATGTACTCTGTATGATATGTGCTGCTGTAGCAGTATCCTGCGAGGGCTCATCCATAACGAACATAAAACGAAACTCACGATTCGTGACATTTATTACATCACAATATCACGATTCGCGATTTTTCAGGTATGTCACAGTTTATGTCACGGTTGGTGACTTTTTTTCATACCCAAGAAAGTTCGTTATCCAAGAATATTTGCGTGTGGTGGGCGAGTGGGGCCGGGTCGGGCGGGGCCTGTGATACATATTCAAGTCACGGACCGAATCCCGACATAGCCTGTGATATTCCAATCTCCCGCGCCGCTGGTGTGGCCCGGCTGGCGAGATGCCAAGCTCACAGGTCGTCTGTTTTGCCTCGCCCGGATTCTAAGGATATTTGCTTCGTTTTTGTTTGCGCTGTGCCGCCTCCCCGAGGTTTCAAGGCCGCAACGTGCGCGTTCGCCAGCACCCAGCGGTTGATTTGGGGAGCCCCTTGCTGTCCACGATCGGTGTACGCAGCAGAGTCAGCTGTACGCCCTTATACCGGTATTTGGATACACCGTTGGGTTGCGTGGATTATACACGAAGTACCTTTTTCTCAGGGGCATTTACTACAAAACAGTATTATACGAGTGAAGCCACGACAAAATAATTGGCGCAGATCGTGACTTCGCTTTGTTTAGGTTAAAACACAAAATGGCGTCAAGATTCACGAGTTGTTGTTCGTGAATCTACTCGACATAACAAATCAACATGCAACACAAATACAGTACGAGTAGTAGTGAGTGTCTGCAGTTAAAAAACAACGTGTCAATAAAAATGAACTCAGATTAGCACGAAAAATATAAGAATTCGGTCAAGAAGCACAGCTGACCAGTGTGGGATCGGCTATAAATCCTACACAAAATAGTTAGATCGACGCCGGAAACACAATAAGTCGTTGAGCCTGGACACCGAACTGAAGTCGCTTAACACCGGGAGCCCACTGTACCTCATATATGATACAATCTCGTGACATTTGTGTCGTAAGGAATGACCCTCGCTACTACTTTTTCCTTTCAACAGTATTATAGCAGTCTATGCCACATGTTGGCTGCAAAAAGGGAACTATGAAGCATGTGCGATATATTTGAAACTTGCGACACCCCCGGGATTTCATCTGACCAACATCCCGAAGGGGAACCTTGTATGCTGTATCAAATTGAGCAGCGCGAAGCAAATGTAGAGAGTTACACGCGAGTGTTGGGGTTCAAGCACGGAGCATGAGCGCGAACGGAACGACAATATCGGTGAATTAAGCAGCACGCACGTGTACGTACTGTATTAGTTTTAGAATTAGGAATGCACCGTTTCCAAAAGCTGGTCGGCGGGCACCCCACAACGCTTTATCAGATTTTGGTGTGGTTTGTGAACGTACACCACGAAGCAAGGGGCAACTGAAGTACTTCCAGCGCTTGCTGAATTTCTGGAGTATATATTGCGATACTGCAGTACTTCAAATGTTTGTACTGCATGTTTTGCTTGTACTCGGGGCTTCTGTAGTGCTCATACTGCCAGTACTAGCAGGGTATATGCCTTCACTACTGGCCATCCGTCCCGTACTCGCATTAATCGGGCCGCCAGTACAGAAACACTCCTAATACTGGAGCACGGACTGTACTTGAGACTCCAAGTATACTCGGAATATAAAGCATTCTGGGATAATCTGTGCCACATGAAAAGTGAACAGATGCTCCCTTTACCAGTGGCAGTACACAGTAACGTATTTCCGAGATTTGTTTTTCAGGTACTCTCGAAGTATTTCGAGATTTTGTACTCGGGTACTGTCATACTCGCAGAAAACCCGGGGTTTCATATTGGTGGTATACTGATGTACTTCATGTAAATAAGGGTTCTGTACTGCGGATACTGTCAAGTACTGGCAGCATTTCGTTCGTTGATACTGCGAGTACTCCAAGTACTCCGAGTACCAAAACACTTTTGAAATGCGCAGTATACTTTGAAGTACGAAGTACACTTCGACCATCTGTGCACCGCTTCCACAATTTGAACCCCATTCCACAGCAAACATTATTCACGGATAGTTTCAGCCGCGGGAGTAGGAGAAAATCACTTTCGGGGGGAACAACTGGAGTACTTAGAGTACATGCAGTATTTCGGGAGTATATAGTGGGAGTACTCGCAGAGTTTACGTATCCGGATATTTGCAATGCGGGTACTGCTGTTTATAATCAGGGTTCTATACTGCTCGTACTCGCAGTACTCGCTGTTTTTTTTCACAGATGCTACCAGTATACGTTATATTCCGGGTATACCGAGTATACCCGGAGTATCGAGCACACCTCGTACTCCGAATACTGAGAAGATACCAGAACTAATGACTAGAAGACTGCAAGTACTGGGAGTATGAGCAGTATTGAATCCCCATAAACTGTGAGTACTTGGAGTATGAGCTGTACAAAATCTCGCATACGAGCCGTACCCGCAGTACAAACATCCTAAACACTTGAACACTCACAGTATTAAACTATTGATTCCGTAAATACTGCGAGTACTCGCAATACATGCTGCCGATATACTGCCAGCATCCAAATACCCCAGTCCCTCCCGCGGAAAGGTTTTTGCTCTAACTCCCACTCGTGGGATCATCCGTGAAATATTTATGCATCATGATTGCGATGGGATTATGGCAACGGTGCACAGATGGCCGAAGTATACTTCATACATTGAGTATACTGCGCATATTGAGAGTTCTCTTTTTACAAACGGACGACATACTGCCAGTACCTGGCAGTCCCCGCAGCACATAACCCCGAAACACTCGAAGAACAGCCGCATTCCACAGAACGGAACGCCGAACTACTGCGAGTACTCACAGTCCATGAAGCCCAAATACCGCGAGTACACGAAATACTTGAGGTACTTGTCAAGGAAATACTCTACTTTACTCAAACAGATGATGGGAGCACCTGTGCAACATTGAAAAAATGCTCCGAGGATACTTCATACTCCCAGTAATTCATACTCCGAGTATACTCGGAGTGTCGAGTACATTTCGTACTCCGAGTACTGAGAGTATTAGAGTACTGGCGGCCTAACTACTCGGAGCATGAGCAGTACTGAAGACCCACATACTGCGTGTACTGGGAGTATGGTCAGTATATAACTCCAAAAACACGCAGTAACCTCACAATCAAGTTGCAAATACTTGGAGTACAGTCAATATCCACAGCACAGAACCTCTAAATACTTCGAGTACCCAAAGTGCAGAAAGTAGGGCTGTGAGTTGGCTGGAGTTCTCGGCTAGTTATTAGTTGGCTGACGAAGCCAGCCAACTAGTCGACTAAAATCAGGCAAGCGAAGCGAGCCAACCCGCTGAAGGCGCCGCCGGAGGCCAAATTACGCTATTGACTTCATTTTACACACAGAAAGCATGATAAATGGGCCAAGGTTTATCTCTGGTTTTGATCACGAAACAGGTAAATTTGTAAACTTCGTCTCAGTTTGTCGGATATTAAAGAGGTGCACCATGAACATATGGTACATACTCGTGCGGCAGGCAGTAGCCCATCACCAGTACAAACTAAAAAGAGGACACAAAATAGACTGGGATCGACCAAACTAGACTGGGATCGACCAAAATAGACTGGGATCGACAAACAGCCCAGAGCGAGCATCGCTCAAACATCCGAGCCAGAAGTGCTCATCATCCAGTTAACACACTCATGACGGAGACATACTTGTTTATTACAGCAATAGCACGTTGGAACAAAGTCCCGCCATCACAGTTGGCCGCATGAACCATAAGACCATAGAGTTCTACCTTTTACTGTATACTCGTATGGTCCGTCCGGCACAAAATATTTCCAATGACGTTTAGTCATAAATAAATGGCCTGGAGGTGTGGACGAGAGCAATCGTTTGCCGTATTCTATTTGCATATCGCACGATTTGTCAAACAGTAGAAACCAGGGGAAGATGACCTTCAATATACATTGTTTCCCTCATATCTCCCTCAAAAGCGTTTTTTTTATTGCGGAAAAAATGGCCGGTGGCCTATGGTCATAGCTCACCAAATCAGTGCTCAAAGTTTGAGTGTAAAAAGTATTACACCCAGGGAAACAAGGTGAATTAATATAATAATAGTGATAAAAAATCGTGAGAAGCTGCGCGCAGTGTTGAGCTTTCTGACGGTGCCTCCAGATTTCCGAACAGCTCAACACATCCTGAGAAAAATGCACCTTGGTGCGGGGAATATATTGGGAATATTGAAATATTGTCCCACATGGACTACAAAGATGCAGAACCCCGCAAATCATCTCGCATCAAAAGCACGAATCCCTGCACCCGCTTGGGGGGCTTGGAAAGCCGGCGTTTATTCAATCGTTCGCGGTAGCGAACCTCTACCTTGCCGCGTGCTCTCGCTTTCGGACGAGCGCTCGGTACAGTCACTTCTTCGTCGGACGCTCCATCACCGCCATGGTCCGTCGACAGGCCAGGCTTAGCTGTGCCGGTACCCTCGGCCCTGCCATCGGCACCGGCACCGTCGATGGCGATGGGTTGATGCGCAATTAGTTGTGGAAGACCTCTCTCTGTGCGTGGTGGTACTGCTTGGGGACGCCGAGAAATACGCACCCCGTACCAAACAAGCCTTCCTACAAGCAAGGAAACCCAAAAAACAGAAATAGTTGGATAGTTGGCACCGCCGCAACTAACTTGAAAAAATAGCCAACTAATAACTAGCTGGCAACTATTAGTCAGCCAACTCACAGCCCTAGCAGAAAGGTATTTATTATCGAAAATACTCGAATTGTACTTCCAGGCAAATGGAGCATCTGTGATATGTGAGAATGTTGTAAACGCCAGTCAAATCCTCCCAAACACTAGTAGTAATAACGGCCGAGTTTCTAAAACAATGCACAGATGTATAATACCTACTTTCCTACGGAGTGGTCAGAGTAAGAGCGACGCAAGAAATACGGGTTACCTTAACCTCAGCAAAGCATCCACATAATGCACAGCAGCAGCAACAACAACAATAGCAGCAGTAAAAACGACAGAAGCAACTAGACTGCTGCATCTTCACCTAAATCCGAGGAGTGCGGACGAAGAGTCTATTTATAGACGAAGCAGGAAACTAAAGTAAACAACGTGTACGTATATACGCACTCTTGGTTTGTTGTTTATATCATGCTGCCGCCTACTGGCGAAATCTGCTGGTACAGCAGTGTACCTCCTACATTACTACTGTACGTGCTACTGCTGTTTTTTACGTACATCATAGAATATGCCAGCCACAAAGCAAGGCATTGGTTTGGGCCCAATTTGTTTTGTAGGCAACCAAAGTGTACCACGGTGTATATTGTTGTTCTGCTGTACGAGTAACCCCCGAGTAGCCTATAGAAGAAGAGCAACTTGTAGGTTGTGAGTCGTGTCGACTATGCAGGCGTGCGGTCTCCTGACCTATCTCCTTGAAAAATCTCGATCTCTCCCGGTCTCTCTCCGATGTCCGAACACAGTTATGTTTTCCTGGTCTAGATGTAGAGCATACCACGACGAGGGCAACAGCTAGCGGGTCCAAATGATAACTTCAAAACTATCGTCTGCATGCTCTGGCCTTACCCAACACGAAGCGGGTTGACCGTGACATGATTTTGAGTCGAGAATCGAGTTCAAAGGTGTGAGGTCGTACGACCTGATTTGTAGCAGCGTGTTGAATTTTGGACTGCTGTAAAACATACTGATTGAACAATACCTGGTATGTTTTCCCCCCGCTGTTCATAAATGGCTGTACACGAAGGAGCAGCGGCAACAACAACATATAAAAAAGCAGAAGCAGCACCAGCACCAGCAGCACAGGAAACAACATATACGCACAACTACCGCTGCTACTACTACTTACTGTAGTACAGCTGCTGCTTCTACTCCGGGTGGTGTGGGTTACCCAGCACGCGGAATCTGGTGCGCGTTAACTATGCGTATCCCTTTTTTGTTTTTATATTTTGTTGTTCAATTGATCTCGCGTTGTTAATTTTTACTTGTAATAACATTTACAGCTACTAAAGTACCTGGTTTGTATGTACACACATTACACGTTGTAGGCAAAAGCCTACCTTCCATCGGGGTTGAGAACAAAGCATACCTACGAGTACCTATACCGGAATCTGGTGCGCGTTCACTCGTCGTATCCCTTTTTTGTTTTTATGTTTTGTTGTTCAATTGATCTCGCGTTGTTAAGTTTTACTTGTAATAACATGCACAGCTACTAAAGTACCTGGTTTGAATGTACACACATTTCACGTTGTAGGCAAAAGCATAGCCTTCCGTCGGGGTTGAGAACAAAGCATACCTACGAGTACCTATACCTATTATAGGAGAGGACCCCAGCTGGCGTATGATACGAACGTTCCCCTCACGGCCATACTACCGAGTACTGTACTGGGCTGCTGTGGGACCGCGTGTAGGTGCAAGGTAGGTGTGAATGGGGGTCAGGGATTGGTCGTACCACTGGCTGAAGTCTTGCCACGCAAAGATGAACGACCTCGCCAACTGAAAATTGTGGCGGACGTATTGTGGGGTTGTGTCGCGTGTGTGGCATCTGGCAAACAATGCGTTGCTTGCTTGTGCTGACGAATTGCGGGCTATTTCCTGTTTGTTGTCCTCGCCCGTTGACAAAGTACTATCTATTTGCTTACCGGCTACTTAGTTGTACTGGCGAAGCCCTGTGTATTGGTGGCCGAAAGCTACAGAAAAAAGAAACTAAAGGCGGGAAAGCTGCGAAAGCGGAAAAGTAATTTCAAAATTACAAAATTACGAAAGAAACAGGACAGCTTCGAAAGCGGAACAATTACAAAGTTTGATAATAAAATAAAAATAACAAACTACAGCACAAGTAACTCGTAAATATGGTACGCACCACTCTCTACTTCAAGTACTTGTTTTTTTTTTTCTATTAATAGAGTGTTTGCGCAAAATACTTTTTAGAAAAATACTTTTCTAAAAATTGCCCCGCGGTAAAAATCAGCGGTATTTTTCTGAAAAAACGACCGGAAAATACTTTTCAGAAGTAACAATTTGGTCGGAATTTGCGGTATTTTTGTGCTCTCTGTTCATTGGCGTACATCGTACCGAGATTTCACCCGACGCCCTGGGTCTCATCGACACCACCGAGAGCCGTACCTTGCACAGCCGACAAAAGCGCTGCTACTCGCAACACGGCAACTAACCACGGAGCGCACCGAGGCTCAAAATGTGTAGGCTAGAGTATGGCACGGACGAGTGGCGTTGGGCTGTCACGGCGGGCCGCTGCTGCGGCACTCGCCCACTTGATGTCGTCGTGGAAGGTGCCTCGATCAGAAATTGGTACTCTTACGTGCCGCCTGTATACCTCCCCATGATACAGCATGAAAAGTCTTGTGTACCATCTCCGTAACACGACCGTGGTGGCGGCAGCACAGCAGCTGAAGCTACAGCTGCAGCAGCAGCAGCAGCAGCAGCAGCAGCGGCGGCGGCGGCGCGGCGGGGGCGGGCGCGGAGGCGACTGCGCCGCTGTGCGAGGGGGTCGGGCGTGCTTGAATCGTAGCGTTGGCACTCGTAGGCTCGAGCAGCAGCGCAATAGTAAGAAAAAAAGCCAATCAATCCCATGATTGAAAGTAGCCAAAACGGAAGCTGCTCGCTGCTGAGCTGCTGTTGCTGCTGTGCTGAGCTACGAGTACTACTGCTGCTGAGCTGCTGCTCCTGCTGCTGCTGACCCTAGCCACCCCTAGGAGAGTACGAGTAGCTGCTGCTATTAATAACTGTGCTGCTGCTTCTGCTTGCTGTCTGGGTATACAGCGGCTGCCGCCGATGCTGAGTTGCGGCTGCTGTTGATATATGCCCTGCTTGTATTCGTTGCTGTTTTTGCTATAGGATGCACCTGGTACCACGAGTCTTTTGTACATACGTTCGTACTGCTGTGCTGGTATACGAATTTTTGTTTATTTCGTTTTTGTCTCCCCGTGCTCACCCGCTTCCCTGTTTCGTACGGCACGAAGGGTTTGCAAAGTCGTTTTTGGGTTTGCTTTTGCGCAAACACTAATAAATCGTGAGGGGAAGGAAATTCACTTTTTTTAGCGTCCAGAAAAATAATTTCTGAAAAGACATTTGCGCAAACACTCTAATATTAAAAATATACCTGGTACATCATACTCGAGTTTACTCAGACTATCGGTAACATTTTTTACTCCGAGTACTGACAGTATTAGAGTACTGGCGACCTAGTTACTGCGAGTAATTGGGAGTATACGCAGTGATGAACGCTCAAATATTACGAGTGCAAGGAGTACCCGCGGTATGGGACCCATAAATACTTGCAGTATTGGCCGTACATATCCGCAGTACGTAAACGTATACTTAGAACAAGGTTCCCCTCCGGGACGTGCCTAGGGGAGTGGCGCAAGAACGGATTGAAAACCTACTACAGCATGCGATATGGTACTATCATGCGCGTATCACATAGTACGTACGACGTTGAACAGCATCTGCACTTTTGGATAAAACATACAGGGAAACAAAAATACTAAGTTTGAGTGTGGGTGGTTGAAACTGACTTGGTTTTAGTGTTAGGGCATCGAAATCGACTTGGTTTTAAATAGAGATCGAAATTGACTTGATTTTCGTGTTGGGTCGGAGAAACTTGGGTTTTGAGTGGGGGACTGATTATTGTGTGGGGATCGTAATTGGCTTGAGTTTTGCGCGGGGGGTCGAAATTGATTTGGTTTTGAGTGTCAGGGTCGAAAATGACTTGGTTTTAGTGTCGGGCTGGAAGTTGACTGTTTTAGTCAGGGCCGAAAAGCACTTGGTTTTATTAGTGTCGGGTCATCGAACATGCCTTGGGTTTAGAATTAGGATCGAAATTGGATTGATTTTAGTGTTACTGTAGGTTCAAAATTAGCTTGATTTTGTGTCGGGGATCGAAATTGACTTGGTGCGGGGATCGAAATAGGCTTGGTTTTTGTTCGGGAGGTCCAACTTGACTTGGCTTTTATTTTACGTGGTGTGCGGGCCGAAAATTAAAGGTTTTTAGTGGGGGATTGAAGCTCACTTACTCTTTGTGTCGGGTCGAAAATACCTTGGTTTTGGTGTGCGGGGCTAGAACGTGCGGCGTGCACCGCTAACCTCTACTAACAACCAGTTATTCGGAATTCGGAGTACGATCTAACGAGATGGATAGATATCGCGCTGCTTCATTGTTGGCAAGGGTTGTTTTTTCTCATTAAATTACCCAGTGGTATGTATACGCAGCGCCTTACCCTGTCGATCGTAGATCTGCTGTGCTTTCGACTGCTCACGAAAATCGCCACAGCAGCAGTAGTAGCAGCAACCAGTAGTGTTGTTCTACCTGTGGCAGGATGCATGCATGTACCACACTGCAGCAGAGACCTTTTGCCCTACAGATGACAGGGTCCATTAAAAAAAGCATCTCCAGTATATATAGAGACCCACATCAGCAATACAACCCAGACACACTACCGAAATCGTTTGATCTTGCTTCCTGCCGCGCTGGCGGACGGCAGGCGTGTATAGCGTTGTGAAGCCAGCTGGTTGTAGCACTGCAGTGTTCGTGTTTTGTCGGTTGTCTGTGGTGTTTGCGAACGTACTACGTACATAATAAAAAAGGGGGAAAAAAAGGGGAAAAAAACATCTCGCCGAGGATCGAACTCATGCCTTCGGAGTCAAAATCGGGCACCGAGACCTTTTGACCAAAATACAAAAGATCCAAATTACCATGTATTATTTTTTGCGGCACACGAGATATGCACAACATCCCGTACATACGACACACATCACAGATCATAGATAGCACAGCAGCAGAGACGAGAGAAGGTGGAAATTGGTGATGACTGATTGACGGATGCAAGCCTCTGACAAAGCAACTATGGATAACCACAGCAGTACATGGTGGACCTGCCACACACCGCGTGGTGTAGTACGCTGCTGCTTGTGATGCTCATGCTATGTATAGGCGGTGTTTTAACGTTGTTGTGTTGCTAAATTTGCATGTTGTGTTTGATGTTGTCTGAAGTCTCTCACCGTGGATTCCTGCGGTGAGATTCGGGGAAGAAACATGATACAAATCGGGAAAATAATAACAGTTTATATACTAAATTTCAACCAAATTGTTCCTTGTCATTTCGGCCAGAGTGAGTTCGGACCTTTCACACACACCAGCAGCAGAGCAGCAGAACAGAAATGTAGAGAGTACGGCCTGCAGGCTCCGATTATCACAGCTGGCCACAGCAGTACATCACACATGAGCGTGTCACACACGCAAGGCGTTACCTGCTGGTGCTTATGCTGCGTACTTGTAACGTTGTGCTCCCTGCATGTGATGTTGTCTACCTGTGGTATACCAATGGGTATACTGGCACTGCTGGTACAAATGTCTGGGCTATCCTGTGCTCATGACGAGCTCGCGGACGGGCAAAACAACGAAAAGAAGAACATTATTATTATTTACTGGCACGTACGTACGTACAAAAAAAGGCCTCAAGCAGAAAACCAGGGAAATCGGCTTATCCACTCCCGCGGGAAAAAAAACTTCGAGCGCCCGCCACGCGAGCCACAGAGCTCGGATCGAGCCCAAACCTCGACCAATGTGTCCGGCCGGGCCTCCTGTGTCGGTGTACTTAGCGTTTTGCCGAAAAGCGCTCGCGCGGAGAGAAAAGTTGCGAAAAGTGCGAAAATTTCACAAACATAAATATACATACAAGGCTCCTCTTCGGGGAGTGGGGTGTTCCCCGCGGGGCGACGCAAGCTGGGAAGTCCCACCGAAAAACCGAGCTATCGCCATCCAGCTGTAATCATAGAAAACGGGGAAACCGAGTACTCTCCATTCAGCGGTAATCGTAGTAAAACGGGTTTTGCTAACGTACGCGTATTCTTTTAATTTATAAGGAAATTGACGTTATTACCACAATAAAAAACATGTTATTTTTGTCTCGAATGGCGAGGGCAGTTTTTCTCGTGTTTGCCAAAACCTGTCATTATCATAGTTTGTGAAACAATATCACGATCGGCGAAAATGTCACCTTGTTTTTCCTGGCATGCTTCGGTTGTTAGACATGGCGGTATGTACCACAGCAAGCAGCATGTCGTTCTCGTATACGTACAGTCATATTACGAGTACAGTCGAAATACATCAGTCGTATCATATATACGTAGGTGGATGGTCGTATCGCTCCGAAGACGTACGCGTACGTACCCAGGTGCGTAAAATGGTTGAAAAGAGTTTTAAGTGAATTGCGAAAAAGCTTGGAAGAAAATGAAACAACGAAAGAGCAGTCGCAGACGCAGTGGAGAGCGAGTCACACTGTAGGCAAGTGGTTAGAGCAAAATATATAACCAAAAACGGTTGAAAGCCAAGCATAATAGACATTTACAGTTGTACTCGGGAAGTTATCTCTCAAAAATGGGTACAATTTTCTTTTGGCCGATCGCGTGGCTCGCTGGGCATGTTTTATACTTGATTCCAGGCTGTGCCCGTTTTTGAGTGAAAACCGACCGGGTATACCCGTTTTTGGTTACTTCCCTAATAAAATTATCATTGTAGTATGCCAGAGCGGGGCCGGTATATAGCGGACAAGAACAAATAGCAGTACGTATCTTGGGGCAGATGGGCAGGTACTGTAGGTGCAAGGGGTTGTTCCACTATGAAAATTTTCGTATCCGGTCGCCGGCATCTGTGCGGAGCCCTTGTAGCGGCCCAACTAAATAACAAAACAAAAAGCGGGGGCAGCACAGTAGTCCCCACCCACAGACATGACAGGACTCAACCGCGTATCATCCCACCCACCAAAGCATCCATCCACCCACCTAACCACCAACCCACCCCAACACCACGCGCTATAACAGTACAGCAGTACAGTATTAATAGTGCGTAGGTGAGGAGCATGGGGCTGCTGTATCGTACTGGCGGGTAAAGGTGATACAACACAAATCAGGGACATCGCAGACACGACAGCACTCAACCACGTACCAACCCACCCACGCACCCACTCAAACACCCACCCACCCACCCACCAACTCACCCACACACCATGTGCTGCATCAGTACAGCAGTACGTAAGTGAGGATCAACCTTTCGATCGATCGCACAACAACAGGAGTAACAACAACAGCAGTATACAGGAATCACAACGTACTTATTGTGTAAGTCTTACAGCAGGAAGCAGCAGCAACACTGCCGTAATACGTCGTAATGCTGTAGAGTATGTACACCTGGTGTGTGCGCACGTTTGTGCGTATGCTGACACAATATCCCTGAAGCAACACACGTACAGGTACATACTGTCCCTTTCGATCGATCGTACACCAATAGGAGTAACAACAGCAGTATGCAGCAGGAAACACCACTTATTGTCTATCTACTACTTCCAGCAGCAAGCAACACCAACACTCGTGTACTACGTCGTAATGCTGTAGAGTACGCGCACCTGGTGTGTGCGCACATGTGTGCATATGTGTGCTGGTACAACAACCCTGAAACAAAACACGTATATACATGATACATGCTGTCGCTTTGGTGCGTGCTCATGAGTTCATACACATCCAGCGTAAGCCGCAGCAGCAGCACTCTGTAGTAGTACAATTTCGAGTATCATCATACTGCGCCTGCTAGCTGTTGTCTCATGCCTGGTACGCCGCAATATAGCAGAGCGAGAGCAAGAAGCAGCACCACTCGGTAGATTGACACCCCTACGAGCATGACACTGCTGCTGCTGTGGTTGCATCTGACGACGTACAAGACTCATGATACGCACCAGGTTACCAGGTACCCTACATTTACCATTATGCCCGGAAATGTTACCACCGTTTGGATTTCAAAAAAATTACGAAACATTTCTTACATTTTCGGAGAAATTGGTGCGGTAAAAAACTCGATGCGGTGAGATCCCTCGTTTCGTCGTAGGCACACCTGATGCAGCAGTGTGCTCATGACCCCGTGTCATAACCATACGCCTGCACAATGTCAGAGATGCTGTCGCGTCGCTGCTGTTGCTGCATGTGTGCAGATGTTCGATGCCGCTCGATGTGCACGTCGGTGTGCCCTCCTTTACTCGTCGTGTAGAAACCGACATGGCAAAATCACAAAATCACCCGCTTGCCGC
Source organism: Saccharina japonica (assembly GCA_008828725.1). Classification (NCBI taxonomy): domain Eukaryota; class Phaeophyceae; order Laminariales; family Laminariaceae; genus Saccharina; species Saccharina japonica. The sequence goes on from MEHQ01001869.1 coordinate 68,945, forward strand.
AGAGACCGGGTTTCACGTTGCCCTGCTCGGCTCGACCGAGTGGGACGGGGTACCCCGGGAAACCGACTCTATTTTTTCGGCTTCGCGAGCGCCCCGCGCGGGCCACGGGCCGCGGCCGAGGGCGAGGCCCGGGGGGCGCGCTCCCCGGCCGGCCCCCCGCGGGCCGAGCCCGGCGCCGGCGAGCTCGGCCGGGAGGGCGAGGCGCGAAAACGCGCCGCCGGGCAAAAAAATCACAATCCTACTTTGTTATATACTCGTAGAAGAATGTCTTACTCGTCTCAGTCTGGAGTTTGGCGGAACAAAGAGAAACGTTGGGAAACGGGGTAGGGGGTAGGAAAGGATGTGGTTCCAGTGGAGAATACATGGGAATACATGGTACGGAGAGGCCACGGGAGGGCATACGCAGTGTGTCGTTACAACAAGGACCACGACAGCAACAGCCACAGTAGCAGCAGAACAGCAGCAGCAGTAGCAGTATAGCAGCACCGCAGCAGCGGCAGCAGCAGCAGAGCACAGCGTCGACGGCAGGAGAAAAGGGGAGTAGGGATATAGCACATGACTACTGCTGTCGAGTAGACGTTTTGTAATACAAGACAATTCATGAGAAACAGAAACTATGGTCCAGGCTGGGTTTCTTATTTCAGAGAGGGAGGTCTGTACACTACAGTAACTTCTAGGGCTTGGCACTGACACAGTATGTACTGGCAGTAGTAACTTACTGGTAGTATCAATCTACTGATTGACCCGGCCAGTATATTAGCCAGTCGTTTTTTCTCATGTACGTCCAAGAAAGACGCCATATTGTAGTACGGAAACCCACACACTGTGATTCGAAAGAAGAGAGGAGAAACGAGAGACAATATACTGCTGCAGTCCAGTATACTGATTGGTTTTGACGCCAGTATACATTGCTACTGACTGAGTCAGCCAGTGCCCAGCCCTACTAACTTCAAAATAACGACCCTCGAATTTCCTATTATTCTCAAAATCTCAGCCTCGCTTTCTTATTAGCTTGTTTCTTATCAGGTGTCCTGTACTGTTGTATCTGAAGTGTTTTTTTATCGAAAATACTCCCAGAAACCGGAGCGTCTGTACTTTGTTATGCTGTAAAAATATTTCAGCCGTTCGTTGCTGGCCGTCGAAATGGAAAAATGATTTTTTGAATGTTGCATCCTGAGGACTTTCCCCTGCCTCGAGCTATTCCCTTGTAGTGAATGGTACCCGGTGCATCAGATAGCCAAAGGTGGTAGAGGAGGGGTCAAAGTAAGAACAATACGCGGGATGGGGGGAATACATAATAACCCTTTACCCCTTTGGGGACCACTGCTGAGCGAAGTACATGACAACTCTGAACTGATGTGTGGTGGCTCACGGCTACTGCTGCTGCTGTGCCGCAGAAAAAGGTATTTTCGTTTCAAAGCAGATAGGATCCGAAACACTCACCCTCAGACTCGTGTCGCTGTCGTCAGTAGCACAACCTCTGCCACATGCCTAAGATCCCCTCACCATACTGCTCAGAGGCGCTTTCTTGGTTCTTTCGATTCACAAGCAATCAACCAGGCACGAGGTGCAGACGCTTGCGAGTACCGACACGAATTCGCACTCGACAAAAAAAGGGTTGTTTCATACTCTTCTGAAGGCGTGTTTCAACCGGGGACTGTGTTGAGTTTTTCGTCAATGCCGCAAGTTAAAGCATCGCTATCGATCAATAGGGGGCACTCGGTCACTAAGCAGGAGCAAAACAGGTGCCTAACAGCTAGGATTGTGGCAGAGAAGAAACAAGGGAGGAGGTGAAGACTCATTGAGCTGCGGTGTTGGTTGCTCGCGTACTCAAAGATAATCATTTTTTCACCGAAAACAAATGTATACTATGATCAAGTCAAATTAGTGAGAATGAAATCGTTATTTTCGTGAAGTTGTTAAAGCTGAAAAAAAAATATTGTTTGTTTTTGCTGGAAATCTTAACTTCAATCAAGTCAATACCTGGATTTTAGGATTTTAGTGCAAAAGTCTTGACAACTTTTTCGAGCATGAAACATTTTTCACAATAATCATGTCAAATTATGGTCGATATATTAGTGTTTATTGTGGCAGCTAATGCTGACAGTTTTTTTTTGTTTTGCGCCTGGAAACCAATATTTTAATCAAGTCAACCAAAACCCATTTTAGTGCTACATTTTTCATCGGGAAACAAGTTGTGCTACAATCAAGTCAAATTGCCGTCGACAGTATTGTTTTTATTGCAGCAGTTGTTATTCGTGCTCCCCTTTCCTTTTGTTTTGGCTGTAAAATTATACTTTATTAAGTCAATCAAGTCAATCATGTGTGGGAGTCTTGACTTATTGTTCAAAGAAAACAATAAGTGAATACTCTCAGCACGGGTGAGCTTGGGTCACGAGGTGCGGTGAAGGTAGCCAGAAGGAGGTAAATACACTCGAATTACTTTTTCCAAGAAGACGAAGTCCCCAAGAGGGAAGGAGTTATAGAAGAGAGAGCACGCGCGGCGTGCTTGTTCCGCCAAAAACATCCCCGAGACCCCCAAATGTCCAACCAAGATAAATCAAAATTATCTCATGTGGAACTCCCCGAATATCCGTACGTATGTCTTTTGCAGTTACATCTATCAGACGTTGTACGAGTATGTTCTTACATGCCTCCTACTCGTAGCATCGTCATGATAATGCACACCCTTTCCAGGGTTTCAACTCTGCAAAACATGAACATTTTCCGTACCTAGCACAAAATGTGTACCAGGTATCATTCAAGGAAACCTCAATACAAAATAAAACCGATATAAGCATATACTCCAAAACCAAACAAAAATCCTATACTCAAAGATCACTAACAATCTACATCCTTTCATCACGCAGAATTCACAAACTCCAAATACCCGAAGTCAAACATGGGGTTTCCCAACATATATGCCACATTATCTCCCGTAACTATATCCTTACGCCTCAATACATTCTGCCATACAATTTCCTTTCCCTATCCAATAAGATTACTGCTGTATACAGCTTCGAATAATGAAACCACCCAGCCAAGTCTTCAACTATCCAAGTTCTCGTACACGAATATCATCACCATTCATCCAATATGAATCACCAATTTTTCCAACTAAATGCGCACTCACTCGTAATATAACTGTAATACCTAGCGTACATGAGGAGCCCTAACGTCAAAACTCGAATATTACCAAAGTCCCTCCTACACTATAGGCACATACATACAACCCTTTTCAAAACTAAAGTAAGCACAAATCTATCCATCAATTCACTTGTCCCATTTCAACAGTGAACATGTCGGCAACCCATGAGTTGTTTCAGAGCGTACCACCCTGATCAATAACATGTGTTCCATTACTCAATTCTGTGATCCACTCAAACTACGTAAACTCCTAACAACTCCTAGACGTTACATCGATACGCCATCACGGCCCACCAATGAATCCGTCTCAATACCGTAAACCAAACAAATGCATGATATAAGTGGAAGCTATACACGAGCATATGATCTCATCATCACCCCCTGCTCGTGTGCTGTCCTTTCGACATATAAGCATGCATCTCATTTTCTAGCTACAGCATGGTTCTAGCATACCGCCCAAACTTTATTCAGTGGCCAATGCCCACACCGTTTTTTGGAGATAGCCCCTGAAATTTGGCACACGTGGTTTATGCGCCCTACGCGAGACTTTAACAGATGTTTTTTTTTCCGTCAGATATTGTTTGTTTTGTAATTGTTTAAAATTTTTGGGTCTTAAGAGGTCCAAAATTTCCGGCGAAAGAAAGAAAAGAAAAGAAACCCATTCGTAAAAGGCTCGGGTAGGGCGCATAAAACACGTGTACCAAATTTCAGGGTCTATCTCCAAACAACGGCGTGGACATTTTGACGTTTGTGCGGTAAAAGTGCAATAATAGGCGTTGCCTCGTGATTACTTAGTTTCAGTATATAATCGATTTTGGGCGTTAAATATGACTTAATATGACCATACGCAGTCAGATCTTCGTGTATTTGCGTGGAACTTTGTACAAACATGCCTTGGACCACCTAGAAGCGGCTCGTTCAGAAAAAAAGATGAGGGGAGGAAACAATTTCCTACGGAAACGCCTGACTGTTGTTGACCACTTTGAAGGCCTGTGATTGGTCGGGCCACATTTTCAGCGATAGCGCCAGTTCTAGGTCCTTGAACAACACATTGGCGATGTCACCCTCTTCCACTGTTCATGGCGGTCACTATGATACAAAGTACGTTACATTGGAGTTGCTATTGCATGCGGCATTCGTGACTGACGAAATTTCGGGTGATATGCCTGAACCAGCTCGTATCTCAAACCCATCAATCATCAATACCCCTTCATTAGATCTTAATGCGACGAACAGCATCGAAATTAATTATCCCTGAACATAAAAAATGAAAACATTTCGGCCGCGCTTGCATCGGTAGATTATACTAAAGTAAACATACGGGCATATCATCAGGATTTTGACGTTTTTCCGTGGGTCGTAGTTTAGTCAAACGCAGTTGGACCATATATTCGATGCTCGCATGTGCGAATAATCAACAAATAAGGTACGCGAACACAAAAAAACAGCCCGTCCGGCCGTGTGCTTGCTTCTGCCAAGCTACAAGGCTGCACCGAGGGTCAGAAGCTGCGTTCGGTATTATATCTGCCACATTTTGCCCTTCCTACATGCAACATTTACGCCCAAGTCTCCAATCCTGCATGGTTCGCACCGTATACAAAAAGTAAAACACGAAAACCTCGACCGACTCGGAAACGAACATAGAACTACAGTATGTAGGAGCATCGCTAACAGCCTGGCAGTCTACGCATACGACAGGCATCAACGCATGCACAAAATGAATCAAGCCATGCATTTGTTCCCTGCAATTAATAGAAAAGCAATACGTACCGTAGAAAAACAAATCGCAACATACCGAAGGGGGGAGGGCAAACACAAGACCTGTTCAGTCGGGTGCAAAAGGAGCGAGGTAATCCCCACCCCAGCTCAAGCATTGTCCAGCGTCCATCTCGAATCTTCCAACACCTCGCAGTTGATGATGCTGGTGTGCGCTCTCCCGTGCAATTTCTCTCCCCGGCTGCTGCTCCTGCTCCTGCTGGTGTTGCTGATCGTCTGTTGTGGCGCATTGTTGTTTCCGCCCCCACTGTGCGTCGCCATTTTGAGGATCGGCAGTTTCGCCTCCCAATCTCCCTGCGGCGTCACATGAAGCTTTCAGCGGTGGCGGCAGTGCCAGGCGTTGGTGCGGCGGGGGTCGCGGTGGCGGCGCCGACTCCAGTGGCGGCGGTGCCGGCCGTGGTGGCAACGATGGTGGTACCGGTGCCTCTGCCTCGCCCACCAGCGCTTCCTCCTGCTCGTTGGGGATAGTAGCATTCTTCTCCAACGCAGAGCAGGATGAACAGTCCAATCGCGCAGTCGGACCATGCAGGCCTACCGACGGCTCTTCTTGTGATTAAGCCTCCGTCATTGCCCACGAGGGTAGCTGTGGCGGCGGCCATGGCGGCCGTGGTGCTGTGGGCTGTAGCTGCTGCTGCTGCTGCTGCTGCTGCTGCATCTGCCGCACGTACTTCTCCTCCGGTCCCTTTTGCTTTTCACCGCCCCTCGCAAACGTTTCCTTGTTCGTTCCCGTGACTTTTCCCTGCTCGACAGCCAATTTTTGTGGCACCTGCCGAAGCTGCTGTTTATGCTGTTGCGGCGGCCGTTGCGGCGGCGGCGATTTTGTCGCTTGCGTTGGTTGCGATGGCAGCAGTTGCTTCTGCTGCTGCTGCTGCTGCTGCTGCTGTACCTGCTGCGAGGGCTCCCGCTCAACCTCCGCTTTCCCCTCTGGTCCGTCCTGGAGTGGTCCCTGTTTGGAACACGAGCCGAATATTTCCGGCGGCACCTGAAGTCTGTCACTCACGTGCGCTTTGCCTGGGGATGGGATGCGGCTGCTTACATCTAGCTCGATTTTCCTCTCTGCCCTCAGTGTTTTTGCTGCCGCGAGGACGGCATTCTTGGTTACCGTCGCTTCTTCATACGCTCCCACGCACTCCTCGTCGGCTAGCTGTTCATAGCCGACGTAGGTCCCGTACTGCCACAGAAAGTACTTTCGAGCGTTCCATGCTCTGTCCGTGCAAAATGTCTCCATAAAGGTCTCCAATTCTCCCAGAGGTAATGTCAGATAAGCCGGTACTTCGTCGTCCCTTCGCTGCTGCTGCTGCTGGTGCCAACGCGTGCTAGCTTCTAGATCCTGCCATTCCTCTGCCGTTCAATGCCCCACCCCAATGCTCTCGGGCCTGTTCGCGTGTGCGACTTCCTTCGCCAGTGTGGCTTTGACCCGAGGCAAGTCTGCTGCATCAGCCTCTACCACAAAAGGCATCGTGCGCAAAACCCGAAGTCTCTCCTATCCTTCCTCAGCAAAGTTGCTCCATCACCACTCGATTTTCCCGTGCGAGCTCCCAACTGTAGTCACGCTAGTGTAAGTGGATAATCTCAGCACGGGTGAGCTTGGGTCACGAGGTGCGGTGAAGGTAGCCAGAAGGAGGCATATAAACTTGTATTACTTTTCCCCAGAAGACGAAGTTCCCAAGAGGGAAGGAGCTATATAAGAAAGAGCACGCGCGGCGTGCTTGTTCCGCCAAGAACATCCCCGAGACCCCCAAATGTCCAACCAAGATAAATCAAAATTATCTCATGTGGAACTCCCCGAATATTCGTACCCATTTCATGTGCGGTTGCATCTATCAGACGTTGTACGAGTATGTTCTTACAATGAATACTATAATCAAGTCTAAGGCCGTCGCTTATGGGACTTTTGTTTAGGTTCATAAATGAATCCTTTTTGACCAAGGGCAAAAAAACAGCATCTTACGGAACTCAAAACGACGACGTTTGACGACAAAAAACATGAACATCAGTTTGAACAGGCCACCTCGTTCATTCTGCGCCCTAGAATGAACAGGGTCAGAGGTTCCAAGCTGAGGTTCACATTTGAACCTTCGTATAGGTTTTTGTATGCATACTATGTTTGGTATTACAACAGTCAGCACTCGTGCGTTTTACTACAGCTGTGTCGTCTACCCGGCACACCAGTAGAGCAGCTGCATATTATACAGACTGAAGCGGTCGCGTACAAGCCCACGCTCGCCCGACCCTCAACCAGGAACAAGCCTGCACTCGCCCGACCATCAGTCAAGAACTCTCACCATGGCATCGGGGAGGGACGATGCGGTGCATGTTGTAGATCGTCAGGGGTTTGTTGTAGACGATATATTTGTCTGGCATCTCGGATATGTACCACCAGGTCGCTGTGTTTGATGCTGTTGTGAGCTTGTGCTTTATCGTGCCCACCAACTTGAGAGCCGACACAATGCTCTCGACTCGCCGAGCACGCTCGGTATCTGGATGACGTCGCTGCTCGCTTGGCGTGTAGAGGCGGCACGTGCTGGGCGATGGTGGGGGTAAGTCGATTGTAACTTTTTATTTGTACGAGTACTCGTACGAGTGAGTACGATTGGGCGTCGTACCTTCACAGCTGATCTTTCTGTGTAACACTACTCGTACTGCTGTACCAATTGTATAGTACATTCTAGTACATTCTACCTGGGTGGTGCGTCGTACCTCATCTTTGGTGGTCTCCGTATCACATGAAAAACAAATGACGTGTTTTTTTGTTGTTTTCAATACTCCACCATAAGAAACTACACCTGCTTGCAAGACTTCAAAAATAAAGTAACAAACAGACGAGTCAAAAGGGGTCCATTTATCAACCTAAAAAAACAAGTATCCCATAAGAAACGGCCTAATGGTCTAATCGTCGACGTAATCCTTTTCGTTGTGGCAGTTGTTAATGATGGCAAAAACTGTTGCAAATATATTTATTTTTCTGACTGGAATTCTTAACTTTAATCAAGTCAACACATGGGTTTTAGAGAGTCTTCAGAGCATTTTTTCCAGCACATAAAGTGTACACTTTACTCAAGCCAAATTATGGTCAATAGGATAGCGTTTTTGTGGCAGTTGTTGATGATGGCAACTTTTTTCTTGTATTCTGGATGGAAATAAATAGTTTAATCAAGTAAGTCAAGTCGTTTTTTTGTCCCAAGTCTTGAGCATTTTTTCACATCAATCATTTAATCTTCAAAATAAAAAAGGTTACGAGCTGAGCCAGCCAAAATAATATTTTTAAAGCAGATTGGCCATGCCCCGACCAATTTTACAAATTCGGACCTGAAATTTGGACACAGTGTAGATCATATACTAATCAACACACTTGCCGCCTGCATTTTGTCTTTTTCGAGAGAGGGATACGACGATCCAAAAATCGAAAAAAAAAAGCAAAACGATCAAACCTAGTTAGGAAAAACAAAATCAAAGAGGGCAGGCAACAAGTATCTTTGCACGTACGGTCCGAAGACGTGGTTAATTTTCCAGAGTAAAACTTTCAACATTGGTCGGGGCATGGCGGAAGTGACATTTTTTGCGTAAATACTTGACTTATATATGGAATCGAGCTCTTGTCATACCTCTTGATGGGTGGCGAATTGGGCAAGGAGGCTTACATCGATCTTCTCCTTGTGCCTTCAGCTCTGTATCCACCAAATTTCATCTTGATCGAAAATTACATCTTTTATACGAATTTAGACTAAAACAAATGTTGTTTTCGAGTTGTTGCGGATATCTCGGCGAAATCGAGCCGGGGAAAAAAAAGTTACAATTTTGTACGAGTATACAATGTTCCCCTTCGGGATGTTGGTCACTTGAAATCCCGGGGGTGTCGCAAGTCGAAAAGAGATCGCACATGCTTCATAGTTCTCTTTCTTGAGCAAACATGTGGTATATTAGACTGCTGTCTTGTTTAAAGGAAAAGGTAGTGCGTAGCGACCGCCATTGCTAACGAAAAATGTGTCACGAAATGAAATCGTATCTGAGGTACAGTGGGCTACCGGTGTATAGAAACTTTAGTTCGTTGTCCAGGCTCAACGACTTGCTTTGTTTCCGACGTCGATCTATAGCTATTTTGTGTAGGGTTTGAAGTCGATCCCACACTACTGGTGAGCTGTATTTTACAACCGAAGTTTTCTTTTGTTTGTGCCAGTCTAAACTCGTTTTTCTTGACCCATAGTTTATGAACTGCAGGCACCCACTACTACCAGTATTTGTGTTGAATGGTGATTTGTTATCTCGAGTAGATCCACGAACAACTCGTGAATCGCAACGCCATTTCGTGTGCCCGAACTTCGAAAATAATGAATTAACTCTAATTATGGTACGAAATAATATAAAATTGCAAATGCAATCTACTTATTTTATTGTTTGCCCAGATTTCACCCCCGCACCTGAAAATATTGAATATAGAACGTTTTTTTTGTCGTGCGGTTTGACGCGTAGAAGCAAATACCCAAACACAAATAGTTTGGAAGAGTGCGGTAAACCAAACCGACCGGTACATAATGTTTTGTGATTAAAAAAAAGTGAAATCACTCTTTGCATTTTTTTTTTGTCGTGGCTACTGTTTAGTAGTAAATGCGCCTAATAAAGGTACTTCGTGTGTAATCCACGCAACCCAACGGTATATTATATCCCAGGACCGGTATAAGGGCATACAGCTGACTCTGCTGCGTACACCGATTGTGGACAGCAAGCGGTTCCCCAAAGCATCCGCTGGGCGCTGGCGAGCACGCACTTGGCGGCCTCGAAACCTCGAGGAGGAGGCGGCACAGCGCAAACAAAAACGAAGCAAAACACCCTGATAATCCGGGCGAGGCCGGGCAGACAACCTGTGAGATTGACATCTCGCCAACCGGGCCACACTACAGCAGTACATATCACGCGCAGTACATAGAGTATACATAGTTCAGTACGAAGAATATACACACAGAGCGGACCTACGAAGAGTGCATAATACCGGTACAACAGAAGAAGTGACTGCTGTATATAGAACAGTACCGACAGCATAGCACAGAGCACATACAATAAACAATACACAACCATTGAGTACACAGAGCACACACAGTTATATCTAGTTGTTGTTCTGGACAGCAGAGTGTGCACACAATAAATAGTACACAACGAGGTATCACGGCTGTTCTACGCTGTGCAGATGAGTATATGCACAAGATAGTTATGACAGAGCTGTTGCCCGACGAGTCCAACCCCGGTCCTCTAGGATAAGAGTATTTACTACCTTTTGGGCGGGTACCCTGGTACGCGTTTAGCAGCCGAGTACTCGTCTAAGGGTACCCGTCGAACACCTGGGTACCCCGGTGCCCGGGGCCCAAATTATCGGCGAGTATGAAGTTTTATCCATACCCGTGACGGGTATTGGCTGTTTTGTTGTTTTCAATCGCTGCTGTACTGCGTGGGTACGTCAAATCAGAGGGGGAAGTTTTGCTGGAATCGCATACATCAAACATGCACACACGCATACACAAAGACAGACTGAACACAGCAGTAGTCCGTAGCTGTCGCAATTAGACCTGCTGCATTCCCCCTGCTAGTTGTGTGCTACGGACCCTGCGCACGCAAACAGAACACCACAGCCGTCACAAAGGCAACAATCTGAACAGCGGCTACTACGTGTTATGCAGCCTCTTACTACTACTGCTGCACCAAAATACTCGTATTCGTACGTATGTAGATCGGCCTATCGTTCACGTAGATAGAGAGGTAAATATAATATGCCTACGCGTACTCGTACTGCTGTAGATAGTACTCGTAAATCTGTGTATGTACTCTACGTAGATTCCAAAATTGTGGAACCAAATTTATAAATTGCGCATGTGATTTTTCAAGCGTCTCCTACAACTGCTACTACTGCTGTACACAGCCCAGACTGGGCAGACGCATGCAACATGGTATCAACTACTGCTGGACGACGCTTGATGTGTGCCTCGTTCGATGTCGGTGTGGTTCTTGTTTTCTCGTGCGTGGTGCGTGCTTTGCGTGTTCCGTTCATACGGCGGGTCAAAAACGACCCATCAAAGTTGATATAAAACCGTCGTACGGCAGGTTTTCCATATTATTTGCGAGGCGGTGTCAAGTCGGAACGACTCTCCTGAGTTATTTGCCAGAATTGGCGACTTTGAAGGCGCAGAGCACGCCCCACGGGCATTGGCCCGGACCCGCACTTGCGCCGTGGCGTACACGCACCCCCCCTGCGTGCCCCGCAGCCGACAGCGCGAGAAAAGACCCGCGGCCGGAGGTGAAAAGTGAAATTATTTCGGGGAAATGTACATTTGGTACCTATACATACAAGGCTCACCTTCGGGGAGTGGGATGGTCCCCGCGGGGTGACGAAAGCTGGCGTGCCACAGCGGAAAAACGACCAATCGTCAGCCGGTGGAAACCGTAAAAAACCCGCTGTAGCTAACGTGCGCGTTTAAATTTGTGACCAAATTAGCGTTATGCCACATGAAAAATAAAAAACGTTTTTTATCACAAATCGCGACGTCAACGTTTCTTAAGTTTGTCAAAAATTGTTATTTTCAAGGTCTGTGAGAGATATCAGAATTGACCAAATTGTCACATGGTTTATAACGTTTCGTGACATTTTTCGTGCGTTGGGCATGGCTTTATGTACCACAGCAAACATCATATCCTTCTCGTATACGTATAGCAGACGGCAGCAAGGCGCAATCACATGATGTACATCAAGCAGTATACGTAGTAGCAGCGAGCAGTGGCGCAACCAGCAGCAGGATAGGCAGCACTACTATATAGTACCTACAGAGAGCGCCAGCACCAACAATTAATTGCTACTGCGACATAGTATAGTTTACGTTCAGCAGTAACAGCAGCACACTATTATCGCTGAATGTAGAGTACAGCAAAGCAGTACAGCTAGCAGCTGCAGTACTCTTACAACTCTACTACTCGTGAGGCTGTTGTTTGTTGTTGTAAGCATTAATGGTGTGAATCCACCTGGTACGTGCATGCGCGTACCCACGTGCTTACGTACAGCAATGTACGTACCTTCCTCACCGCCTAAGGGAAAAAAACGACGTACTTCGGGTATGTTCGTGCTTCATATATAAATTCATACATACCTGGGATACGATATGTATATGCACGCACAAATCGATAGTAACAGCAACAGTAGTACACAGCAGGAATCGCAACTTGTTCTCCCACTATTAATACTTGCGGAACGAAGCAGCAGCAACACTGCTGTAATTTGGTTGTAGAGTATGTATACGTAGCGTGTGCGCACGTACGTGCGTTTGCTGATGCCACTCGTACACGTACATGGTACATGATTTCGCTTTAGTGCGTGTCCAACCACATACAGCTTTGACTCTGTTGACTGGGAAGACACACATCGAGCTTCGACTCTGGTTGCATGTGATGACAAAATCTGAAAAGCAATCGAACAACCAATACATATATATGCCGTAACCATACCCCAAGGGAAATGCGCAAAATGTTTTATTGCAGCAAGACAGGGGGGGGGGGGTTATCCGACACAATGCGTGCACACGCGCGTGCCTGTTCGGTGCAAAAGTACTACGGCAGCAAGCAGCACGAGGAAACAGCCACACTCTCTGTAGTCGTGCATACCACTTCGAGGGTCCTACTGCCGCTGCCGCTGCTGTTGTTGTATCATACCTGTTACGTATGATATAATACTGTGATGGAGGGTGTACGTTCGTACTACCTGGTATGATAGTGGGTACGTTTCATGTCGTGCATATAACAATATTTCCGGCAATGGTACGACCGATTTGATATTGACATAAAGACAGAATGATTCCTACATTTCCGAACAAAGTGGTACATGGTCAGTTTCGCGGCGAGATCGTCCATTTCGCACACAATTGGTGCAGCAGCATTACGATGGCCCACCCATAACCCCATACTGCTGCACTGCGGCAGAGAGCAAGAAGCGGAATCATTCTGTGGTACGACGACACTAAGAGCACCACACTTCCCCTGTTGTTGTTGTTGTCGTTGAATCTGACGTGGAGGATGTATGACAGCTATAGCCGGCACCAGCTAAAAACCTGTGGTACCTGGCACACTTACCAATATGTCCGGAACTACTGCTGTTGTTACAAACGTTTCAATAATAACATTAAAACGAAACGTTCCGACGATATTGGTAAACAACAAAGCTTGCGGGGAGATCGCTTGTTTCGAGGCAGGCACGTGTTGGCTCAGCAGCATTTACACCTCCCCCCGTCACCACCATACGCCTGCACACGCCGTTGACCCAAAAGTTAAAGTTGACAGAAAACAATAACATAAATCAGATACCACGAAAACCCGGTATCATGTCAGAAGAAGGACTCGAATTCACAATCTGTCCATATTATTCTGGCAGCAAATAAATGAAAAAACGTTTGAATACTAACATGAATACAACCGGTTCTTATATTTTCGAACATAGTTGTACTTGGAAAATCCGAGCATCGTACGAAAGACTGCCGAGAGATACGTGCGTTGGTCGTTCGTGCACACAGATTTGTGGTGCACCAGCACGCCAGGCATGTGTCCTGTGTAAACCTATGATACCACACAGCAGCAAGCAGCAGCATAGAACAACCAGTACTGCTGTTGCTATCTCTCGTTGCAGATTCACAGCCTGGAACGTACGAAGAGTACGAGATATATATGCATCGTACTTGTTGAACGTGCCTGCATTTCGAAAAGTCCAAGCTATGTACGAAAACAACAGCAGCAAGTACGGACAGAGTGTTACTGGGAGATACGCGTACGTAACAATGCAGACGCATCAATGCAGCAGCGTGTCATGATACACCCATCAGTCCACCCGGCTCCCCAACAACGGCAGATATGCCCCGACGCTGTCACGCTGCTGCTGCTGTTGCATGAGCAAACGTTCGACTTATGCTCGATGTGTCGTCCGATCGATGCATTCTTCGTGGCGTGAGTGCGTGCTATTGCTGCATGCTCTCTTCAACAAAGTTCGGCATGAACAGTCGACACGCAGGCTGAGATAATCATGATTGTTCGTTTTTCACAGGGCACAGCAGTCTGCAGACTGTGGCGAGGGCGGGGCGTTTTCCACGAGTAGGATTTTTTTTGTAGCAACTTTTGCGCAGAGGCGGGTTTCACGTCGCCCTGCTCGGCTCGGTCAAGTGGGACGGGGTACCCCGTGAAACCGACTCTATTTGTTCGGCTTCGCGAGCGCCCCGCGCGGGCCACGGGCCCCGGGCAAGGGCGAGGCCCGGGGCGCGCGCTCCCCGGCCGACCCCCCGCGGGTCGCGCCCGGCGCCGGCGAGTTCGGCCGGGAGGGCGAGGCGCGAAAACGCCCCGCCGGGCAAAAAAATGTCAATTATACTTTGTTATATACATTGTTTTTCTGCACAAGCAGTGGTATGTCAGGGTTAGTGCTTCTATTTTTTGTAGCCTAATTCTCAGTGGTTCACGAGATACGACTTTAATAAGCTCTCTACGTTTCCTGGCTGGCCCAGCTCGTAGTAGGTTATGACTATACACGCTATTGGTAGTGTCGCACGGGATCAACAAGACATTCACACTTTTTCGTTCTACGTGGGTGTTGTTTGCCACTCTAACAAGGTCTTCGACAAGGCGCCTCGTCGCTAAGGGTGCTTCAAGGTTAGCCGAATGGCCACGTGTGCGCGTGTGTGTATGTTTGGTGTATGCGATTCTAACAATAACGCCCCCTCTGATTTAAACTACCCGCGGAGTACAGCAGCGGTTGAAAACGGCAAAAAATAGGTTGCTCAGGATCATTCACAACAACCAACAAAACGAAACGCACGATTCGTGACATTTATTTGATACTGTTGGCAAAATATCACGATTCGTGACTTTTCAGGTATGTATCTCACAGTTTATGTCACGGTTTGGAACATGTTTTCCAATCAAATAATATTTGCGAGTGGTGCGTGAGTGGGGCCGGGCCTGGCCGGGTCCGTGATACATGTTCAAATCACCGACCGAATGCCGACATAGCATTTGATATTCTAATCTCAGGTCGTCTGCCCGGCCTCGCCCGGATTCTCAAGATATTTTGCTTGGTTTTTGTTTGCGCTGTGTCGCCTCCTTCTCGAGGTTTCGAAGCCGCAACGTGCTCGTTTGGCAGCGCCCAGCCGTTGGTTTGGGGAGACTTTTTCTGTCTATATTCGGTGTACGAAACAGATTCAGTTATATGGCCTTAAACCGGTCTTTGGATATGCCGTTGGGTTGCGTGGGTTATACACGGAGTACCTTTATCAGGCTGTTTTATTACAAAACAGTTTTTTACGACAAAAGCCACCACAAAAAAATGTCACACATCGTGATTTTGTTTTTTTAATTGTTAAAACAGAAATTAACGTCAAGATTCACGAGTTGTTCTTCGAGAATGCACTCGACGTAACAAATCCCCATTCAACTCAAATGGAGTAGTTGTGGGTGCCTGCAGTTGAGAAAAGAAGTGTCAAGAAAAATGAGGTCAGATTGGCACGAACAATAACAGAAAAATTGGGTGAAGAAACACACCTCACCCGTGGGTTCGACTTTAAGTCCTAAACAAAATACTTAGATCGATGCCGGGAACGTGTATAAGTCGTTGAGCCTGGACACCAAACTGAAGTTTTTTAACACCGAGAGCACACTGTACCTCACATACGATATCATCTCGTGACATTTATTTCGTTAGGAATGGCCCTCGCTCCTATTATTAAGAACTGGTCCCCCGTTTCTGGGAACAAACTATTTGGAATTAGTGTGGGATAAGTTTATCAGTTCCGAATGGGTTGAGGGGCCCCTTCGCGCAAACAATATAAGAGCAAATAAAAACAAATCCGTTTTTTTCAGTTGCGATACTATTTCTGGCATAATTTACACATTTTCATGACTCCATACGGAAAACGACATTTCTTCAGCTATAATGCTCCGAATTGCGACCAATGAGTATTTGTAGAGAGCCTAGGCCATGATGAACATGTTTGTCTAAGGAGGCGTATCGATCAGACGCCCGGTTCTTCACGCAAAGTGCCTCTTACTCGACAACGACTCGCCATACCCCCGGTACCCAAGACGAATTTGAAAAATAGCAGTTTCTCTGGCTGCTGATTCTGTTTTAACTCAGATTTCCGACGACGACGCCGAGCACTACAGTACACGATGAACCTACCTCGGCCTCTAGTTTGACCATCCGTAGCGCCCTACGTGGCCACAGCAGAGTTTAGGTACCAAACAGGAGCTCCGAAACGATCAAAATCTTGCTGCGGAGCACTTTCGTTTCGTGATGCAAGCACCGCAATGCTAGCCCTCCCTTGCAGATCGAAGAGCCCCACTATCTCCCAGAGACTAAAAAAAAAAAGCTATACGTTGGTCGGTTGCAGATCTGAGCATTAACACTGGAGCTATGCCGTTTTCCGTTAGGAGTACTGATATGGTGTTATTACACCATAATTAGTATTGCTGCTGTAAAAAAAACGAAATATATACCGTATATTTTGGAAGACTCAAGTACTCTTTTTTTTTCATGACCGAAGGGGCCCCGTAAACAATACCTGGTACAGCTGTATATGCCGCATGTTTGCCCCCAAAATAGAACTATGAAGAAAGTGCGATCCCTTTTCAACTTGCGACACCCCAGGGATTTCAAGTGACCAACATCCCGAAGGGAAACCTTGTATACTAAACAAAAGGTCACAACTAAAAACAGGTATACCTGGTCTGTTTGCGGCCAAAAACAGGTACATACTGAAGATCAAGTAAAAAAACGCACCCCACGTGCCCTGCTATTGATCCAAAACTCGTTGTACCTGTTTTTGCCTCTTTAAAAGCCAGGTATCCCTGATTTTGTCTACTCTGCTTGACTTTCACCTGTTTTTCTTTTTTTGCCGTTTTTAAGTCAATCATAGGCCCTTCATAGTTCCACCCTATGCCCCCTATACAAATACCGACGTACGCGGAGACCCCCTCCTCCCTTCGCACCTCGCACCACGCCACTCGAGCGACACACATATCTGCCTGCACACCTCCGCCGAAATAATACGAGATACAAGGCTCCCCTTCGGGATTGTGGTTGAATTATAATACCACAGGGGTGTCGCAAGCTGAAAAGGGAGAACACAGCAGCAGGCGGTCGTTCCTTGTATTACTACTAGCAGCTACTCGTATACGTAGCCACCGGGCGAGCACAAAGAACATGAAAAAACTCTTGAAAGCGACAGAAATAAGAAGGGGGGGGGCACCGGGCAATTACCCTGGCAAGTAACACCGATCAGCCCAACCGAGTTTTTAGCTAGTTCTACATACGGATAAGAGCTACAGCAGTAGCACCATGGCCACCGACGGCAGTCCTGAAATCAAGGTGGTCTCCTTGTTCTATCGTTCGATGCCGGAGCTTTGTGTGGCCGCCGCGAAGCGGTTCCTGATAAACGGCCTGCAAGTAAGTATGAGGTATCTTCCACCTTCTGCTACGTACTACGGTACCTGCCTGATTATGCTACTTGGCAAGAGGTCCTTGGCAACTTATGCCCCAGCCATAACAGCAGTTGTTAGTGATTGTGATTCCAGATGCTCGCTTCTGCCCTTCGTATGTTCGTTGCAATCACAGCAGTTCACAACTAAAAACATGCACTCACATTTATACTCGGACGTGCGTACCATATATATATAAGAACATACACCCAAATAAACACCCTACCCAAGTATGTACTATTGTAGGCCTATACCTGGTACACAATTACAGCAATATCAGTACTCGAACCACAAAACTGTTGAAGAGGGAGCTGACGCTCGCCATTCGGGTGCAAAAACAACTACTTTGCGTTGCAAGGATCGGCAGGTTCGTGGGGTGCGTTTTAAACTTGATTTAAGTATGTACCTGCTTTTGGCCCCGAACGGACCAGATATACCTGTTTTTGGCCGCTGCCCTAAGCAAAACAACCAAACTAGGGTTTCAAGATCACAGGTCGATATTACTTGCCCAACTGGCGGCTGTTCGTGCCGAACAGACAGCTTATCGCGACAAATTGTGTCCAGAAGTACAGCGCACAAAACTAGGGTTTTAGGATCACAGCTTGTTATTTCTTGCCCAACTGACAGCTCTTCTTCGTGCCGAACAGCCCACTTATCGCGACCAACTGCGTATGTTAAGCAGTACAGCAGTGGTAAACGAAGTACCTTTTTCGGTATTTTGGTTCTCATGAGGCCCTGCTGCTGCTGTGGAAATACTGGTCACCCGGCGGTAGGGCATGAACGCTCACCATCGAGAAGACAGGACGGATATATCTTCTACTGCTGCTGTAACTGCTGCTGTTGCTGCTGCTGTTGTGGTATTGCCTCCTCGCCGGATTCGTTTGCGGGGAGTTCTGTTCACCTAGCTGCTGTGTGGTGTTCAAGCGCTCGGTGGTAATTCTCCAGTCTGTGAAACAGACAGGAGTGGTCATTTGGAAATTTAAAAAGCGTGACAGATAAACAATGAAAAGAGTGACCGAGATAATCACGTGAATAAGTGACCCCCATAGATCACACCCCGGGTACCCCGACACCCAAAGCCCGTTCTTGGCGTACAGCAGCAGCGTCGCGCTAGGTTTTGCACGCCTCGACAGCGTCGCGCTAGCACACACCATGCGCCTCTGCGGAGTATCAGCATCAGAGGCGGGGTGTGTGCGACACGCCGAGGACAGCAGCACGCACAGAGCAGATCAGCACGCAAACACCCACAGAGCACTGAATGACCTTTGAGAGTTCCACATCTATGATGAATATTTTGTTTGAACAAGGGAAAGGGGGGTTGTGATGAGCTGCGAAGGTCGCAGACATGCCACATGGCCACGCCTCACTAGACCGCCTCGTCAGCTCGCAGCAGCAACGGTGACTCTGAATCGGTACAGCAGCAGCAGCAGCACAACAGCAGTCAGTCAACGCTCGGATGCTTCATTGTGTCAAAATACAAAATAATACCAAAAGACAGGTCGACTCGAGCGCACTCGGCGCGTCCGAGCGTCGACTGACTGACTGTACTGCTGCTGCTGCTGTAAAGTCTACGAGTACGGAGAGGCGCGCGCCGAGTGCGCTTCCTTTCTTCTCTAGGCCCGAGCCCGCGCCAGCCGACTGTAGTTTGGCACGGAGAGGCGCACCGATCGACGGCTGCGCGTCGGGCGCGAAGCAACGTCGCTGTGTCACCATCTGCTGCTGCTACTTGTTGCTGCGTGGATGACATCTTGAATTTTGAGACCATGCCATTTTTGGAATTGAAAATCCGACGACCCAAGGCGTCCGATTTGATTATCAAAAGGTCGTTTCCTATGCATCGATCTCAAAAACGAAAGCACCGTCCTATGCAGTCCGATTGAGCAAAATATGACGGGAAATTGTTCGATTTGAGAATCCGATGGCCCAAGTCGTCAGATTTTGGCCTCTCCGTACTCAATATACTTTACAGCAGCAGCACAGCAGCAGCAGCAGCCTTATTATTTTGCGGTTGTTTCTATACTGCTGTATATCCACAGAGGACATGCAGCCGAGCGATGGCGCGGTCGATCATTCACTTCCGTCGCGATCAGGCCGTGATGTATAGTTATTATACTAGGACTCTGGAATCGACCAATACATAACTCTGGACAAAGCACATCATCCTACATCATCAGTTAGTTAGTTATTTACGGTTGTTTCTATCCTGCTGTACTCCGAGTATTTTAGATGTTTTTACTCCGAGTACTGCTTGTAGTCGAGTATAAGTACTGCTCATACTTCCAGTACTCGGAGTACTTTGGCCTTCAGTACTGCTCATACTCCAAGTACTCCGAATATGTAGGCCACGAGTACTCTAGTACTCTCAGTACTGTACTCGGAGTACGAAAAATACTCGATACTCCGAGTATACTCGGAGTATCGAGTATACTCGGACCGTCTGTACAATGTTGTTCACAGAGTTGATGTGTTTTGGTCGATTCCATAGTCCTACGAGCATAACTATACACCTGCGACGGAAGTAATAACCGATCGACCGCGCCATCGATGGCAGGCTGTCTCTGTCTCGGCTGTGGATGCCCTCTGTGTACATACTCCGAGTATCGAGAGTATTGGACACCGAAATACTGCCAGTACACTAAGTACCTGAAGTATTTTTTCTCGAGAGTATACTCTGATTATACTCCTTGGAAATGGGAGCATCTGTGAATTTTGAAATGCTGTAAACGCCAGTCACGTGCTCCCAGAACCTGGGAGGAATGGCGGCCGAGTCTTTTTAAAGATGCAAACATGCTCCTAACGTACTTCACACTCCGAGTATACTCCGAGTATTGAGTACATGTCGTACTCCGAGTTAGAATACTGTGGCGGCCTGAATACTCGGAGTACTTGGAGCATGAGCAGTCCTGAAGCCCCAAATACTCGGAGTACAAGCAGTACCCGCAGTATCGGACCCCGAAATACTCCCGAGTACAAGAAGCATCGAGAGTGTTCATACCCGAAATACTCCGAGTACGAGTAGTATCCCGGAGTATCGAACCCCGAAATACTCCGAGTACACAAAATACCTGAATGAGGTATTTTAGCCCCGATACTCCTTACTTTACTCCAAGGTACTCGGAGCATCTGTGCAACATTGACCACAACGAGGAACTACCCCTGAGCCCACGGGAAAAACGCCGGACAAAGTCTTGCATTTTTTTTCAAGACTGGAGACTAGCAACGCGAATGATATTCATTCGATTGCGATACTAATATATTAATCACACTGAAAATACAAGTACCAGGTACCTGGTATGCTTTATTGAACGACAGCCATCGACGTAAGTCAACTGTATATACACACTGCCCGTTGGTTGATTGACTTTTGTTTTTGTTTTACGGTCCTGGGCCCTGGTTCTTGGTTCTTGGTTTTTGGTTTACTGGTGTGGTGGATCGCCATTTTCCTCATTTTGGTCCCTTTTCCCTTTTTTCCCTTTTTTCCCTTTTTTTCCTTTTTTTTCCCCTGTTGCTTATTTATTCCTTTTTTTCCGATTATCCTTCTTTTTTATTATTTCTCTTTTTGTCTTTCCTGTTTACTTCGGATTGCTTTTTTTATCTCTCGGTTGAGGTGTACGATGTGCCACAGCAGTTGCGGTGTGTATCGTACTGCGTTGTTCTTTGTATTATGTGTACTTTTTCCGAGAGTATTCTTCCCCTGCAGAGCTTTTGGAAGCTTGTCCCTTGACCACGGACAATCTCTTTCGCGATCAGTTTATGTGAGATCCACAACAAAACATGAGCAGCCGACGGTTTCGTTTTTTGCGGTCGCCCGGGAAAAGAACACTACCAGATCTCCTGCGGGGATACAAAAAACACAACTAAAAAAGCGGAACACATGGGCATTTTCGACAACAAAAACATTTTTTTCCTGCGTCTAACTCTTATTTTCGCCTCTTCGTCTCGAAGGCCATGCTCTGTACCGCAGCAACAGTAGTAGTAGTAGTAGTAGTAGGAGTAGCAGCAGTGGTGGTAGCAGCTTATGTTTCAAGCCCGCGAAAACAAATTCACCTCGTTACTTTCAGCTCGATAGAGTCTTGGAAACGAAATGAAAAGAGCACCGGTCAACGTGCACCAGAACGTGTGCCTGATCCTGCTGCCGTATGTGCGGCGCCCAGCCCTGGCGCCTGACGGTCGCGTGTTCTCTTATCTGGCGTCTACCTCTCTAGCCTACGGGGTGCAGTTGAAGGCATTGCCTGCTATGCGAGCACGGCTTGGTTGGGTATACTCGGTTCATCTCGCTTTTTTGTAAATTATCCCCAAAAATGATGTTGTACGTAGACTTCTCTGAACCTCTGACCAAAGCAAAAAACGAAGACGGAGTACATACGGAGGATACGCGTCAAACACAAAAGCGAAAAACAAAAGCGAAAACGAGCAAACAGTTAAGGTGGGCCACCATCAGTAATGCACCACCCAGCCGCGGTAGAGGCGGCGCCCAGCCCTAAATGAATAAAATGGTGTGCCCACATGGCTAGCCGACCATACTCTGCTGCTACAATGGTACCCGTAGTCTGAGTCGCGAAATCTGCGCTGGATAAATTATAGGTGCTGTGCCTGGCTGTGCTACAAGTTGCACCACTTGCTACATCAATTTGTGTTTTAATGTACGGCAGCCCTTAATTCGACTTGGACCACTCCATGCGCCACGGTTTTGGCTGCGGCGTTGAACACGGCATTGGCTGGCACCAGCGGCATGTTGTTTGCAAATTATCTCCTCTCTGTCTTCTGGCCGTCCAGTCTACGGGGCGTTCGTCGCTGCGGTTGTCGCCATGATCTCCCTTCTCGCTGGGCTGTTTGTTATTCACGTTTTATTATTAGGGTTTGTTTAAGTGGTCCCTTCGGGCAAAAAGAGAGCAAGTAAAAACAAATCCGTTGGTTTTTTTCAGTTGCAATACTATTTCTGGTATAATTTATTTGTTTTCATGACTCCCTGCGGAAAACGACATTTCTTCAGTTCTGAAGCTGAGGCTGCGGACCGATTAGTAGTTTTACAGAGCCCAGGCCATGATCAACATCTGTGTCTCAGGAGGCGTATCGATCAGACAGCTTGTTAATCACGAAAAGTGCCTCTTACTCGAAAACGACTCGCCAGACCCCTGGTACCCAAGACGAGTTTGAAAATGGCAGTTTCTCCGGCTGCTGATACTGTTTTAACTCGATTGTTCAACGAGGACGCTGAGCACTATTAATAGTTGGTGAACCTACCTGGGCCTCTAGTTCGACCGCCCGTAGCGTCCTACGTGGCCACAGTAGAGTGTGGATATCAAACAGGAGCTCCGAAACGATCAAAATCGTGCTGCGGAGCACTCGTGGTGCAAACACAGCAATGCCTACGCTCCCTTGCAGATACAATAGCCCCAAAACCGTCTAGAGACTACGAATATAACGAACAAGCTATACGTTGGTCAGTCGGAGGTCTGAGCATTCTAACTGGAGCTATGCCGTGTTCCGTAAGGAGTACTGATATTGTGATATTATACAACAATTAGTATTGCTGCGGCAAAGAAGATGAATATATATACGAAACATTATTCAACACTCAAGCAGACTCAAGTACTCTTTTTGTTTATGACCGAAGGGGCCCCAAAATCGATTTTCGTTTAAACAAACCTAGAAGCAAAACCATCCCATCGCCGTCTCCTGGGTCTCTCTTTGGCCATTTCGCCTAACAGAGGGAGTGTATCTTGCTATCTCATTTTCTTTTTTGTTTTTAGATTTTGTTTTTAGCGTCAAAACGCTCCGTTGGTACGGGCCCTTAGGTTGTTTGCGCGAAAACAAATTTCAACATAACACCTCCGTTGGTAGCTCAATAAAACAATGATAGCATTCCGTCTGGCACTACCAAAATTTGTAAACTTCGCACGGAAATAAAATATTTTCGAAAAACGAACCGATGGAGCGGCGATTTGGAATGATTCGCAGGCGATCTGTTGGATGTACCAAACCAGTATATTCAGCGCTGTGTACCGAAAACAGCGTTGCTGCCGTTGTTGTTGTGATCTCCCTGGGTGTATGCGAGTTGATACACAGCGCTGCGGCGAGCAGTCCAAAGGCACCGAACCCGACCGCAGCACAGCTACCTGCACACATAGCAGAGTGCAGTAAACCTTCTACGCGCGACCTGCGTTTCATAGCTTCCCCACGCCCTGACGCTTTCGTCCCAGCAAAGAGCAAAACCAAGGAAGAAAACAAACCCGTCAGAAACGCTGCAGCGAGGGACTATTCAAGCTGTATGAACGTACTCGTATGTTTTACCGGGGGTACCATGGTACCTGGTGCCGGTACAGGAGTACGATAGAACAACACACAGAAAAAACAGCTTCAAACACACTAACTGTACGATGAACACAAATGGTAGAGGCAGGATATAAGCACCAGACAGAAGGATGGGCGCGTCTCTCATTCTCAGAGGAGCTGTTCCCGGCGACCACAGCTAGCTGTATTGTATTTGCCTGTGTCTTCGGAGCGGGCTGAGGTCGTGGGTTGCCGCCAGCCACTATTCTGTGCAGAGCTGGTTCTGCTGCTGCTGCTGCTGCTGCTGCGATGCGTCCCACAAACAGCAAGGTCAACTAACAAAACAGGCGCAAACACGCCGGGAACCCGCTACCGCCTTCACATCACCAGCCCGGTCCCCAACCATGACATAGCTCAGCCGAACGCCTTTCACGCAGACGAGGGCCGCCTCGACACACACTGTCTTAGACGGGGGTCAAGCGATGCTGTCCGGCAATGAGTCACAAGCCAGCATGTTTTCTTGCTCCATTTTCACAGCGCCTACACAGTATTCGCCGGGGATGCTTGGCCAACCACAGAGGCTCGGGAAGACGAAAAACAACTGCACAACGTTTTCGTTGTCCAATTCGTCTCTATATTTATGGTTTCATACGCTTCGGTATTGGTGGTGATGTCGTTTCGGATTTTGACGACTGTGCCGGTTTCGGTATGCCCCGCGGGAGACCGGCTGTACCGTGCGCCACCTAGAACCCGATCGGCGCCGGACAACCGCCCCGGCCGCCCCACGCGTCAGCCCGCGGTGAACTCGGCGAGAGAACGGGCGCCGGCGCCGAGCTCGGCGAGCGGGGGTTGGGGGAATGCGGCTTCCCGGGGACGCCACGCTCCTTCCCCTGGAAAAGGGGCGGATCCGCGGGAGGGGAGGGGTTCCCAGGGCATTCGGAGGGCTTTCTCGCCCGGGGTCTAACACCAGCACTAAAATCAAGTAAAAAATATCCACACTAATTTCAAGATATTTGTTCTGCACTAATTTCAAGTAATTTGTTTTCAACATTAAAATCAAGACTCGTTTTTTTTAAAGAGACCCCAGAGAGTGAAAATATTGATCTCCGGAACTTCGATCAGAATCGAAATCGGCCTCAAAACTGCGCGGGTTGGACGTTTCTGCACTAATTTCAAGATAAATTAGGCCAAGACGTATTATACAAAATTCGTAAAAACAAGAAAAAAAACGGAAAAAGACCACTGCTGTACGCACGTGCTAAACAAAGGCTCCGCATCGATGCCGGCGTTTTGTTTGTGTCCGTTCTACGTACGTGCTTTTCTGGACAGCTGCTGATGTTACTGCTGTAGATGGGTTATACACTACTACTACTACTACTACTACTACTACTACTACTACTACTACTACTATCAGTACTACTGCTGTACGTACGGTTAGGGTTGCTATTTTGTTTTTTTTGGGGCGAAAAAGGTGGTTTTTAGCCGTTCGGAGTTTTATATAATACATCATCGATGAACCAATCAAAACGTAGCGGAATGTCACACACATCAATAGAATAGGCTGAATAGTTCGACGGGAGACGCTTACTGCTGCTGCTGCTGCTGCCTGAAACAGCAGCAGTAAGCGCGCTGTACACACGGCCCCAACATGTCGATCGCGGAGCCTGCGGGCGAGATGCCATCAGCACCGAGCCCTCAACAACCGTCCTCCTCGGCAAGCAACGCAGAGACCCCTCCTCCTCCAGATGAGGAGCGCATTTATTGTCTCCGCCTAGGCTGTGTGCTGCATGTCCTCCATATCGCGGTTGTTTCTGGGTTGGAGAGTGAATACAACAATATACCTCGGTATATCAAACTCACGATATTTTTTGTGCGAGCAAACTTCACATGATCGTGCAAGAAGAGCAAATCTCCCTGCTCCATTCATTGCATAATTCCGTTCACAACAAACGTTCATTCATTATGGGAGCCGCTGCAGTAGGCCGCAGCAGCAGCAGCGACAGCAGCAGCAGCAACAGCAGCGGCGGGCAGCGCAGGAGATGGAGCACCCTTCACCCTTCACATATTGTTTGCAAACCGCCTGTTGTCTTTTTCTCGATGAGTGACACAAGCTTCACGTATACAAAATAATATACCAGGTACCTGGTACCTGGTAGGTATGTATTATCCCCTGCTTGCTCAAAGAGGTCGGCTATATATGAATCAATGTGAGAACAACAACGCCTATTTTGACTAAAACACGTATCATATATTGCATACGACATTTTGTATACAGAACAATATACCTGGTACCTGGTAGGTATATATTATCCCCTGCTTGCTCGAAGAGGTCGGCTATATATGATGCGAAGCTTTTCCCTTGCGTTTATTGCCCATATTATCCTATTTTTGAAGACCTAGCCCTCAGCTCCAACGTAATGCAATATAGCGGGGTTTGTTTTACTAGATGGTACATAACCCAATCATCCTGGTGGTGAGGTTTTTTCACCTATTGTAACTCATGATGGTGACATTTGCCTACATTACTTCGAAAAAACCCCAAAACAGCCAGTGTTTCGGCGATTTCACCTTTGTTTTTTCTCCAATGTAAAATTAAACCTCAGCAGCATGTAGGCGTATTAGATCTGGAGACGTACACGAACTTTCAGTTCAATATTCATGCGCGATCTCCCGCGCTATGCTCGTGAATATTCCGGAATTTTATACACCGAAATCAAGTACTTGTACGGTGGGTGGAGGCGTCGGCTTTTGGCGGGGATTTGTTTTTTTTTGCTGGTCGATGTCGCTGTTTTTCTTGGTTGCTAAGCACAAAATAGCAACCCTAACTGTGCTGCTGTATACTCATCCCATACTGCTGTTGTAGTGGATGGGTGGACCAGTTGGTGCGTGTGTCGATCGGTTGGTGTGTGTGTGTGTGGGTGGGTGTGGGTGGGTCAGTTGGTACGTGGTTGACTGCGTGTGTCAACTTACCTGATCAGTGGATTGCGTTATAGGGTGTGGATCGTGGCCGTGTGTGGGTGGGTCAGTTGGTACGTGGATTGCGTCATTGGGTGTGGATCGTGGCCCAGTTATTATTTGGTATTTTTGTTTTAATCCGCTATACCGGCGCCGCCCTGGCATAGTTCGGGGTACCACTAGTAAAAAACAAATAGGCATATGGGTTTCGTCCATACGTTTTCCGAGCCCGGCGCAAATTGGTCGAGGGCCCGCCCCAGTTCGCCCTCGGCCAATCACGGGCCACGGAGCACGCGGCGAAAGTTGACTCTCGGGGGAACACCCCAGTCCCGCCGCACCCGGGGACGATAGGGCCCCATCCCCGATTCGGAAATGCCTCCGTATCTCTACAACTACGACCACCCGGGGACAAAAAAAGTATCCCCCGGCTCGAAACAACCCCGAACGGTGTGGAAACCACAGCCCTACCGGCCCATCGCTAATTCGGTGGGGCTCGAAAAGAACGCCACCGGTACCCGGGGACGATAGGGACCCACCCCTGTTGCGGAAATCCCTCCATACATGTACAACTCCAACAGCCCGGGGACCAAAACCGAGATCTCCCGGGTCGACACCGCCGCGCACGGTGTAGAAACCCCTGTCACACCGGCCGATCGCTGATTGACTGGGGTTCGTATACAAAGCCAGAGTCACCAGGGGACGAAACAAATGATCCCCCGGCTCGAAACCGCCCCGGACGGTGTGGAAAACCCAACCCGACCGACCGATCGCTGATTGGTTGGTGCTTGCAAATAAAGCCTGCGCCATCCGGGGACGACACGGCCCCATCCCCGGATCGGAAATCCCTCCATACAGGAATAACTGCAACAGACAAGGGACCAAAACCAAGGTTCCCCGGGTCGACACCGCCACGCACGGTGTTGAAACCCCAGCTACACCGGCCGATCGCTGATTAGCTGGGTCTTGTATACAAAGCCAGAGCCAGCCGGGGACGACAGGGTATCAATCCCTGATTGGAAATCCTGCCATAAACCCGCACCCCTCACCCAGGAACGATTGCTACCCATTCCCGGTTTGAAAATGCCTCCGTATGTCCACAACTTCGACCACCCAGGGACGAGAAGAACGATCTTCCGGCTCGGAACCGCCCCGCACGGTGTGGAAACCTCAGTCCAACCGGCCAATCGCTGATTGCCTGGGGCTCAATAAAAAACCCAGATTCACCCGGGAACGATAGGGCCCCATACCCGGTTCGGAAATCCCTCCATTCATGTACAACTCCAATAGCTAGGTGACCAAAACCGAGGTCCCCAGGTTCGACAACGCCACGCACGGTGATGAAACCTTAGCCACACCGGCCGATCGCTGATTGGCTGGGGCTCCTATACAAAGCCAGAGCCAGCCGGGGACGACAGGGTATCATTCCCTGATTACAAATCCCGCCAAACGTCCACAACTCTTCACCTGGGGACGATTTGGTCCCCATCTCCGTTTTCGAAATGCCTCCGTATGTCTACAACTCCGACCACCCGGGGACACATGAAACGATCCCTCGTCTCGGAACCGCCCCGCACGGTGTGGAAACCCCAGCCCGACCGACCCATCGCTGATTGGTTGGGGTTCTAAAGTAAAGCGAACGCCAACCGGGGACGATACGACTCCATCCCCGGATCGGAAATTCCTCCATGCATGTAAAACTCCAACAGTCCGTGGACAAAAACCGAGGTCCCCCGGGTCGACACCGCCTACCACGGTGTGAAAACCCCAGTTAGACCGGCCGATCGCTGATTGTCTGGGGCTCGTATACAAAGCAAGAACCCCCCGGGGACGACCGAGAATCATCCCCCGAACGGAAATCCCACCATAAATAAAAAACTCCTCACCCGGGAACTATTGGTCCCCATTCCCGGTTTGAAAATTCCTCCGTATATCTACAACTCCGACCACCCAGGGACATAAAGAACGACCCCACGACTCGGAACCACCCCGCACGGTGTAGAAACCCCAGCCTGACCGACCGATCGCGGGGTGGCTGAGGTTCGCGGAGCCAGCCCCCCCGGGGAGGGTAAAGTGTCATCCCAGGACCATGAATATGTCCGTACAGCCGGTCGCCCCGAAGGGCTAGCTGGTAACCACGAAGCCTGTCAGCGTCAAAGTCGCGAGTTCGAGCCCCCCCGAGTGCATGCTCGTCGGGACTTTTTCTCGCAAAAAATATCTTGACTACCGGAAAGCGCGAGAGCGTGAGTTAGCAAAATCCGATGAAAATCGACGAGCGTGGGGAAGGCTGAACCCTCTGCGCAATACAAATCAAGGCAAGAACCGTGGTAGGGGAGGAGGGAGAGGAGCCTACTTTGTGACCCCGGATCTGAGTTACGACTAGGGAGGGAGAAAGACGGAAGCGCGACGATAATAAATGGGATGGAACAAAAAAATCAAAAATCTACAAACTCGACAAAACGGGGATTATAACGGTCATCCCCGAGTCGATACCGCCTTTCGCGGTGTGGAACCCTGAATACTAAATACCACTCGGGCTCATAGCTGATTGGCTTTGTGGGCTGACGTTCGTGAATCCAGCCTTCCTCACCAATGGGAGCAAAAAGGTTCAGCACGTTCGTTAAACCCGATCTAATAGACCTGTTCGTTTTAGGAGTGGTTGTCATTCCACATGGATCGCCATCTACAGCCTTCGTTTGGCGCAGCCGCACAATAAAAAACAATAGAAGCGCGCCGACTTTTGCGCTTGTAAATAGGCATATGGGTTTCATCCCTGCATTTTCCGAACCAGACGCCCATTGATCGATGGGGTCCCCCAGCCCGCGCTCGGCCAATCGGGTGCCGCGGCACGCGCAGCGGGGGTTGTTCCTTGGGGAAACCCCCCAGTTCCGCCCCACCCGACCACGATAGGTCCCTACCCCCGGTTTGGAAATACCTCCGTATCTCTACCACTTCAACCACCCGGGGACAAAAAAAACGATCCCCCGCCTCGAAACCGCCCCACACGGTACAGCCCTGTACGGTGTGGAAACCCCAGGCCAACCGGCCAATCGCTGATTGGCTGGGGCTCAGAAAAAAAGCCAGCTCCTACCGGGAACGATAGGGCCCCAACCTCGGTTCGGAAATCCCTCCATGCATGTACAACTCCAACAGCCCGGGGAGAAACCCCGAGGTCCTCCGAGCCGACACGGCTACGCACATTTTTCAACCTCCAGCCACACCGACGGATCACTGATTTGCTGGGGCTCTTATACAAAGCCAGAGCCAGCTAGAGACGACAGGGTATCATTCTCCGATTAAGAACACTGCCATAAACCTGCAACCCCCCACCCCGGGAAGATTGGTACCCATCGCCGGTTTGGCAATGCCTCCATATATCTACAGCTTCGACCACCCGGGGAGGGAAAAAACAAAGCGCTGGGTCAAAACCACCCCGCACAGTGTGGAAACCCCAGCCCGCCCGGCTGATAGCTGATTGGCTGGGGCTCAAAAATAGTACCGGCGATAGGGCACCATCCCCGGTTCGGAAATCCCTCGATACATCTACAACTGCATTAGCCTGGGGATGAAAACCGAGGTCCCGCGGGTCGACACCACCAGGCACAGTGTGGAACCCCCAGCCACACCGGCCGATCGTTGATTGGCTGGGGCTCGTAAACAAAGCCAAAGCCACCCGGGGACGACAGAGTATCATCTCCCGATAGGAAATCCCCCCCATAAATCCGCAACTCCTCACCCCGGCGACGATTGGTACCCATCCCCGGTTTCGAAATGTCTCCGTGTATTTAGAACTCTGACCACCTGGGAACGGAAAAAACGATCCCCCGGGTCAAACCCGCTCCGCACGGTGTGGAAACCCCAGCTCGACCGGCCGATCGCTGATTGGCTGGGGCTCAAACTAAAGCCAGCGCTACCCGGGGACAATATATTATCATCCCCGAATCTGAAATACCGCCATGCATCCACAACTCCTCACCCGGGGACGATAGGTGTTCATGCACGGTTCGGAAATCCCTTCGTATATCTACAACTCCGACCACCCGGGGACGAAAAAACGACCCCCCGGGTCGAAACCGCCCCGCACAGTGTGAAAACTCCAGCCCGACCTGCCGATCGCTGATTCGTTGGGGTTCGAAAAAAACCCAGCGCCATCCGGGGAGGATAATGCCCCGTCCCTTGTTCGAAAATACCTCCATACATGTACAACCCCAACAACGCGGGGATGAAAGCCGAGATGCCCCTTGTCGACACCGCCGCGCACGGTGTAGAAACCCCAGCCACATCGGCCGATCGCTGATCAGATGGTGCTCGTATACAAAGCCAGAGCCACCCGGGAATGACAGAGTATCATCCCCGTATCGGAAATCCCGCTGTGCATCCACAACTCCTCACCCGGGAATAATATGAATATCCCCCCGGTTCGCGAATGCTTCCGTGTCTCTACAACTCCGACCACTTGGGGACAAAAACAATAACCCCCCGGGTCAAAACCACCCGGCACGTTGTGGAAACCCCATCTCGACCGGCCGATCGTTCATTGGCTGGGGCTCGAAGATAAAGGGAGCAAAAATTCCAACAGGTCGGGGACGAAAACAGAGGCCTCCCGTGTCGATATCGCCGATCACGACGTGGAAACCGCAGCGCCACTGGCGCAGTAACTGATTGGTTGTGGCTCGATAATAGAGCCAGTGCCCCCCAGAATATGATAGGGGCCCATCCCCGGATCGGAAATCTCTCCATACATCTACTAGTCCAACAACTCGGCGACGAAGGCCAAGTTCCCCCTGATAGACACCGCCCCGCACGGTGTGGAAGCCCCAGTCGTACTGGCTCTATCACTGCTTGGCTAGCGTTCATTTCAGGATTCGCCGCACGCGGGGAGGATAAGGTCTCATCCCCGGATAATACATAAATCCATACGTCTACGACTCCGACAAACCGGGAGAAAAAACAAAAATCCACTGGTTTTATACCGCCCCGCACGGTGTGGAAACCCCAACCCCATTGGCTCTATCACTGTTTGGCTGAGTTTCGGGGAGCCAGCGCCACCCAGAGAGGACCATTTTTCATCTCGGCGTCATGAACACTTCTAAACCTTCAAACATCCAACGCAGCGTGGATGAAAATGGTGTCTCCCCGGGTCAACACCACGTCGCACGGTGTGGAAGCCCCAACCTCGCTGGCTGCTCTCTCATTTACTGGGGCTTGGGAATAATAAATAAAGCCAGCACCACCCGGCGACGATAAGGTCCAGCTCCCCGGATCGGTAACCCTTTCGTACATATATAACCAACGCGGCGACGAAAATCGAGTTCCCCTCGGTAGACACTGCCCCGCACGGTTTGAACACCCCAACCCCACCGGCCGATCGCTGATTGGGTGGGGCTCGAAAGTAAGCCAACGCCACCAGGGGCGATAGGGTCCCATCTCCGGATCGGAAATACTCCTATACGTCTACAACTCCAACAACCCGGGGATAAAAACCGAGGTCCCCCAAGTTGACACCACCGCCCACGGTGTGGAACCTCGAACCCAATTGGTTCTATCACTGACTGGCTGGGGGACCTTTGAGGGTATGGCGGGGAAGATAAGGTCATGTCGCCAGATAATGAATCCCTATTCCGTTACCAATCCGACAAATTGGGTATGCAATGTGCGATCCCTAGGGTTGATGCCGCCTCGCAAGGTAAGGCAACCTCCACCCCACTGGCTCCATCACTTGGTGGCTGAGGTTCGTGGAGCCAGCTCCACCCGGGGAGGGTAGAATGTCATCCCCGGACCATAAATTTGTCCGTACATCTAAAATTTCGACAACGTGAGGATTAAAACCATGATCCCCTGAGTCGATATCACCTTTCGCGGTGTGGAAACCCAAACACCACTGGCTCATAGCTGATTGGCTTCGTGGGCTAAAGTTCGTGAAGCCGGCGTTCCTCACCAATGGGGGCAACAAGGTTCAGCAAGTTCGTTACACCTGATATAATAGATATATTTGTTTTAGGAGTGGTTGTCATTCCATCTAGATCGCCATCTACAGCCTGCGCTTGGCGCAGGCCAATAACAAAAAAAAAGGCGCGCGAAGCGCGCCGATGTTTGCGCTTGTATATGTATCTGGCTCTATTCCCCAGACTTTTCCCCAGGCTTCAGCCTGGAGGTTCACAAAGGGTATTTATTTATTTTTGTTCCTCCCCTAGCATTCTAAAACCAGCATAGTAGTCACTAGTCTAAAACTAGACAAGTTCGACCGTCGAAAGTGTAACATCATTAGCAGGCTAAAACCAACACAAGTTTGTAACATCATACCTACTGTT
Source organism: Saccharina japonica (assembly GCA_008828725.1). Lineage (NCBI taxonomy): Eukaryota > Phaeophyceae > Laminariales > Laminariaceae > Saccharina > Saccharina japonica. Next base: position 101,887 of record MEHQ01001869.1, read on the forward strand.
GTTTAGTATGGATATCCTTATTATTTAATACGCTTCGGTCGTGGTGGTGATGGTGGTGTCGTTTGCAATCTTCAGGACTATGCCGGTTTCGGTATGCCCCGCGGGAGACCGGCTCTACCGCGCGGCACCCGACCGCGATCGGCACCGCACTCGCACCCGGCCCGCCCCACGCGTCGGCCCTTGGTGACCCCGGCGAGAGAACGGGCCCCGGTGCCGAACTCGGCCAGAGGGGATCGGGGGAAGGCGGCCTCCCGGGGACGGCTCGCTCCGTCCCCTGGAACGGGGCGGATCCACGGGAGGGAAGGGGTTCCCAGCGTATTCGGAGGGTTTTGCGGCCCGGGGTCTAACACCCACACTTAGAGCAAGAAAATTTTTCTCCATACTAAAATCAAGTAATTGTTTTTCAAAGAGTCCCGCAGATGTGAAAATATGGATCTCCAGAACTTCGGTCAGAATCGATATCGGCCCATAACTTGAGTTGAAGATCCGAGCTAACGAATTGTATAAGGGGCTCCATAACTTCGCGCGTTAGCGGCTTTTGCACTAATTTCAAGATAAAAAGCCCAGACGTAAAAAAATCGACCAAAAGCAAAAACAAAAAACACTGATGTAGGTACAAGGGCTGCGCATCCATGCCGGCGTTTTGTTTGTGTCCGCTGTACGTACGTACGAGTCGTACGTGCTGCTACTTTCTGGACTGCTGCTGTTGTTGCTATTGCTGCTGTAGATGGGTTATATAAGGACTACTACTATTGCTGTACGTACTGGTGCTGCTGTATACTGATTTCATTCTGCCGTTGTTGTAGTTGTTATTGTTGTGGGTGGGTGTATCGGTTGTTGCGTGTGTGTCGATCGGTTGGTGCGTACGTACGTGGATGGGTGGGTCGGTGGTTGGGTGGGTCGGTGGTTGGGTGGGTGGGTGTGAGTGAGTGCATGTCGGAAACTACGTGAGAGTGGGTGGGTGAATGGGTGTGGGTGGGTGGGTGTCGGTGGGTCGGTTGATTCGTTGTTGACTGCGTATGTGGATCGTGACCCAGTTCCTATTTTGTAGTTTTGTTTCTGTCCGCTAAGATACCGGCCCCGCCCTGGCATGGTTCCGGGTACCACTAGTTTCAATTAAGACGAAGCGCAGTTATTGCTTGTCCCTGAACAAAACAAAGTCTGCGACGATTCAACTTATTACGTCGGCCACAGAACGTGGATTCGCAAAGAGGCTCTTCCTCGGCCATCTGTGGGATATCCTGCTGTGGCTACCGTGCTCTCGTACAGCAGCCTTCTTTCGGCAGGTAGCACGGCATGGCGCAGGTATGGGTATGTTGCGCTGGAGAGCCACGGAGATACAAGCCGGCCTTACGAAGCCTCTCGTACTGTGCTCCCCTCTGACCAAACCGGGTGGGTACTTCGCCCAGGTCTATCCTTTTGGTCTCTCATAGCTGCTCACGCAGCGCCATGTCCGCTGTTGGTCGACAGGATGATTCGTGCTCGCCCAATACTTACTGGGTCAGACCTGACGGAAGAATAAAAAAGGCCCGATGAGTACTAAAACGGGGGTTCCACAAATCGATGGGGTTTATAAAACGGATTTGAAGTTGTTTTGTCCCAGGCTTTTAAATACAGGAGAACAGGAAATGTACCGGGAACCACATCGGTGTGTATTTACATACAGGGGCAGGGCGCTGCGAACAGGTCTTAGAGGTTGTGCAACGGCCTTGTCTGTGTGTAGAAGATGTGTTGTCCTCGCACAGTTTGTGCTTTAATTGTACTTCTTTGGCTTCTTGCGTGTACTCGAACCTCGTGTATGTCACCAAACGGAAACAAGGACGGCAACAGCAGCATTGTTGGCGTCTCGTGTGTACTCGAAACTCGGAGATGCCAACAAGCGGAGATAGGGACGGCAGCAGTAGAACGGGTGGCCTACGCCGCCAGGCATTTCATCGCGAAGGCAGAGGTGGTGCCCCTGCTGGTTGCCCTGGGGGGCGGCCCACGTCCGGTACGTTTTCTGTAGATACTACACCTACGATACAGCGCGGGTATCGTTTGGCGCTGATGACGCGGAGAACATGAGAGACGCGAACGCCATGCAACGGGGACAGCGGTCAGCCGCTCACTTCAGGTAAGTGTGTTGCTGTAAAGTTGTGTCGGAGAGAGAACTACCACACACTATCCACGCGACACCCACTACCCACCTATCGACCTACCCACTAACAGCAGTACAGCAGTGCATCAGTACCGCAGTGTCATACAGCAGTGTACTTGGTAGGCGAGGAGCAGTTGGTAGGTATTTCTGCAGGTAGTTATATATGTATGATAGGCGGAAAGTGGTTTATTTCGATCTTCCGCCATCTCAGAGAGGGAGCCACCACCCACCACCCATGTACCACCCACTACCCACCCGCTTACCAACCTACCCAGTGCAGCAGTACAGCGGTGAAGCATTTTACCATCCTCCGCCATTTCGGCGAGAGGGCGGATTGTCACCCACTCACCCGGCACCGTGGCGCGGTCGCTGTGAGTCGGGTGGCGTACCGTAGGGGCGATGCTGTGCGGGGCATACTAATGCAGGAACTGTCGGTCACTTCTATGCTACACCCTACTACTGTACGACACCCTACAACAACAACAACAACTACTACTACTACCACTACTACTACGGCACGTTACTACTGCAGCTTTCTGTTTTACATATATATACAGATATATCTCATCGTCATCACTACTACGCTACTGTATTATATCTTATCATGTGCCGTTTGCGTCATTCTACCTGTGCGCCACCCTGCCTTGTGGTTGTTTGTGGTTGCAGGAGTAAAACACTTGATGATAGCGCCATGATTCCATATCGTCATGTCCCACAAGGGAAAGCCTTTGGCCAACAGGAGTCTTCTTATGTTTGGCGACTTCAACCAGTTGAGGTATGTTTCGGTGCCATTTGCACTTGCCAACCCTCTTGTCTAATATTTCGATTAGAGAGCTTCAATGGCTTAGAGGCATACGACGTGATCATCAGCTATTTTGTTATTTTACCGCGCGATTGGAATGCCGTGGTCATGGTCATGATCTCATAAACATATATATTTGTTTGTTGAGCCCATACTCAAGCATGCAGGATATATAGTGTTTATTCCGGGCCGGCCTCTGTATCGAAGTCTCGGCACCTCAATATCTCGTGGGTTTTTTATGTCTTCGGGCGCTCGCTTCGAGGAACGGCTCCGATGCCCCTCTCCCTTCGTCCACTCCGCTTACCTCGCCGCGAATGCGTGCTGTGGTAGAGAGAGAGAAAAGCGAGAAGTAGGCACGAGCTTGGATTTTGGGTGGCACATCGAGCATTTCTTTGAAGCTTGACAGGGGGGTGGTAGTGCGCAAACACAAAAAGGTGACTTTGTTTAAATGATTACAGTAATATCATAGGAGTAACATTTTGGCAGCCCTTTGCATATCGTCTGCTTTTTAACGTAGATGTCCATGTTCCTTATTCGCAGTCCATAACGAGCATGTATGTATACCATGACTTCGTACGCGTACGTGCGGCTTCAGAAATAGGTACAGCAGTAAGCTCGAGCGCTGTTTGAGTACGAACACATACTGACTTCGAGTGTATAGAAGTACTAGTACGCACGCTTTACTATGCAGATCTGTGGTGTTCTGTGCCTCTCTACACTTTGTGTGCCCGAACACGGAAAATAGTTAGAGTACCAGTAACCAGCTCCAATAAAGTGTTTTTGTTTTATGCCTCGGAAAAAAACTATTAAATAAGTACCAGGTCGTATTTGAAAAACGTAAATTGGAGACAAACGAACGAATATCGCACCAGTTGTACACTCTGAAAGCTATACATATGTGAAGTGTGTTTTTGTTGTGCGATTTGACACGTCGAAATACATAATATACTCGTAGTCCATACGACACGATACCCCAACATAGCTGCGGTACGTCGTGGATCGCGAAGACGTTTCGAAATTCGCAGCTGACGTGTTTATTAGTTTATTTTAAAACGGCGAGCTGGGCCGCCGCTTTTGTAAACGTACGCCGATATTCTTATTGGGGTACAGCACGCTGAAGGCCACACGAAGATTGTACGAGTACGAGTATACTGAACTACGCTACGACCTATATTTCGTAACCGCATACTGGTTTGCCGCATAATACCTGGGTACGAACTGCAAACTGGCCACACCTGTACTATTCATACTAATATACTACTGCTGTATGTACAGTTGTGCTGTTGTGTGTTGCGAGACTATTTATAGCAGCTGCAGCCCGAGCACGGAAGCTTTTTACCAGGTATATTTTCAACGTATCGTTGATCGCGTTCGATGGTCATTTTAGCGCCAATTCTTCTTTTTCTATCGTGTTTTTTGCACGGGTGCACAGATGCATCGAGTATACTCGATACTCCGAGTATACTAGGAGTATCGAGTATTTTTCGTACTCCAAGTACTAAGAGTATTAGAGTACTGGTGGACTAACTACTCGGAGTGCTCGGAGTATGAATAGTACCGAAACCCTAAATACTCCGAATGCTGGAAATATGAGCAGCAATTATCTTCGAGTGCAAGCAGTACCCGGAGTGTAAACATCTAAAACACTCGTAGTAGTCCGAGTATCGAGAGTATTGAACACCGAAATACTGCGAGTACACAAAGTGCCTGGAATATTTACTCTCTAAAGTCCTTTAATTATACTCCCAGGTACTGGGAGCATCAATGAACTTTGAAACGCTATAAAAGCCAGTCACATGCTCCCAGAACCTGGGAGTGATGACGGTCGGGTCTTTAACATGGTGCAAATATGCTCCTATTAGACTTCACACTCCGAGTATACTCCGAGTATGGAGTATACTTCGCACTTCGAGTACTAAGATTATTGGAGTACCGGCGGCCTGAATACTCGGAGTACTTGAATAAATGAGCAGTACTGAAAGCCCAAATACCCCGAGTGCAAGGAGTACCCGCAGTATCGGACCCCGAAATACTCCCGAGCACAAGCATTATCGAGAGTATCCATACCCGTAATACTCCGAGTACGAGAAGTATCTCGGCGCACATAGAGCCCAAATACTGCGAGTACCTGAAGTTTTTTATCTCCCATACTCGTTACTGTACTCCAAGGTACTCGGAGCATCTGTGCACTATTACTGTACTTTTTTGTGCTTTTCATGCGCTGACTTCCAATTAAAGACAATGCATTTAACGCCAGCGATGTGCAACTGCTCGTATGCTTGCGTTTTTTGTTGTGAACGTTCATCTCCTGATAATTTTTGAATTCTGATGAAATTCTTGGCATTCTTTTCGATTCATGTTTTCGTTTATTTCAGATGGATTGATTCTAACTCTTTCCCTGCCCTACCCGAAGCATGGGTGCCGGCATCCATGCGGAGCCTTTGTATTTTATATATATTTCTTATCGTCACCTCACCCTTTCTTGTGTCCAGCGTAGCCCCTGCGGTACCAACCTCCGTATACGGTACTGTCTTCGGCTAGCGGTCTGGTTCCCTGAATACATGTTATGATGCCCCCCCTACGGTACCTACTACAGCAGCAGCAGTGCGGCTGTTCAGTAGCTGCACGAGTACTTCTGGCTACCACGAGTTGCACCAAAGTAGTACACACAAAAACGATGTGCAACGCCATCCAGTGTCTCTTGGAAAAAAATAGCTAAGACAGCAGGCGGCAGGTTCTTCATCTTGCAGATATTTATGATACGCGCGGTGTTTTGTGTCTATACGACCCTCCTCCGTCTCGCGAAGACAGTGAGCCACCCGCCGTCCGCCCAACCCCCTGCACCCATAACCCGCCCATCATCCTAACCTCTACAACATTACATCCGTGCTGCTCCGCGTACAACACATATATTGTTAGTTCTTATCTTCGTGCTCTTGTACCACCATTGTTTCCCCGGGTTTTGTCAGCCCCTCAAGCCTCCAGCTCTCACGAACGCCTCGCCGCTGTTCCTCTTTCCGTCTTTGCCCGTATATTTTTCCTTGTGAGCTCTTTCTTACACATCACTTTATGCTCGTCGTCCTCGTCTGCCACGCTTTCCGTATATCCCGTGCTTCCCCAGTAAACGCTAGGTGGGTCTGTGCTTCCCTCACGCTTCTTCGTCTTTCGTCCTTCTCCACCTCTTCCTCTCGCGTCGTCTTCCGCCAGCTCCTCTTCCGCGACTTCGACCTTCAGTTTTCTTCTGTTTCTCAAGGGTGTTAACCCCCTTCCGCGCCTTGTTGATACCTGATTTTTTCTTGCGGTGTATTTCACTGTGCGGCTCACCGCTTTGTCTTACTTTACAGTGCCCCCTTTATTTCACTTTTTGTTGTTGTCGGTTGACCTTAGTTCCTGTGACGTTCGTTGTTTCCGTCTGCTTCCTTCTTTTGTGCGGTCGTTTTTTTCTTCCGTTGTTTCTCACTATGTGACTCACCGCCTCGTCTTCCTTCCCAGTACCTCCTTGACTTCGCTTGTTTTTCTTTTCGGTTGAGCTTAGTCCCTGTGGCGTTCGTTGTTTAGGTCTACTCCCTTGCTTCGTTCGGTCGTGTGTGCAGTAAGTTCACCACTATCCGTTGTCCATGTGATCAACGACGGTCCTTGTCCTGTTTGTGTTGGGGGGTGTTGTTACCGCTTTACTTGTATGTCTTTTCGTTGCCGTCCTGGCTTTCATTTGGTGCTCACGCTTCCCGTGCGTATCTACGTGATCGTGCATCTTAGTGGCGGTTCTGCTGTTTTGCTGTTACTTTTAGTTTACGTTCTAGACACAGCCTTGTTTGAGGGTTTCGTATCAATGTCGCTATCCGTCCTTCGTGCGCACGAGACGGGGTTTCCCTTTATTTTCAGTACACGACTTCCTTTCCACTTGTGTCGTTGCTTCGTTCCTCTTTTTCATTTGCAACTGTGTCCACCTCACACTGGGCGGTTTTTAATCTTTTACAGTTTGGGTCTTGGAGATTTGTTGAATTTTAGCTATTTTTGTATTGTGTTAGTATCGCAATCGAATGAGTATCATCCGCGTTGCTTGTCTCCAGTCTCGGTTTATCGTAAGAGAAGAGTGTTGTCAATCCGGGTGTTAGAGGTGCTGGTAAGAATGTGCCTGATATGCGAATCAGTTACAGTCTGCCACAAATACAAAGTAATATGTATCTCGGATACGCTGCACGCAGATACGCATAGTCACAGCAGTACGCAGATAGATACATTGTTATAAATACTAGGTATGTGCACCCAGCTGGCTAAACTTATTGTACATGGATCTGATCCAAAAAAACAAAGAAGAAAAATAGTTCCTGGACCGATCCCGAGAAAATAATTTTTCCTTAAGCAATTAACAGCAAAGAGTAAGCTGAGAAGCCAGGAGTATGTCAACCCTGGCCTCGGAAGTGGGGATACAAACGTCTTAAGGCCTACGTATATATAAGTAAGAGCACGCATTATTTTTCTATTGTTTTGATCTACTACTGCTGCACGCCACTGCTATAGTGCCGAGCCCTATAGCAGTTCCAGGAGCAGTGGTTCGCTTTGAGTTATCCCGATCGAATGTACCAGGTATGAACTAACGAGCATGTTCTTATGAGTACGTACAGCTTCAGAAACAGGTACAGCAGTAAGCTCGGGCGTTATACAAGTACGAGCACATACTGTATTTGGAGTATACGTAGGATTAACGAGTACGCAGGCTCTACTATGCAGGGCTGCCGTTCTGTGCCTCTCTAAATACCATGGTATTATATTTGTCGAGTACCTGGTACGTCGTATCATCTTTGCGTTTGTTTCGTTAGATTTTGTTTGGGATTTGTTTTCGAATCTTGCAACACACGGATCTTGAATGTTTAATCTAAAATATATCCCACTATTGATGCCGTTCGCCCCGGTGGCTAACAGGTAGCCACGAAACCTGTTAGCGTTGGAGGTCGGGGGTTCGATTCTCCTCGTATGGAGATTTATATTCCCAAATGACACCAACTGTCGAGAGCGCATATTATAGCGTAGGTAAGCACAATTCGACGATAGTTGACGAGGGAAGAAAGTGCTGAAATCTTCTCGCGATAAAAAGCAAGGCAAGAACTGTAGTGGGGGAGGAGGGAGAAGAGCCTACTTTGTGATCCCGGATCTGAGTTACGACTAGGAAAGAGAGAGAATGGAAGGGCGAAGATAATAAATGGGATGTACAAAGAAAATATAGAAAAAAATGATGCAATTCTTGTTTTGTTGGTTTTCAAATCTCGAGTTTGGATCTAGAATGTTTATTGCCAAAACCATTCCTTTATGCGGTCGTTTGCTAGAACACGTCGAGTGCATGAGAAAGTATGGATGAACAAGTATGTGTGTATCATTACTTCGTACGAGTACGTTCAGCTTCACAAACAGGTACAGCCGTAAGCTCGAGCGTTATACGACTACGAGCACATACTTCGAGAATATAGCAGTACGAGTATGTACGGCGCACGTTAAGCACAAAAAAAGTGCAGCAACGGTGTTAACACCATGATGAGCCTGCGCCGTTTCGAGGGGAAACAAAAGAGGAATTACCGCTATAATGACCATTTAATGCAATAACTGTTTCTTCGAAATAACAACGTTATATACTCGTGCTCGGGCTGCAGCTGGCCTAAATAGCCTGGATTATTCGCATATGTTTCATTCATATACTCACTTGTGCACGTAGTAAATAAACGCAACCAACTTTAATGGTAATGTGGGATATCTTTCAAATTAAACAAACCAACGTCCGGGTGTTGTAAGATTCAAAAATATTCATCAACCTTTTTAAGGCCAGCCTGTTGCAAACATGCGTGCTTTCTTTGTTGTGAACCTTTATCTCCTGATAAATCATAGATTCAGGATGAAACGCTTGGCATCCCTTCCAATTTCGGTTTTTCGATTTTTTTTGTCGGGTAGAAAAATTCCAATTCCTTTCCTGCCGTACCCGAAGTAGGGGTGCCGGCAAACGCCGGCACCTATGCCGAGCCCTTTTATGTATATATAAGTATGGGTGGGTGTGGGTGAAATACATAAAGTATTTACTTGAGCTAATCGTTTTTTACGGAAGCACTTTAATTTATTCATGAATTGGTTCCCACCTACGATGCACACTATATTAAATTGTAGGAGATTTAATGTTTTCACCTACGAGGCACAGAATATGGAAGTGTTGGAAATGAAATGGACGGACGTATGTAGGATTGTGTTGGGAATGAATAAAACTCTGGGCGGAAATGTGAGCTTCGTTTGGAGTCCACGGTTCAACTCTAACTGTCCGTACATTCATGTCTGGAACAACACCTTCCCACAACCAAGTGATGCACGTTGTATATCCGGCGAGCAAGAAAATATATTCACAGAGCCATATCACATTATGTTTTTTACCTCTCCCTGTAGAACGCACCCCCTCGTGAGAGCAACTATTTACAGTCCATCGACTGGAGCTCCTAACTACAGTCCACACCCTAGTCTTATAACCCTAACTTTAACCCTAATCCAAGCCCGTAATAAGGATGTGGATTCAGCGTGTGTACCAGCTCGTAGCTGGTGTGTACGCTGTAGGCTCGCTTGCTGAACACCAGTCCAGACACAACCTACATTTGAGGGTGAACGCTTAAGTTGCTGTTAGGCAAACGTGTATAAACGCTTCAATAGAAGAGAAGACTCCAAGCCAACAATGTTGATTAATGTATGTGCTCAAAAGCGAGGCTGATGATTAGCAAAAGAAGAGTGTGAGAGTGGGCGTGCAAACGCTCCTGCTCCCTTGATGATCTTGAGGATTGCAAACATCAACTTGCCCTTGCTACGATAATTTGCATCTCACCAGAGCAACGTGTACTTCGTACGACACCCATACGTAAGACAACGCAACAACAATCGTGACCGATTTTGTACGCAGTACGCAGTCTATATAGGTATAGGTACCAAATGGACATTTTCCCGGGATATCACTTTTCACCCCCGGCCGCGGGTCTTTTCTCGCGCTGTCGGCTGCGGGGCACGCAGCGGGGCCGCGTGTACACCACGGCGCAAGTGCGGGTCCCAGCCCAGGCCCGTGGGACGTGCTCTGGGCCTTCAAAGTCGCGAATTCTGGCAAATAACTCAGAGGAGACGTTCCGACTTGACACCGCCTCGCAACTATCATGCAAAACCTATCGTATGGCTGGTTTTACTCGTTTTTGACCCGCCGCATGAACGGAACACACACAGCACGCACCACGTACGAGACAAGAATAAGCACCACACCGACTTGACATTGAATGAGGCACACATAAAGCGTCGTGCAGCAGCAGTAGTTGATACCACGTTGCATGCGTCTGCTCTCTCTCTGGGCTGTGTACATGCGCATTTGATGTAAATCTGCAAATTTGGTCCCAACATGTTTCAATCTACGTGGAGTACACGTACATACACAGATCTACGATGAGTACGTATGCATTCATATCATAGTATATCTACGTAAAATGATAGGCCGATCAACATGCGGACGAATATTTTAGTACAGCAGTAGTACTACGTACGAGTACTGCTGGATTTTACGGGTGCATGTCGAGACCTCAAACTACAAAGCAACCAAGGCGCTACTTATCAAACAGCACAGCAGTACAGCAGAAGAAGCTGTATAACACGCAGTAGCAGCCGCTGTTCAGATTGTTGCCTTTGTGACGGCTGTGGTGTCCAGTATGCGTGCGCAGGACCCGTACCACACAGCTAGCAGGGGAGATCCAGCAGGTGTAGTTGTGACAGCTATGTACGAAGTACCAGGTATAGTATACCGCTGTGTTCTGTCTTTCTTTGTATGGACGTGTCAGTGTGTATGTTTGATGTATCCTATTCCAGCGAAAACTCCCCCTGTGATCGCGCAGTACAGCAGCGGTTGAAAACAGCAAAACAGCTAATACCCGTCACGAGTATGGATAACACTTGATACTCGCGAGATTTGCGCTCCGGGCACCCGGGTACCCAACTGTTCGACGGGTACTCTTAGACGAGTACTCTGCTGCTAAATACGCACCAGGGTACTCTGCTCCCCAGCACAACAGCTAGATCTAACTGCTGTGTGTGCTCTGTGTACTCACTCGTTGTGTATTGTGTATTGTATGTGCTCTGTGCTATGCTGTCGGTGCTGTTCTGTGTGCCGGGACTTTTATGTTGTAGGTGTGTATTCTGGGTGTGCTCTGTGGTTTAGTCTTCGTACTGAACTATTTTGCCCTCGGTGTACTCTGGGTGATATGTGATATGTGTGCTACTGTACGTAGCAGTATCCTACGACGGCCTGCTCAGTCGGGGTCATCCATAACGAACAGAAAACGAAACTCACGAGTTGTGACATTAAATCCAAGAATATTTGCGAGTGGTGCGCGAGTGGGGCCGGGCCGGGCCGGGCGCGTGATACAGTCACCGACCGAATGACGACATAGGTTGTGATGTTTCAATCTCCCGCGCCGCCGGTGTGGCCCTGCTGGCAAGATGCCAATCTCACAGGTCGTATGCCCGGCCTCGCCCGGATTATCAGGGTACTTTGCTTCGTTTTTGTTTGGGACATGCCGCCTCCTCCTCGAGGTTTCGCCAGCGCAATGTTCTCGTTCGCCAGCGCCCAGCGATTGCTTTGGGGATCCACTTGCTGTCCGCAATCGGTATAGGCGACAGAGTCAGCTGTATGCCCTCATATCTGGTCTTTGGATATACCGTTGGGGTGCGTGGATTATACACGAAGTACACTTATCAGGCGCATTTACTGCAAAAATGTATTGCAATACAGTACGAGTACTGTAAAGTCACGACACAAACAATTGACGCAGAACGTGATTTCGATTTTGGCGTCAATATTACGAGTTGTTCTTCGTGAATTTACTCGATATAACAAATCACCATTCAACACAAATACAGTATTAATAGTAGTATAGGTGCCTGCAGTTAAGAAACAACGTGTCGAGAAAAATGAGCTCAGATCGGCACGAATAATAGAAAACATCGGTTAAAAAACACAGCTCACCAGTGTGGGATCGACTGTAAACCCTACACAAAATAGTTAGATCGACGTCGGAAACAAAATAAGTCGTTGAGCCCGGACATCAAACTGAAGAAGCTTCTTAACACCGGGAGCCCACTGTACCTCAGATATGATATCATCCATTAATATTAATAGTGACATTTATTTGTTTTGTATAAGAAATTGTCCTCGCTACTACTTTTCCCTATACACTATGCAGCAGTCTATGCAACACAAGTTTGCCCCAAAAAGGGTCCAAAAAGGGAAATACGAAGCATGTGCGGTCTATTTTCAACTTGCGACACCCCCGGGATTACAAGTGACCAACATCCCGAAGGGGAACCTTGTAGGGTAATACATAATGTACTTCACACAATGTACCACGACAGCTTATCAATTATTCCGCATCGTGTTCACTCTGAGAAATGTTGTTCCGATACTGAGCAACTAAACCATGACGATATAGTACGGTAGACACCAGGTACGATAATGGATAACTTGTCCTACATACCTTTATTGGCTTGATTCATAATGAACTCTGATTGGCCACTATTCGATCTTCCGAGGATTCAACTCTTGAGCATAATAAACTATGCATACTACTGATTATTACTCCGTGTTATCGAGTGACGACAAAAGATGACTTGCCAACAAGGATAATATCCAATACGATCCCTCGACACGATAACCGGTAGCATGTTACATGCGGGCAAATCCAGGCAAACACAGCAAATAAGACGACCTCTCGCTGACATCCCGCTTTTTTACGCCTGTGTTACATGCCCAAAACAAACAATACTCCAACTCGTTTTCTACTATGTGCCCATGCAAAGGCCATGAATTCGAACAATGAGGATCCAATTACTTGGTTCAAATGTACTTGTCTAAACTACTTGTCTGCATACACACTCACGAAATAGAATCCATTGCTATGTCGCAACAAAGTTTCATTACTCCTTTGCAACGTTGAAACAACATCATCCGTTCCTGCGTTGCTTTTGACGGGTGATGAATCCTTCTACAGCTAACGCAACAAACTACAACGCGAAACCTGGCAACGTATAGGCCTACCACTGATGTGACAGGTTTGACGCGTGGAATAACATGCAAACCGATAAAACGTCACACACAAAAAACCGTGGAAGTTGTGTGGGTCTCCCTATACAGTTACCAGACAGACATATATGGTACTAATGTTGCACAAACAGCCTAGCAGCTTACCACGCCTCGGCCGCCCCCCCGTACAAAGAAGGCGTGTGGTGCTACGTACTACGAAACAAAAACAAATGTTGCCAGTACGACCAGAGCGATGCAGATGTCCCTCCTTCCCTCTTGGTGATCCAGAATATGATGATGGTCCAGCGATCCCAGGAGCGAAAATGTCCGTTCAGTCCTAAACGGCGATGACGCACGGCGATGATGATGTGGTGATTCCAGCAGACATTCTCCACCGGCAATCCCAATAGATAGTAGATGATGCGGTGGCATGGTCCTGAAAAATACCTCTACAGTGACCCCACATTTCTGTTGTTGGCGACCCAGCAGTGCTGACAGTCCCAGCGAACAGTGCTGTGACGATTTCGGAAGGTATCTTTCCGATTCCGGAAGGTATCTTTCCGACAAGCTCAAGCGCTCCTTTACAGGATCTCGTCAACCGTCATTCCCGACGACCCCGTGTTTACATTGTACTCGAGCGGTCGATGACAATCTCGCTCATAGACCCTGGGTGATGATCCGGTGGCTAAGTTGCAAAAGCCAAAATTGAAAGCCCTTGTCAAAATCGTCGTCGAATTTTACCGTAGGCCATTCGTCGGTGTCGACGCGCACCACAGGACGCCGTGTGCGTGCTGCTCGTCGTTTGTGGCGTGCAGCTCCTTGCGCATGGCATTCCGTGTCGGAGTGTGTCGTTGTCTTGTGTACCGAGCATCACTTTTGCCCAGCTCCACCTCCAGCCTTCCTGTTGTTTGGTCCTGCAGCAGGCTTCTTGTCCCTTCCGTACAGCTTCCCCGGCACTACGCAACCGCTCTTGTAGTGTCCATCCTTCCCACAGTTGTGGCAGATTACGCCGGAGCTTGGATCAGATGATGATGCTGCTACTGCTGTCATGATGGTTCCACGCCCATCGACTTTCCCTGTCATTTTCTTCGACAGCCCGTCCAGGTACAAATGCCTCATCGTAGTCGGGATATTTGACAGATCGAAATCCGGGTCCTTGTGGGTGGTCAGGTTGATGTCGCGGTAGGTCTCCGGCAGCCCTCGGACTATGATGTCGGTGAAGTGACGATCGGTGACAGGTTCCTTGACCGCGGCCAGTCCGCTGCGGAGGCGTGCAGCCTGCATATTGTAGTGATCGGGAGCTTGTTCCGGCTCCATGGTCGTAGCTGCAAGTGCTGCCTGCAAGGTGCGGATTGTCTCGTTCGTAACCCGGAGGTACTTTGCTTCCAGCTTGTTCATCGCCTTCTGCCCGTCGCCTCGGGTCCCACGCTCGTCGTATGCATGAATAGCCACGAGGAGAGCCGCTGCCTTGTCGGTCACCAAGTAAAGGATTGCATATAGGTCTTGGTTGGCGCGGTCGAACCAAGCTTGGCGTTGCAGTAGGCCCCCCCCAGCAGTGTAAAGCAGACCCGGAGTCAGCAGCGGTGCAGTGTCTTCGGCTTAGTCCGTTTCTTCCGTGGGCCTAGCTTGACCTTGCATGACCGCAAATATGTCAGGGGGCTGCATACTGATGATGAAGCCAGCCTTCCTGTGCCATTCGGCGAAGTCTTCTGGCTTCTCTCCAGCGTAGGGCTTGATCCCTCGTACCGAGTTCATCAGATTGCTGTTGGTGTTGTTGCTCGTCATGTTGTCCATTTTCGCAGCAGTCTACCGACGATGTACTCGTACGATGTTGTAGTCGTTCGCCGATCACAGCAGCTTGATGACGAAGCAGCTCGTGAAGCTCGTAGCGGAAGCAGTAGCTCGGGGTCCCCTGGCGTAGTCTTGTACTAGACGTACCTCGAGACCCGCAGCTCTGCTGTTGCCGTGCTTAAACGTCGAGGGTCGAATCTTCATAAAATGAAGTCAGTCGTTGTAGCCGGGGTGGTGAGATCTTGACCTCCGATGTATCCCCGTCGCTACCACGTTCACGCGTTTATGCGAAGCTCATAACTTAATAAGGATGTGGATTCAGCGTGTGAACCAGCTCGTAGCTGGTGTGTACGCTGTAGGCTCGCTTGCTGAAGACCAGTCCAGACACAACCTACATTTGAGGGTGAACGCTTAAGTCGCTGTTAGGCAAACGTGTATGAACGCTTCAATAGAAGAGAAGACTCCAAGCCAACAATGTTGATTAATGTATGTGCTCAAGAGCGAGGCTGATGATGAGCAAAAGAAGATTGTGAGAGTGGGCGTGAAAACGCTCCTGCCCCCTTGATGATCTTGAGGATCGCAAACATCAACATGCCCTTGCTACGATAATTTGCATCTCACCAGAGCAACATGTACTTCGTACGACACCCATACGTAAGACAACGCAACAACAATCGTGACCGATTTTGTACGCAGTACGCAGTCTATATACGGTAATACATAATGTACTTTACACAATGTACCACGACAGCTCATCAATTATTCCGCATCGTGTTTACTCTGAGAAATGTTGTTCCGATACTGAGCAACTAAACCACTGACGATATAGTACGGTAGACACCAGGTACGATAATGGATAACTTGTCCTGCATACCTTTACTGGCTTGATTCATAATGAACTCTGATTGGCCACTATTCGATCTTCCGAGGATTCAACTCTTGAGCATAATAAACTATGCATTCTACTGATTATTACTCCGTGTTATCGAGTGACGACAAAAGATGACTTGCCAACAAGGATAAGATCCAATAGCCCGAACCTCAACCCTATTCTTCTGCACCTACTATGTGGGAGCAGGGTGACGAATCAGATCTGGTCCGGGTAGGATCAGGGTAAAAGGGCTGACCGCTCATGATGGAGGTGTTGTGTATTGGGTACCCCATTTCACCCCTACAACACTAAATCACTCGAGTTGTACAGTTCATCGGTTGTAGGTAGTCACCACCCCCCCTCGTGCAATACATAATTAAGCTGGTTCTATCAACTGCAAGGAGGGGGCGTAGACACCGAGTAATGTGTCCATGGAAATATACCAACCAACGCGAGTGTCGGAAGCAACCAGTTCCGTTGCGTGTGCCCCCCTTGTTTCAGGAGAGCCACGTCTCGGAAACCCACCCCAGGGTGTGTGATATATCGTGAGTCATGCAGTACAGCGCAACCAAAAATCAAACCGACACGGTAGTCGGCCGAAGGTCTTGGCAGATTGATGAATGAATGCCGTCGTCATAAACATTGTTTTCATCGAGATGAGACCAAGTGGTGGTCAAGGTGATCGCAGCTTGAGTTTTGTTGTGCTGATGGTCGAGACTGTAGCTGGCTCTTGAACGATCAAGAGGTTTAACGAGCGCCGACGAGAGAAAGGTGGGGGCAGACTGGAGAAGAGGGGAGCACATATATGGAATGCCGCCGTGTGCCCTTATGAAAACTTAATCGTTTTTTCACTTACAAAAACAAATGCGGCACCCGACACCCTGACCAATGTTACAATACTGTCGACAGCTTGCAGAGTGTGCATATCAACCTAGCTAATCAAAAGCAGGACGAGATGCGAATACCACAAAATAATCAGCTGTATTCCGGCTCCAAACCCTAGCTACCCCGCCCCTCGCCCTGCTAATCCCTCACTGCTTCTCGCGACCCTAGTCTGTCCGTTGCTGCTGCACATCATGATGCATAAGGAGTAGATGTAAGCTTGCGCGAACGCTTTGATATTAGAACCTAGACACGAGGCCCTTGTCGTAGCCTATACTGGTGTTGTCCCTGTACAGGGTTCTACCCTTGTAGTAGAACCTGGGATTATGTCTGATCTTGAGTTTTCAAAGTCTGGCAGTTCGTCGGTGTTTGAGAAAATGTAATCTTGAACAACTCAACTAAAAAATATACCAGGTATAAATAAATTCAGGGTGCATGCAGCGTCCAAATATAATTGCGATTTAACGGAACAACGACAGCAAAAATAGAACTTGTTGAAAACCAAATAAATATAAAAACAAAACGTGTTTTTGCTTTCTTCAGCATCCGACCTGGATTCCGGGGTATATGAACAACGAAAAGAAAACGAACAACAACTGGATAAAAAAGGAAGAACAAAAAACCTAGGGGGCACCTGAGTTAGGGGAAACAACAAATAACAGCCAATTTGTCGAAATGAGAGTTGCCTTTCCGATAAGCATGGTAAATGATTTTGTCAGAGTGATGTTTTTTAAGAGTTGTATTTCGCTCACAATCGAAATATAACCTAAATTATCTGTTCTTCGATGGTAGGTATCAATCCACAAAAAAAACGACATCAGCCTTGACAGGCTAGTAAAACAGAGGATATTGGGAAAATTGATATTTAGTGGGGAGGTACCTCGCCCATAAATCCCGATTTTCTTGCATCTTCGATATCTTGATACTGCCAATTTTTAGTATAATTTTGGTTCAGTCATCGACGGCTGACACGAAAAAAATATTTTAGACCAAAGGTTATGGTACCACTTTGTGGCTCGTTCATAATCTTATCAGCAACATAGTGCCAAAGAAAATGGGTGTACCCCTCGTATGGAGCATAAAGTTGGCCACTATGTTCCCCAAAATTGAAAAATCCAACAAAAAGGGGTGTCTCGCCATCATCTGACCCCTGAGATGATGCCAGGCACAATACGCGATTATCTTGGTTGGCTCTTTATTGTTGCGCAAATATATACGATAATACATGCCTTGCACTATATACGAGAACGATACGTATAATATGTACGTATGACGTACACAGGTACGTATACGAAAACGATACGTACCATATTTTGAATACATACGAGTACTATGTTGTTTTGGCCATAGGCACGGCTGCTGCACAGCCTTTATCTTTGGTTGGCGAAATAAAAGACGGGAAGAAAAAAGAGCCACAAAGTGGTACTATAACGTTTGGTCTTTTTACTGTCTCAATTTTGACTGTCAGGGACATACATCTCTTACATTACAAAACCCAATGATTTGACTATCATTCTCATCCAAAAGGCAATTCTCAATTAGGAAAATCGGTTGTTTGATGCAGCATCCAACCAGAATTACGTTGTGCTCCAACGAAATAACACGGAATAACAAAAATATTACACAGCAAGTTAAACAAACAGCAAAAATATCTATCCCAATATTGACCTATGAACCTAAATTAAAGGGAAAACTAAATAGCGGCATCCAGCCTGAGTTTATCACAAGCAGAAACACGAAAATATAGGGCAACCATTACAGCATGTAACCCGAATTTTGGTGTGACTCAACAACGAAAACAAAATGAAGGAGCAAAAACAATGCAGGATTCAATGTGAATGTTGTTGTAACGCAATAACGCACATACAAAATGGAAGAAACAAATAGGTTCAATTTGCATTTTTGCAGCATCATTTTTTTTTCCATCTTGAATTTTGGTGAAAACAAAAAATAGCAACACAACAAAGTGAAACGAGAAAAAAAAAATACAAGAAAAATTGCATCTCCTACGTACCCTGATTAAAAAGATAAAAACTTTTGCAGTATCCAAATTTTATTTCGGTGTGACGCAAGATCGAAAATAAAACAAACAACAAATAAAATATGAATATACCAAGAGGAAGAATACAATTTTGCAGCATCCAACTATAATTTCGGTATGACGCAATAATGGAAAAAACAAAAAACGAATGACCATACAAATAAAAAAGCAAGGCCTACAATAATTTTCGATGCAAGCGCGAAAACAATAAATCCAGCGTCAAGATCGGGGAATCGCAGCAAAAACAAACAACGGAACACATAAAACGATCTAAACCAAAGTATAAAAAATCAAAAACGAGAAAAAAACAAACAATCGTACCTCCTCTTACCAAGAGTTTAGATGTATCAGTCTAAAGTAAAGGGTGTATAAAACAGATGCAGTATCCGACCTGACCTCCGGTGTGACGCAGGATCGAAAACATAAAAACCTCAAAATGGATACTAAAAAAAGGCATCGCCGACGCTGATTGTAGGTGGAAGAGCATTTATTTGCAGCATCCAACCTGAATAATTGTGTTACGCAACAACACAAAACGGCGCAAAAACAAAACCGAGTTAGAAACGACCAACATATTATGTTTAAAACTGATTGTGGGTTTATGAACCTAATTGACGGGGTGAACAATTGCAGCAACCAGCCTAAGTTTACAAAACGAATCTAAAGTGAGCATCAAACAAACGGCATCCAAATTCAATGTCGGTCTTACGAAACAAAGCAACCCGAATGTATATGACAGGATTGAAAATATATTTTGCAGCGTCCAACCTGAATTTCGGTGCAACGAAACAACGAAACGAAAGTAAAGGAAGTTAGAAATACAAATAAAAATGGTGGCATATATCCTTAACTTACCCATGAAGGAGACAAAAAATAATTCCAGCGTTTTACCGGCGGATTCACACCGTCTCCCAACGACCGACCTCACATCAACGACAAAGTACATGAGTTTAGGTGGGTTAGTAATTTTGCTTTCAATCAAAACGCAGACAGCCTTCCTTGCGCGAGGGAGGCCGAACCCTCCGCAAAAATACACACAGACGACGTAACCGTACGTAAATGGGTTGGCCACCAGCTTTAACAACAACTATTAATACACCCTTTTACCTCGCCGCACGAGAGGTGAAGCTCTCACCTGGGCACAGAAGTCGTGAGATCTTGCCCCTTTCTCGAGCGCCTTCGCGATCTTCCGCCCTTGCTCTTGCTTCGGGGTAGAAATTACCCACGACGTCGGCTTGACGACTTCCCCTACTCCACCCGGCAGGTATTGCGCGCCGTGTGCCTTGGCTGCGGTACGGATCCCGTAGCCGTTTTCGTGGAACGGTACCAGTTCCCTGCAAGACGTTGAAGGCGATGGCTCGTTGCGATGTCTTTCGCTTTAGGAGTAGGCAGTCAGTGGAGGGCGATATTTAGCCGGGAGATGTGGATGAAGACGGCAGACTTGGTTTCGTGGACGACGCCAAAGCCGACTGGGGGCGAGGGTAGCCTTTCACGATCGTCTAGCAAGAACATATATATATATATATATGGGTAATCACTACAAGAGAGCGATCTTATTCTCAATCAGGCCAATCACGAGAAGCAGGCGATACCGCTAAACCACGATCGATTGATATCGATTGCTATCGGCAGTTCGACTTGTGTTACCGTGCCTTCTCTTGCGTGCATGCCACCTTCATGAATAGTACGCTTGCTGCGTCCGATGATTGTAGAGATCTCTACTGCAGTGACCAGCCGAGCAATAACTCCAAATCCAACTTATAGAAAAATGTCTACATTCGCATGCCCAACCGCAACTAACTCAACAATGTTACCCCTGTGCCGAAGTAACACATTTATTGCTGACGCGCATTGTAGTAGTGGTCTCAAGTCACCAGCCAAGTCGGAGCGAAATACTGTATATTCAATGGCGAAATAACTCACCGAAATGTCGGCTTAGTCGTCAATAGCACATCACGTTACAGTGGGGACCAGCCACTAAGTAAACAGTACTTCCAGACCGAAGTCTCAAAGGACAGACTGTATACATATGGCCAATAACAACTCAACAAATCTGGCCTTGCCCATATGGATGGTCGGATTTGTTTATTTGGTCTTCCCTAGAACACCGATGTTTTTATTTTTGCCCTTGTTGTCGTCAACAGGCAAATAATTGCACTATACACGTCCCATTCGCAGCACAAACCGTATGAGCATGGCCTATCACACCTGAGCAATCGTGCCTGTCCTCTCGGAACGCCAAAACCAAACACCTTACGCGAGTACTAGCGCAAACCCGATTGTATGAACATGGCCAATAACAAGTTCATATTCAAATTTGTCTATACTATAGGTTGTCGCCACACTGTTCACAGTTGTTATTCGAGCCACAACGAATACCACCCGACAAAAGATGTTGCGGAAGACATCATGAATGAGGATGGCTTCTCACAACTGAACCATCTTCATTGTCGACTAAGCGGGAGCCAAGATCAACATGACACCCATGCCTCAACACAAGCAATGCGTGTATAAGTCTAACCCAAAATTAACCCATAATCCTTGACAAATAATCTACGTAGATATTTCGCAACGCAAGTCTCTTCATGTAGACACCAGCCTCCCTTAGCACTTACTGGAGTGCTAGGCTTGACCTATTTTGTCTATTGTATATAGTATGCTTCATTCGGTCGCCCCGATGGTCTAGTGGTACCCTGGAAAGCTTCTATGAATTGATCTACGGCGTTCAAATCTCACTTGGGTCGGACTTTTCAGTTTATTTTCAAAAATATATAAAAAACGGAATCAACTCCTGAGAGTGCCTAGTAGCGTGGGTAGGCATATTTCGATGCGAGTCGACGAGATAAAAACGGGCTGAAGTCTTCTGGCGATGAAACTGAAAGGCACGAGCCGTAGTGGGGGAGGAGAGAGAGGAGCCTACTTTGTGACCCCAGATCTGAATTACGAGTAGGAAGGAGAGATAAACGACGGGCCAAGATAATGAACGGGATGGAAAACACACACACAACCTCCAGGCAGCTGCCTATTTATAGTCACTCCGTAGGCACGAAGCCAGTGGTTTGACTCTCTATACTTAATTCGCTATATTTATACCACCAGTATACTACTTTGCCAATTTCCACAACCCTGCCGATACGGCAAGCAGTATAAAAACCGGCACAACGTGTTCAGCAAGCCCTTCAAATCAAAATAACTTTCTTCTCAGGTGATAAATTAGAGCATTGCCTGCAATACCCGGCCTCAGTTTCGCACATTCTCCAAAGATAAACGATACAATGCTGTTTCTTAGTTAATCAACACTAATTCAAGACATTGATTTAGTTCTCACGTTCGAAGGACACGATATGGAGGCCTTGGTTTGACCCTTGACTGAACTCCCTACATATAATGTGTCCCACAGAGCCTTAACGAGCGCGAATAAATCGGTCTCCTAGCAAGGAGCACGTCTACTGCACGGGCTGAGGACAAGCTTGCCAACACAAGCATGGCGTGAGGTGCAGCGCGACAGGGAGACACATGTCTGTTTACGTATTGCACGTCGTCGTTACACAAAACATCCCATACGTCGGGTACAATGAACCGGCTTAGGCAAACGAAGTCATACACGGAAAGGCGTCCAGCATTGTGCACGTCTGTTAGCTGGGGCCAAACTAGGTAGGTAGTCATAGCAAGTATCGTTCCCCACAAATACGCGCCACGAGGACAACTGCCACGTGAACAAGATACCGTGCATCACGTCTGTTAGGGAAGCGAAGGGGAGTGTGGCAGAGGCCATTCACGAGCATGGAATGCATCAGGAAGAAAGGAGCATGCCAATTATCTCTACAGATTATTCTGCATCGTTTCATGCATATCCTGAATCCCTTTAGAGTTCAGTTTCTGTTTCTGCTCAAAAGTACCTCTATCATTTCTTGACCGTGGTTTGTTACTGTGCGTTTTTCCGTGGTGTTTTGTAAGTGTTTTTTTAACCCCTTTCGCCGCCGGTCGAACATCCGGGCTCAAGCAAGCCACGACCGCGCGCTCGCGGGGGTGCCTTTTTTACATGTTACTTCCCGCCCTGTGGAAAGTCTCGTGGATCCGCTGTTTAAGCTTTGCGAGGAATCCAGCTCCCCGTAAACAGATGCCGTATTCACTTGATCAAATCATTGTGACTATTTCGAAGACGACAGGAAGGAAAATGAAGGAAAACGTGTTAGTTGTTCGTTTTCACGCTTGATAATTACGAATAATCATCACCGCAGTGTTGGTTATTATACGTGATTATATTTATTATCAGACATGTTGTAATCATGACTGATTGTGTCTGTCTTTCCGTCTATTTTTTGTGCAACAGCGAGCACAAAAACAAGGCTGATGTACGTTTTTTACGGTTTGAGTCACAGAGAAGGGCATGAGCAAACGACGACGTGTGCGCCGTTGGAGCACACCATTACAAAAATCTCAGACAAAGCCACGCTTCCTGATCATTTCAGTTAAGCTCGAGCCGTTGATATGGTCTCGCACTGTAGTCTCCTTCGAAAGTGTCACGGGAAGAAAGAGGAAGCCGAGTTCACAACACAGCTCTTTGTTTACCAGGTACTTGGTCGGTACTGCTGCGTGGAAGTAGGGCTCGTACATATACGTGCCCCTCGATTGTTTTGTTCATGCTCACGTATATATGAGTACGAGTGCTGCTGCTGCCTATATAAGCGCAGTGCTTGATCGTACTCGTACACATCGAGCGGTTGTCACGGCCAACGTCACATCCACGCCGTGCCCTTTCCCTTCAGTGTCTGCCTCGACGTTGATACTGTACAGGAAATTTAAGAAACAAACAGGAACTCTGGTCCAGGCTAGATTTCTTATTTGAGACAGGGTGTTTCTACACTGATTTCAAGAGAACGACGTCCGAATTTCTTTATTTTCCTCGTCATGCCAGCCTGGCTTTCGTATTAGACTGTGTCTCATTATGTGTCCTGCACTGTACGTACTGCTGCTGCGTTGAAGTAGTGCTGGTACATACTTTACGCGCCTCTGGCCTATTTTCTGCTTGCTCGCATATACACGAGTACGAATACTGCTGTGCTGCCTGTATAAGCGTAGTGCTCGATCGTACTCGTGCGCGCCCAGCTGTTGCCACGGCGAACACCACATCGACGCCAGGACCTCTCCCTTCAGTGGCTGCCTCGGCATTGAGTCCGTGGTGAGGACGTATATAGATATCTACCAGTGGTAGATACCCACGCGTCCTCTCTCGCCAATTCGCTCTAACATTGTTCGAGGCACGTTCAAACAGCAGCGGGCGACAGCAGCAGTCTCGTTCACGCACGTATGGTAGCTCCGCCTGACACCTGACAGACTCCGGATTTGCAGATAGAGCCACTGATACTTTATCCGAGGCGTAGAACGAGACTGCGGAAGTTGACTGAGGTATGGCCGTGCTTCCCGGTGCCGTGTTGGCAGAGACCGCGCCCGTGTGCGAGAGGTGTGTTGAATGTGGGGAGGAATGTGATCGATCAACAATCACACACTTCAGAAGAATCTTAAGGGGCCCCTTCGGTCATGATGAAACACGAGTCTTCCATCGTTGAAAAATATTTTTTTTTCGTTTTTTTACAGCAGTAATACTATTTCTGGTATAATAACACCATATCAGTACTCCTTACGGAAAACGGCATAGCTCCAGTTCTAATGCTCAGGTTTTCGCCCGTAGAGTGTTTGCAAAGAGCCTAGACCATGGTCAACATTTGTGTCTCGGGAGGCATATCGATCAGATGCCTTGGTCGTCACGAAAAGTACCTCAAAAGAGGCACTTTTCCTTAAGGATTAGTGCCTCTTTAGAGACACTTTTCGTGACGACCAAGGCGTCTGATCGATATGTCTCCCGAGACACAAATGTTGACCAGAGTCTAGGCTCTTCGCAAATACTCTATGGGCGAAAACCTGAGCATTACAACTGGAGCTATGCCGTTTTCCGTAAGGAGTACTGATATGGTGTTAATATACCAGAAATAGTATTGCTGCTGTAAAAAAAACAAAAAAAAAATATTTTTCAATGATGGAAGACTCGTGTTTCATCATGACCGAAGGGGCCCCTTAAATATTCGGCGTTTCATAGCTGAACGTCGGATTTTGGTTTTATCCCGCAATGGCAATGCACAAAACGAACTCGAAGCGTGACTGCTGTTGCACGCAAGGAGGGCCGAGATGCGGGGTGGCCAGGCGGCCGCACTCGACGTGCGGGGTGGCCAGGCGATCAGGCGAGAGACGAGCAGCTATTATCCGCGGAGAAACTGCGAAAACCGTTGTTTGTGTTGTTGTGTGGGTTTTCCATTGTCCTGCTTGGCTATGGCTGCCCAGACAGGCTTCCGACGATTACTTTCCAGAATTATCGACTTTAAAACACCCTGGGCACGCGCCACGTAGCCTATTAGGTACATACACATCGTGTATGCAGGCGCATTGTGAGCCAAGTATCGCGAGTAATACCGCACTCATTCCAGCCACCGTTACCCAGGGGAATAAAGAAGGGGGGTCTAGATCGAGGCTGGAGTTAGCCCAGACGATTCTGTCTACAAAATACACTAAACTAGTATAGAGGAGACCCCTGTTCGACACCTTGACTGACCGCCCCCTTCACTAATACCAGTTTTTTACGGCCAACCGAGGCCTTGACGCGCAGAAAAACATCGACCTCCTACTACTCGTAGCAGGTTTATATGTGACTCGTCGCGTACAATCAACGTGTGGATCGCGCGCACAGGCTGAGGACAACAGGCATGCGTCTGTTAAGGAATTGGAGGGCAGGAGCTCGATGGAGGCCGATAATTCAAGATCGGTGGCGGCGATGATGTCCACAAATAGTCGAACATCGGCAGTACAGGTGTGGACGTATGCTACGGTATTAGTAGCATCGCTACTTTGGAGTGCGAACGCTTCCCACTGATGGAGCTGTTCAACTAGGGGGCTATATATTCCTAATATGTTTTATTTTAGATTGTATGTTTGCATTTTTGTATTCGTTAGACACCTGGGCCATGGGGTTGCATATCGGGTTTGGCTTATAATATTTGTCGAAGGGGTTTGTTCGGTAATGTATATAGTTCCTGAAGCGAGGAGCTTCCTGATATGTTGGTGCTACCCCTACCGTCCTACGCGTAAGGTGTAGAGGCATGCTATTGTAGGCGGGCTGCCTCCTTTCGATCTGGTTCCTCCCCTATCCCCATGAACAATTCCACCAAACCGGCTAGGCATGTAAGCAAACTACTAACACTCTAAAACCCAAATGCTGTCATTCCAATGACGGTATCGCGTATTTCCCTGGTTGACGAGATGCGTCAGTCATAAACATTTGGGCCCGCGCGTATCCCCCGCCTACCATGGGTCGATACGTTAGAGCCACTTTACGGGAAAGGCGGCTACCTCGTTTTCATCGGGTGCCTAGCACAAGGAGCTCCGTGGCTCACAGCCTAAAATATTATTTTAAAACAACGTTTGTGCGCAACCCGGCTACCAATCCCCATGGGCTACTGCAAAGGCATATTAAGAGTGCCATTGTAAATTACAAATGTAGTTGCACTGTTGTTTGACTTTGCCTTGGTTGAGGAGCCCTGTAAGTAGTATTCTTTTATTCATACTTAAGTCCGAGCCCCTGCCGTTGGTGGGCAGATTAGCGTTTCGCAGCAGTAGCAGAGACAGTAGCAGGCTTTGACAGCTTGCATTGTTTTACTTTTTACTCTCCACCCGGCTATCGTGATGCATGTATTTGCAGTATGGGGATTTGGTGAACCGGCGGAAAAGGCAATGGGCTAAGGCGCGCAAGATTATGTCCGGCATGACTTCACCCGAGCTTTGGGGCATGCGCTACCGTAACCAGACCGAGGTACGGGTGGTAACCTTGAAACAGTTTATCAACAACTAAGGTGCACTAGTAGACGATGGTAACACCTCGTACATCAGGTACACCCGTACTGCATCCTGACTACGGTGGGGTATCTCCTCCGTCATCAAATACCCTTTGTCTCCCATGCAGTCCCATGCTCAGTGTACGTTTGTCGGTCACCGAGCTTGCTGTCTATTTGTTTGTTTACCATGCTTTGTGCGTGGCCCCACACACAATGCCGGTGTACATGGGGCTGGATCTGACATAATTTCGTAATCCCGAAATAGCGGTTGTAATATATTTCCGAGGCATCCCTTCACTCTAAGACGGTTCCATACTTCGTGTTTGGTATCTTGATTTCGAGGAAACCCCGCCCTGTATGTCGATTTCATGTCGGGGTTTCGTTCTAAGCGCGCTACATCCTCTGCGTCTGCGACGGCTTCATGTCGGGGTTTGGTCCCAATTCCGCCGCGTCTTCGGCAGATTCGCGCGGCATTGAAACGGCAAGAGAAAGAGAGGTGAGAACACGAACCAACCACATAATGAACGCATAAGCTCTGTAGGATGATGGCGGACGGTGTCTGCCTGTGGCATTGTGGTGCTCGTGCTAGCCCAGAGGCTTAACACGAGCCACCGTTAGGCGTGATCGTTAGCTTCTCTCAGACCAAATGTATGGTGTCACAAACAAGGCTCTCTCTGGCCCAAGATGAAAGAAGGCGAAATAAAACATCAGACAGAGCTGAGAAGATTGATTGTGAGCTTGGTGGGCGAAACCAGCCTCGACACGTTCGGCTCTATGCCTAAATGTACTGTATCGGGTGGTTCTACAAACCGACCAACAGCAACGTTCCTCGGATGATTGTTCGTGACCGTTCCACGTGCTACGTACTATTGTCAAGAACGCTGTTCTTCCAGACGTTCAGCGACGAACAGTGTCTACAAGAACGCTGTTCTTCCAGACGTTCAATGACGAAAACATTCTAAATGCCCTGCATATTTTCTTAGAATTCTCGTATTCGTATTCCGCCGCATATGTCCATGACTGTACTGATGCGAGGTGATATGTATACGTACACGTCTGAGTACTCCATTGCTTCAATAGTACTTCACATTACGGAGTTAGACAGATAGGCTGGTACATACATCTACTATCATACCTGCTACCATAATACTACATTTTTTGCGACCAGCGACTCAGTAGGCTACTGGTTACTGCTGCTGCATCAACACGACTCCACGATGGAGGCAACAGAGTCTAAGTACTTTTAGCCATTGGAACCAGTTACTCAGTCGACTTGGTTTAACGTAACGTGCTCGTGCTTGATACTTAAGGCAACTGACTATCTACGTCGTATATACTGTAGCATCCTTACCATAATGATGCTATCTCGACAACTCCCACTATTGTTACCCTGTTTACTCTACTTGTCTGCATATTTATATGTGGCATCCGTTGGAACGTCGCAACAAAGGTTCAGCAATCATTTGCCGTGCCAACCGTTGCTGATTCGCTTACGACCGGTGGTACATCCTTCTACAGCTAATACAACAATTACTACGCGTAATCTAGTAACATAAAGGAACAATGTTGGGATAGGTTTGAAGGAAGACCAAGCGTTTAAACCGTGCACATATCATACAGGCCTTAGACTACGTGCGGTTCTCACTACACATATACCAGACAGACATATTGGATACGATATCACTCTGGACCCTTAAGACTACGACATCGTTATCGGCCGTAGGTTTTACCTGTGAAACGATGCCAGTCGAACAGCAGTCTTAACTACCGCACTTTGCTTCTTCAACACATCCAACGCTGCCATGGCGTTCTACTGCCCAAACATGGATGCACAGTTGAAGTCAGATTTGTGTCAAAGAGAGTCAACATGTACTACTGCGAAAATTTGCAACTGCATCTCAAGATAAAAACAATGTTTCAATGACCAGTTTGCTGACCAAGAAGCATTGCTACAATAGCAAGATACCACATTTTCACCCGGACTGTACTAAACAGACGTGTGACTCTGCTACACGAATTATCTGGTCCAGTGAGCGACCGCTGTCCAGTTGTAAACAACAGCCCTGTCTATTCGCGTGTTTTACCAGTCTGCCAGCACCGTTCCGTGCGGTATCCACTTGGCATTTCCGCACGCGCGATCAACCAAACAATGCCATCTGCTGCTGTGAAGAGAGCTACGTCCTTCGTACTCAGCCAAACAATATGAACCATAACGCTGAATTATCTCTACAACAACAAACTACAGTTTATTTTTATATCGGTTCCCGATTCCCAAAAAATAACTTTCTCTTTGTTGTATATATATTTCGAATTGCGTTGTATATTATCATTTTCTGTGGCTTGTGAGGGAGAGCAGCTGGCTGACATGCCTACCGCAGTATCCAACTCTGCCTCATTCCCACACGTATTTGCTCATAAGCACATCCCCCTCCCTCCACTGTCTGAGTTCTACTGTGCGAATGCTCGGGAAAATGAGACACGGAATGGTCCAACACCAGTGACTCCTCCACTACCGAGCTTACTTCCGAGACTTCTACAGTTCACCCCATACAGTATTTTGACCTGGCTGTCTTTTTACACCCTTGCCAGCTGCTAGTTTACGAGACACATGTCCCGCATCGTCCGCATTATTCCGGGGGTACACCTTTTATGCATGGGATTTCCACTTCCTTTCTCGCTGCATGACTCGTTCCGACACGTCACCTCCAGCCGCAAGCGTCGAGGCACTTCCTATCCCCAGCGAGTGCAGAGCGCACCCTTCGGGATTACGACCCGACTTTCCAACTATCTCTCTCAACGCTCGTCACGCCTGACCATATCCCCACACTCTTACTTCCCTCCCTGAACGGTACGAGGAGAGTGACGCGTGTTCAGGTAGAGCTGCATAACATGACAATAGTGCTACCAAACGAGCAACGGCTCCGCCGCCCTCACCGTACTCAGAACACGGGCCCCTAACCTCGCTCCGGATACGTACAATGACGCTACCAACTTGAGCCTGGTCGCCTTTATGGCCGCGGATGAACTCGAGCAATCACGAATTATCTGGTCCAGTGAGCGACCGCTGTCCAGTTGTAAACAACAGCCCTGTCTGTTCGCGTGTTCTACCAGTCTGCCAGCACCGTTCCGTGCGGTATCAACTTGGTATTTCCACAAGCACGATCAACCAAAAAATGCCAGCTGCTGCTGTGAAGAGAGCTACGTACTTCGTATTCAGCGAAATAATATGAACCATAACGCCGAATTATCTCTACAACATTAAACTACAGTTTATTTTATATCGGTTCCCGATTCCTAATATTAAACTTTCTCTTTATTAACATTAAGCTGGTACGACCTCATGTGACGAAGATGTACTCCTCCCGGCGATCCAGATGACGATGGTGCAGCGCCCCCAGATACGATGTCCCACTAGCTTCAATCCATGATGATGTTCAGTGACTTCAGATGCGATATTCCAGCAGCCCAAAATTGATGATGATGTCCAGCGACCACAGAAACGATATGCCAGCAGCCCTCAATTGATGATGATGCGGTAATCCAAGAAGACGTTCTCCCCCGGTAGTCCCTAAGTATACTATGCTGTGGACCGATCCCAAAAGACAATCCGGTGGCCCCACGATGATACTTTTGCGGTGACTCCGGAGAGTCAGGCAGTTCCACCGAACAGTAGTGCTATAGCGACTCCGGAAGTGGCCTTTTCGGCAATCCCACACGCTGATATCTGCTGCAGCCCCGTATACGTCTTCCCGACGACCCCGCGTCTAGGCAGGTCCTGACGGTGATAATATCCCGGCGGCACGATCCCGGAGAGAGTTTTTCCGGCCATCCCACTGTAAATATGCCGCGATTCGGACGAAAGCGCTACGTCAATCCGACGATGGGCGACCCTGGGCGATACGAAGCTTTAGCGGTCCACGCGACGATATCATGATGATGATGACGATGATGCTGGCGATCACAGGAAATGATGATGTTGTTCCAGCGATCCCAATGTGTAATCCTTCTGGCTCCGGGGATTCGTGCGCTGTTAGACGTGGAGCCCACCGGCTAGTCGTCGTCGGACTTGATGACCGGCTAGCTCATCGTCGTTAATTGCGCCGCGTATTATTGTGCTTGACGGGCAAGGCGACGCCTATGTTGTACGATCTTCTCGTCCCGCATTTCCCGTGGCTTCGGGCGGGCCATACTCGGCTACCCTCCCGACACACCTCTCTTGGCGTCCATGATGTTGCTGTTGACGTTGGCCGTGACGTTGAATCCCATTTTCTCCTTCTTCGTACTCGAAATTGGAAAGTCTTGTGCAGCCGAACAGTCCATCGGTGTTATCTTGGTACGACGATCCGGATAAGATTGCAGCAGGAGGGTCCCTGTAGAAATAAAGTACGCTCCATGCGGTGATGACCTTGGCAGCTCTTCGGGGACGTAAACGTTGTTATTCGTAGCGGCAGCTCCACCTGGACGACGATAATCGACGAAGCTCTGCGGAGAAACTCACAGCAGAACCTGGTCTCAGCTGTATGTACGAGTACGTAGCAGCTCAGCACCCAGGCGTACTCCTCTTACTGGGCGTATCCGATCAACCGCAACTCTACGCGAAGCGCCAAACACACCGAGGGTTATTAACCTTTGGCGGACGTTGTCTGCTTGTGGTATTGTGGTCGACGTACTAGCCCAGAGACTTGGGCGCGAGCCGCCGTTAACGGTGCTCGTTAGCTTCTCTCGGAATAAATGTATGGTGTTACAAAGAAGGCTCGCTCTGGGTCAAGATGAAAGAAGCCAAAATAAAATATCAGACAGAGCTGAAAATATTAATTGTGAGCTAGCTGGGCGCAACCAGCCTCGGCACGCTCGGCTCTACGGCTAGGTGTACTGTATCGGGTGGTTCTACTCACCGACCCACAGCAACGTTCCTCGAATGCTTGCTCGTGACCGTTCCACGTACTACGTACTATTGTCAAG
This sequence comes from Saccharina japonica, assembly GCA_008828725.1. Classification (NCBI taxonomy): domain Eukaryota; class Phaeophyceae; order Laminariales; family Laminariaceae; genus Saccharina; species Saccharina japonica. Next base: position 133,328 of record MEHQ01001869.1, read on the forward strand.
AACGCTGTTCTTCCAGACGTTCAGCGACGAACAGTGTCTAGATGCCCCGCATATTTTCTTAGACTGTTCCTATAAGTATCTCGCCCCATATCCATGGCTGTAGTGATACCAAGTACTATTATTACGTACATGACTGATTACTCCATTGCTGACTGATTACTCCATTGCTTCAATAGTTCTCCATATTACGGAGTTAGAGAAATAGGCTGGTAAATGCACCTGCTATCATACCTGCCACTATAACTCGATATCGATACGTACCTATCAGCTACTCATTGGGCTACTGGTTACTGCTGCTGTAGCAACGTAGTTACATGAACATAGGAGACCGGGTTTGACCACTGCGCTGACCGCCCCCTACACTGATTCTATAGAACTAACGTCCAAACAGGCCTTGACGCGCCCACAAAGGACACTATCGTAGATTATAAACGAACGGCAGACAGAGCGAAATAATTACATGGGTGGGTGTTTGTGGATTCGAACGACTTATATTGCCAACCAACAGTAAACGGGTCGTTGATATTGCGATCGTGGGGCGACTTGGAGTAAAACATGGACCTTATGGCGCAGAAGATGGGGACGCATGCTACGATAGGGAGATACCTGTAACTGTGTATGAGGCCCCTAGGTTCAGGAGCTATATATCCTACTAAAAAACTAGTGTTTAGATTAAACTTAAACTTATCCACCATCGTATGGCTTAGGTATTTAGCGGAACATGTTGTAAAACGTATATACATGGAATTCCAACGATATTTGGCAGTTCTTGAGTCTATACGACCTGTCCGTCCGAAACAGATTAGCCAAACAGTGTTGCTTATATTGTGCAAGCATCTGTTTGGACCAAAGCCATTTCTGACCGGTATGGCTCCTCAGCTGGGTAACCAACCGATATCGGAAAAATGCGTTGGTACGCGCTTTACCGCGCGCGTTGTTCGTCGGGACGAGAACGCTCGTCAATAATATTAGTTGTGGCTGGACTTGGAAGCACATGGAGTTTTTGTCTGGTACGTATGATCTATGTGAATGCACACGTCTCCATACGATGATCTGTAGGATATTCATGGTCTACGAATATCATAAATCCCTACCCACTGATCTCTCGCTTCGGCCTGCCACGACCTCGAAGTGGGCCGGAGTCCATTGAGACCTACGACCGTCCACCGGTGGTAATGCAAGACCCAGCCTCGGTAGAGAGAAAACCTGCGCGTTCTGGTTGGTCAACTACTAATTGCGTGGGCGATGGCAATGAGTTTTTTCAACCTTAATGTAGAGTATTTCGTTCCAACAACCAGAGGAAGAGCATCGCCAAAGCGGAGAGTGTAGTAGCTACCGGTTGAGAACAACAGACGCTGGGCATTGTGTGGGTCAGCAGACATCCCGGCAGTAAGGACGAGAGTGTCGGCGTTGGTATGGTCTGGGAGGGCTGAACCCAGCTAAGGGGAAGGAAGGCATACACCAGACTAGCCAACAGAGAGCCTACATCGTGATAGAAAGGAAACTACGGAGAAACAAACCAAAACAAGGCGGGGGACGAGTCGCCTGGCAACGTTTGCAGCAGGTGAGGCTCGAGCGGGACCAAAAGAGCCACTCGTGGTGGCAGTGACCTACAGTGTGAGCACCCTGGCTGTGAAAGGGGGAAACGGGATATGCCAAGTGCGTGCTTCGTGAAGGCCCGGCAACTTGGCTGTTACTTCATCGACCTGCAGGAAACAAGAAGGTCTGGGGGAAACCAAGTTTTGTGCAGCAGGATATCAGATGTACTGCTCTGGGCAAGAATAGGCGGAAGGCAGGCAAGGCTTCGACGAACTTGGTTTAGCAGTAGAGCGAAATATACGCCGTAAGACAGCTCATAATCACCAGTTGACTGACTGACGACTGGCGTATATGAGCTTCAAGTTGATTTGTGGATTTGTCGCGTTCAACCTAGTTGTTTCCTATGCCTTAACGCAAGCCAACCTTGAACTGGAAGAGGATTTTCGGAGCACGATGGGGCATATGGTTGAACATATTCCAACAAAGTAATGTCTGGTAAATGCAAACGCCTGCCGCCATTCGGTTCAGAAAACAAGCTCGCTCTCACGAGCACGTTGCTTAGGACACGTGGTGGAATGTATCATACGTTCAACAGCATCAGCAGCCCCAATGACCCAAAACTGATTTACTGCATCCTACCCCTGCAGGCACACCGATCTAAAGTGTATGCCGTTACTGTTCACCCTCACCCTCCGCCTCAGCTAAAGCAGATTCAGCCCAAACCATCTGACACGCTATGGTTCACCTCGGCAGGCGCTTCAGACCCAACAGGCACGTGCGAACGAAAACCAAAATCAGGCTTTTCGACCGACAGACGTTAAGATCCGACGGAGGTTGTAGGCAGCGGAGAGTTGCGCGGATCCCCTACAAGCTTCGTTTCTTACTTTTGCAGCCCGATAGTATCTGTGGGATGACTTCGTAAATAGTTTGCCTACGTTTTTATTGATGTTGTAGCGAACGAGGTACCATTCCCACCGCGTCGCACACACACATACTCAAATGGCGCGAGCCCGTGGAAACCTCAGCCGCCTTCAACATAGTATGGGATACGAGGGAGGGTTTACGACGATTCAGGCGCACTGAGAGGGACAAAACCGCGTGGGAGACGATGAGGACGGCGTGCGCGAATCTGCGAGGGATGATTGACGCAGGATTACATGCTTACTTCGAAGAGTACCTTGTTGAAAAGGAGAGACTTCTCGCTGACATCGTTCGGCCGGGTTTGGACATACCCTTGAAGGGCACGGTGAGGTTGGACGGTCGAAAGGAGAACATCGGGCAGTTAATCATGGACTAGAATGGCACTCAACTAGGGGGCACACGATGCGCATTCTTGAACGAGGGGCGGGGTTCTTCGGTGCCCTCCTGAACACGAAGTCGCCTAGACTTGACCCAACCATCAGCGCCCAATTTCCACAAAGGTCGTTGGCAGCATCGCTTGGAGATCAACCGGCCAATGACAACATGATGGCGGCAATCCGGGTATGCTAGACTGAAAAGCGGTGGACGACGACCACCTCGAATTAGTCCGGATCTTTCCCAACTTAAATCTCAATGTGTGGAGAACGGACCACTCCTCCCTGCAATGGAAATATGCGAAAGTTAAGGTCGCTCACAACACTATAAACAACCGAGAAGGGTGAACTGCTAGTGTCATGTAAGAGTGTTTGGCTGGCTCACTTTGGCGAGAAAATGGTTTGCTGGAATCGTGTATTTGTGGGAGCGGTGTCCCAGTGGTTTTGGGGCTCGCTTTGGCGAGAAACTGGTTTGCGGGAGTCGTGTGTTCATGGGAGCGGAGTCACAGTGTTTTTGTTGCTCGAGTTGGCGAGGAATTGATTTGCAGGAGTCCTGTATTGGTGGGAGATAATTCACAGTGTTTTGGTGGCTCACCTTCGCGATAAATTGGTTTTCGGGTGACGTGTGTTGGTGGAAACGAAGTCACAGTGTTTCAGTGGCTCGCGTTGGCGAGAAATTGGTTCGCGCGAGTCGTGTTTTGGTGCGATCGAAGCCACAGTGGTTTTGTGCGACGCGCAAAGTCGCAGATGTCGCTACCGAGAGTAACCTGTTTTTGTTGGAAATCACGTGAAAGTTTGAGGTCCCTAATTTGTATTTATGAATTAAGCGCATACGTGCCCTGAAGACGTGTAGTAGGTGTTCATACTCCACCCCAACGTGTAGGACTCAAGTAGACCTTACATGAATCCCACAACGTGGTATACTTTACGGGTCTTCCACCCGTCTTTACTTCGACGGTCGCGAGGGCTCGGTCTCGTATGTCTTCCAGCGCCCTGATTGCATCTGGTGGTGGCTGGAATGCGTCCTCGAGGACAGTTTGCTCTTCCTCTCTACCCCTGACGACAGTATCTGGGAGTGCGAGGAACAACCCCGTTAGGCTCTGCAATCTCGACACAGTGGTGCACCCTTGACCATGCGCGAATAACCCTCTAAGCGGTGTCCACAGGGCTACGCGTTCGAATCAACCCTGTGTACGGTCATGCAATCGACTACCATAAGCGGTCATTGGGTTACAGTGTAAGCCCCATTTACGGCCGCATCACGACAGTAAGGCACCCATACGTTTTTCTCTTGAAAAAGTGGAACCTTTGCTATCGTGCTCTTTCCCTTTATAATGGTAATTTTTATCACCACCCACGCCGGCCGCTTGCGCGTTGGATCATTTTCGTCCGTCCGCGCATCCAAGAAAGCGCCTGTGTCTTCCCAGCCCCGGTAAATCTCGCACGTAGCGTTGACGACCCCTCGGCCTTGGTCAACGTTTTTGATTATGACGACGTGATGAAGGAAAGTTGAATGCAAGTGGCACGTAGTAAACACCGGCAGCATTACAAAGTGTGAAGTTCTAGGTCGCACATGCACCTTGGTCAACGTTCTTGGTTATGTCGACCTGATTGAGCAAAGTTGCGGGAAAGTGGCACGTAGTAAACACCCGCAGCATTACAGGTTGTAAAGTTGTAGACCGCACATGGAGGTTGGTATCCCTTTATGAAGTGTACTCACCTTGAGACCTATTCATAGCACGAATACTTCCTGCAGGTCGGCACTCCATGATTACCTTTTGACGCCATTTGTCCCGTTTGCGTTTGGCGCCGTTGAGCTTGACGCCCGCCCGCGCATGCACCGTCCTGGTTTTCTCGGAAGAAGCTCCCAAAGCAAGCAGATGATCCTCATTAATCTCGTAACACTGCGGGGCCCTATCTCGTGCGTCGGGATTACTTCGCTTGTAAGGAGGAACGCAGGGTGTCGCTACCCGTGCGGCAACGACGGCGTTCTGTGTGTTGCACCGGAGTTGTTCGTTCCTCGGCAGGCTCCCAACGTGCTGTAGTGCGACATCCTAGGCAGAATCGTCGACGACGCCGTCGTGTAGCTCGTCTAGACATTCTTGCACTTCGGGGTCTCCCTTTTGCCTGTAGTTCTCCCTCAACTCATGCATTCATATTTTCCCCCATAAAGCCAAGACGTATATAGACGGCGCTGTTGTTGTAAACAACACCGAACAGACGTGGCGCCACAGGTGGCAGTTGACATAGGTCTCCAATAGCGACGATGGTTCCCCCCCCGAAAGGAAGTCGTTTTATCCTGGCAGAGCCGCTCTCCTCAGGACGTGATCCATGGCAGCAAGTGGGTGAGCTGTGACATGGAGATCTCGTCCATGATGATGACGTGGATCGTATGAAGAGCAGACCATGGTGGGTTCGGCGGGTCCAGACGCGACCCGAAACCTGTTGATCAATCTCTAAAGGTATACGTAGTTGGCAGGGGAGCGCGTCGTGGGGACTCAATACAGCAGTAACACATAAACGCTTCTCTTGTATGATTATCGAGCTGTCGAGTGACAGCTCATGACGAAACATGCAAAAATATAATCCAGCAAGCTGCCAGACAGCAAACGTCCTATTCACCCGCAATATATCCACCGCTACGTGCAGATGTCTCTCTTACATAAAATGCCTCATCGACATATGTAACTCCCTACTATAAAATGGATCATCTCCGCCGTATTATGTAGCACAATCATCATCCCCCGTGCCCAATACGTACGACCATATAAATATCTTCCCCCCTGCTCTGTGCATGACAAGGCACAACAACGCAGACTGGATATATCGCAACTCACAATGAACTCGTATCATACTCTGAAGTGCAAACTCGAAAGCCAAGAATGAAATTGAAAACTGAAAGCTCATCAAATCTTTAAATATTCAAACCAAATTCCAATTCCGTAAATCAAACCTTTAAAACGTTAAACGAGGTCTTCGAACTCTTAATCCAATAGCATCTTAATATCAAAAGCACACTTATCTCGCCGACAAGGGGAAACCTCTCCCACAATGCCAGACGAAAACATTTGCAGCCATGGAAAATATGACACTACATGGTCACACCAAAAATATAATAGGAATAAAAGGTATTCGGCCAGACATCACAAGGAACCTCGTTCCCCCGGATTAAAGTCTCTTTTCATCCCCTACTCCCGACCTAGATTCACAGATCGCGACGGTAATGCGAGATAGCATACATACGTTTTCCCATATAGTTAACCTGGCGTTCAAACCACAGTACCCGAAACAAAAACAAGCATAAAACCTCCTCTCTCGATAACGCATCAATATTCATCAGAAAATCTCTGTGGTAGTGGTAGGCCGCGTTATTGAGTGGCTTTTTCAAAACGTGTGCATGCTGCTCCTCCGACTCTACATGGACAATACCAAACTCTCCCTTAAACGAAAGCTTCCGCCACAAGTGGTGTCGCACGTCAATGTGTTTCGAGTCCGACGTACACACCGGGTTATGTGCCAGGTGCCTTGCTCCCTCATTATCCTCGTAAACCGTAAAGCATGTCTCCCCGAAACCCGGAAAACAAAATATCCACACATACCGCATGAACACCGTCTCTTTAATGGTGTCTGCCAGTGCTACATACTCGGCCTCAGTGATCGAGAGTGTAACGCATTTCTGCGTCCTAAAAAACCAGCACATACACGCTCCTGCACACACGCCCCACCGGAAACTGACCTCCTGTAAGCGGCCTTGCTAACATAGTTTGCATCCGCAAACGCCACCCGCTCAAGTCCTTTTGTTTTCTGGAACGTCATGCCGAAATCACTCGTAGAAAACACGTACTCTAAAATACCGATCACTGTCTTCATATGTACCTCCCTCGGCTTATTCGCGTACCTCGCTACTATTCGGTCGTGTTTGGTTTGCAAGCCACATCAAGCACCCCATCAACTCATGAAAAGGCCAGTCACCCACCGGTTCATCTTCGTCGAACTCCTCGAGTTTTAGACAAGTCGAAAGTGGGTTACTCGTCCTAGAACTAACATTAAACCTTGCCGCGGTATTTTCAGCAAACGCATGCTGCGAAATCGTCAATGTACCAGCATCCTAATCCCTAAAACATGGCAACCAGCATACCACCGGAACTCGCCCAGGTTGTTGATCAGAACGCGACGGGTCAGATCTTCACAGAACTGATCGCACCTGGCCTTGAGTCCAACAGCAAAAATATCATCAACATGAACTACTGATGTTATGGATACAGAACCCGATTCGATCAACTGCATGACACATGCATCAGCTTGGCTCTGCTCAAATCCAAGACTCTTCATGTGACTGAGTACATGGGTGTGCCACGCCTCGACGCTTGCTTCAAGCTGCAAAGACTGCGGTTCAATCTGTCTATCTTACCATACATTTCGCCGCAACCGGGGGAAAGTCTAATACAAACATCATCTTCCAAACTCGACTGAACGAACTCTTGCTCAGCATCAAAATGGCACAAATAAAAACCCAAATCGCACGCGATAGTACTCAACAAACGAACACAAGACGCCGCAGGGGTGGGGACAAAAATCTAAAATAAATCAATACCCTCACGCTGCTTCAAACCTCGCGCCACCAGTCTGGCCTTCGCCCGGACCACCTCGCCGTGCTCGTTTGACTTCCAGGTGAACACCCACTTCGCCGAGATGACGTTCAGCCCGCCTGGCTGCTATGTAGCTCCAAACGTCCCGGCGTCCGCCAGTATTTGGAACTCCTTTTTCATCGCCTGCCTCCAGATGGCCGAATACTCATCCGTACTCGCTTGAGCATACGAGATCGGCGTTGAAAGCTCGCTCGCCGGGCGTGCCGAAAGGGCGGATTCTCGTACGCCGGGTCTTGGTTGAAGAGTATATGACCTATACCCTCGCTTGCTGCCATCAACGACAGCAGCCCATGCCCCACAGCCGCCCGGTGTCGCGTATTTTTCCTACTTGTCCTGCCACTCTGCACATCCCCATCCTCCGAACCCGAGGTGTGGCCACCCAGCTCCTGGTGCCTCACAGTCTCCCCCTACCGGCCGCCCTTCCCGCCTGTGCGAGAAGCGCGTACCTCTGGGCGCGCACCCTCTGCTCCTCCACTGTCCTCTGCAGGACCTCGATCTCTTTCCTCATGCCTCGTAACTTCTCCTCTGCTTCGACGCTCGCGTCCACGCTATGCCCTTCTGATTCAAGCATCGCTGGGAGCTAGGTTCCGCCTCTCTAGGCTGGCTGGCACTACGCCTGTACCAGTAGAAGATCACCAGCTCACTAGTGTGTTGATCAAGCTCTTAAGGTATACGTAGTTGGCAGGGGAACGCGTGGTGGTGATTCAAGACAGCAGTAGCACATAAATTATTTTCTTGTAATATTTTCGAGCTTTCGAGTGACAGCTCACGCCGAAACATGAAAGGACATAATCCAGCAAGCTGCCAGACAGGAAATGCTCAATTCACCCGCAATAGTTCTGCCGCTCCATGCAGATGTCTCCCTTACACATATTAGCAGTTCCTCATCGAGATATTAAACTCCCTGCTATAAATTGGATCATCTCCGTCGTATTATTTAGCACAATAAACAAAACCTCTGGGTAGCTGCAGGAAACTGTGAATGGTGACACCCCCTATATTCCCCGCGACAATGGCAGTGGTGCCAGTGACGGCGACGCGCAGCCCCTTTGAGCGTTAGGTATTAACCAGGAACCAGGAATCGCGCGAGGTGCGATGTTCCGAATCCTGCTGAGGTAGTAGAGCGCAGATGGACTTGCCATCGCTAAGACGGCAAACTTTGTTTGTGACTGAGAGAGCATGTTGAAGTCCTGCTGTTTCGACGGAGATTGAAGCGGGGTCTGCGCCCAACTACGTAGCTATTTATTTCCTGCTAGCCGGGTTCAGTTGGTAGCCTTTGTTCCCGAGGGCTTCATCCGTGTCGCCGCCATCCAAGACCCTGAGCTGCATGAAGCCATCGACCTACTGCAAAGCTGCCACCCGACTGCCGCTGCCAACCTGGGAAAGGGGCCAATATTTGTGCTTGGTGTGATAAGGGATGCATGTGTTTTGTTACGGGATGTGTGTTAGTGTTCGAGAAATGCAGTTCCGGCACGGTCTGAAACGTCTAGAATAAGGATTGATAATGAGGTTGCACATTTTGTCTCATGAGGTCCGCACCAAGGACGGCCAGGATACCCGATGAGGCTGTCGTATCCTCGCCGAAGACCTTGACGAGTTCGCACTGTCGTTCGTAGGTGCCTTGTTCGTTGGCGTCGTGGTTGATTGCTTCGGGGATGCTAGAGAGTAAGTGGTGACATTAGAACTGCTCATACGGTAGTCTGTCTGACTGATAGCACGCTATTCCGAGGATACTGTGCATCCCTCGTCTTCGCTTCCAGTACACTAGGCCTTCTGAGTGGTTGAAATAGAGAGTGCCGCGTTTGGGCACGCGTTTGCTGTCATCATCCGCCACCTCCCATTCCTCCCAGAAGTCCCTGTTGCCGATTGTGTCTGTCTACGCCATCGTCGGTTACGTTGTTGTCCTTATCGAACGTAACCAAGCCTTCTAGGCGTTTGCAGTACGTCTCCACGATACCATCCACCACCCCGCCTTGATCATTGCCCACCTTTCCGTCGTCGCCTCGCTGCAATACGACGCTCGTGAGGTGAGGTAGTCTCTTGTCAAAATATCTGTATATGCTAGACTTAAGGCCCATCGCCAACCCAAGGGGAGACGAGTGGCCTGCGATAGAGCAATCTTCCTACCCAATACGCAAGGCAATTGTTTCTGGTTAACTGACTGCAATCCACCCTGCAAGGGGTGCTCACGTGGTAAATGCGAATCTTCGACGGTATCAAGAAGGGTTGAAGCTTTGCCCTTGGATTAAACCTTCGCGGCGTACCTGACAAGGTATGCCGCAAAGCTCGTCTTGGTGACCACCTGGTCATTCCCATGCGTGGGATATGCCGCCAACCTAAAATATGGAATGACGAAACGCGTGCGTCCTCTCGTCTAAGGCGCCAATCATCCCACTCGTGCGGAGCTTCTCGGGTTGATTTTTGTGGAAACGGATAACCTTCAGCGTAACGCATGTCGAGGTGGTGCGTGGGTAAACCCTCCTTCTCGTTGCACCTCTTTCCGCACGCGTTGGGATCGCACCTTGCGTGACAAATACCCCTTATGACGATTGGCCGCAGCCGCTGGACGAACGGGTGTCATCCGCGCGGAACCCTGGCAAGCGCGAAGTCCTTGGGAAGGTCCTCGCCCGTGAAAGACACGAGTGATAGGTGCACGCGATTTCATGAGATGGCAGTAAAACGGGTGTCATTGGAGCCAACCGCTATCTGCTTAGTAAAGTATAATAACTAAGGTAGACGGTAGTGCATGGTGTCGACAAGCGCCTCTAATCCAACGTTGAATGTATGTGCTCCCCTACACTCCCCGTCGAGGCCCTCGTCGTCGCCACCCATGTTGTCATTCGAAGCGGACACAGTCTGTGGGGACGTTTTATCTATAGTAGAAGGTGTAGGTGCAAACTTCGCCTGTCCTATTCTTCGAACCTATACCACGAGTCTTGCATCTCCCCGTAGACGCTTGTCTCGCCCTTGACAAACCTTTGGATGCATGATTTCTCGGGTGTGTAAGTAAAGTGTGTTTATCTTTCCCCGTGCCGTGTTGGAGGCACACGTGTTTGATTATGTATGAGTCCAGATAGTACGTGTTGTTATGTATACGAGTTGTGCTGTACGTACATTGACAGCTATTCCATGAAGTTACGACGCCAGTGACGGGTGACCTCGAACTGGTACTTAGGCCACTGTGTTGCCGTCCTGTTCGCCGGACATCCGTGGAAGATGATAAGTACCTTCATGTCGTCGGATCCTTCATGACACGATTTGGTGATGATGACGTCGGGTCGCCCGACATCGGGGCTAACCACCATCGCCAGTAGTTCCTTTAGCTTGAGTACCCAGTACACCCTTCCCCCAGCAATCGTGGTCGGGAAAGCCTGCGTAATTCGTTCCCGGCCGTGCAGCATAGGGAGCTTGCCATCCACTCCGGGCCGTGTTGATGTTGTAGGATGCCCGCCACCGTGCGGGCACACGGATAAGCCTTTTGCGGGGAAGTGTTTGCAGCGCTTGCAAGTTATACCGTCCGCCGCAGCCGCCCACGTTGGACAGCGCTTACCCGAATGAAGAATAATACCATTGGCTCTGCAAACCCGTGCGACGGCATCGTTGTTTTCCGTGTCGCGCTCAGCTCGGGTGTCGTCGTCTAATCGCTGCATGATTCCTTCTGCTGCGGCCTCTACGTTGCTGTATGTAGTTGAGCGAGTGTTGACCCGATGAAGGCATTGCTTAGACTTGTCGTCAACCGCAGCAAGCAGGTAGGTTTCCGTCGGGTTCCGGAATCGCTGGTCGACCTGCAGGTAGTATCTGGATGTATATCGGATGATCCATGGCGGGTAAGGTGTTGTCACCATGCAATCCATTCGTGTGACCCCCCATACCAAAGAAAAGAGATGTACGGACCTCAGCAACTCCATGCAATGCTCGCTGTCCTTGGCGTTGCCTGTGTAGGGGTCGTAGTATACGGAGAACGCCCTGCTCTGCGCTCCCTGTTCCAGAATACCTGGTGTAGGAGTAGGAGTAGGGGTCGGAGTTTCTGAAAACGTTCTCGGTAAAACTTCTCAGGCGACTAGGTGATTTAGACACAGGTCGGAGTTATGTGTCTCTGCCATTTGCTGCACACCTGATGGAAGGACCGACCCCTGTACGTCGCAAGTATAACCACCACTCCTCCATGGGAAAGTGAGGGAGGAGGTATCCGCTAGGAATGTCCGCGTCAGGTTGATTAAACATTGTCTGACTGAGCTGCGTTTGATGCGTGTCCCACAGAGTGAGGTATTTGTAGACCAAAGGGTTGATTTCATTGAGCCATGCAGCCGCGGCGTCCATGTTGTCTGGTGACATTCCACCCGTCTTATCGCGGTCGATGGCGATAGAACCCACGGATCCGTCGAAGTCGGCGGGAACGTATTCCGCTGCACCTTTCAGAATCTCGTATCCACTCCCGACGCCACCACCTCCCTTGAAGAGGCAGCATCGCATCCGTGACAGGCTAACGCTCTACGCTCTGCAGGAGAAAGGCACTCGATAACGGGAGAAACACTGCCAATGTCGTAGAACACCTGCTCCTTCCGCCCCCCCGCCTTTGAACGCCGGCTACAGAAGGCGTATTACTCCGTTTTATCGTTTAAATTACGAGTGGATCTAGCCGCGTACCCTTCGACCCCGGGCACATGGGTGTATGCCGTGGACGCTCTTCACGCGGCGGGCTGTCCCTCGTTCAACCCGTCCACATTGACACATTTGACATCTGCGAGGTAAGGTTAGGCTGCTGTAGTTACACATGATGTCGGGGAATTGGAGCAAACACCGAGGGAAGGTCGTAATTCGATTCGCGGTGGCGTTGTCAGGCCGCATGTGGTAGTATTTGACGTCGTCGTTATCGTCGTCGACGGCGGTCCCATCTTCAATTGAGCGCACATGGTCGAATCAATTTTCCGGGCGGGCAGGGATGGCTGTGGTTTGGCACTGGCACCACTCCAGCCGACGCACCCTGGAAGAGGGGTAAATCGGCGAGAGTTGTCGCAAACACCTTGGACATCCCAGTGACCTTTTCCAGCGTGGTCTCAGTCATGGAATAATATTCATGGCCATTTTCCGGCCCTAAAACTAGGTCTGGCGGCCTGAGAGGGCATGGCTTAGCGGCCGGTCTTTGTTCTCCCTCCCGCTTGAGCACGGTGGCCTGTGTTCGCTTGGCATATGGGTTGAGGTTGACCCTTGGGTCCACAGCTCTGGTGGCGTCGATAAAATACCACAGGGAGTCAAGGTTAGCTCGCGCACCCTGGCATTGAGAGTGAGAAGACGCAGACGTGCAGCTTCCGCGTCAAATTTATGCCGGGTGTAGACGAGTTGTTGAACGGGCGATTATGCTTGTGGATTGTTTGGAGATGAGGTGACAGGTAGGGGGCTTAACGGTTAACCGTAAGACTAACCTTGAGAGTAGGAAGTGGAACGGAACTCGCCTAGTGCTTTCCATTTGAAGATGCGTCGTCGACTAGTTTATTTACTGCTAGTTGTCTCCGGCGTGCCTCTTCCCTCACCCGCGCTTCGAGGGGATGCTTCGCTGCGGAAAAGTCGGCCTGTAATGGTGCGGCGTTAGCTTTAGCCTTGGTTACCTGAAGAATGCCGTAAGCAGGAGGTATTCGTCAAGGTCAGTACCGCCATGTTGAGAGACTGGGGTGACTAGCAGCAGGATCGATTGAGGAGGAGGACGTATTTGTCAATACCCCCAAGCGTCCTGGCATAGATGTATAAATGTAGACTGACATGACAAACTTTCGTCCTCTTTTCTGCGGCGAAGGCATGGTTCCTTTCTGCCTTTAATGCATCATTTTCCCTCTTTTTCAGCGCGTGCTTGTCTTTCTTGGCCTGTGCCGCGGGTGTCGAGTGAGGAAGTAGGACCGGCATCCATATGGTTGTGGTAGAGTTTAGTCCGAACTGCGGGGTCAGTATTGTGGGACACGGTGCTAATTCGATGTTATTGCAAGAGAGAGAGTGGAGTTATATAGTCTGAAACCATGTAGTTGTGTACAAGATGTAGCTCAAGGTGCGGCAATGCGTGTCACAGCGCTCAGTCCACGCCCACGAACGAGAGAGAACGCGGGGTGTATTTGTCTTAATCAACTCGTCGTCACCTTATTAAATTTGGCCTTTTTCTCTTGAGACGAGGGGGCGTTCGTCTTGCGCAGAACAGCAGTTGTAGCACCTCTACGTTCTATGGCCTGTCGCAAGCAATAGACGTCGACCGAGGACGTAGTACGCGCATGCTGTTTGACGGACGATCTTCGATAGACGCTTGTGCTATTGGCGACATAGTGTCAATTTAGAACATTATACAGCATTGGAATAGGACGCAGTTGGAGTGTGTCGTGCACGTCAGGCGTACCTTGGCACGTGTTTCCTTCCTCCGTTCATCGGAGGTGCAGTCGGAGGTGGTTAAATCTTGGTCGCTGGTAGGAACTGCACAGGCGTCCGCTTGTCCAGCGTTAGCGTTCCCTCCAAGCCCAACGCCGGAGTCGCCGGAAACGCCAGGGGAGTCTCAAAGGAGAGATCACCTGGCCCCGCGAGTTTTGTTTGCATCTCCACGACGAGGAGTGTTGTCAGCGCCGGGAGTGATGTCCGCTGCTCCGTGCCCAGGAGCGTCTTTGTCGTCGGTATCGCCATCGTTTGTAGTCGATGATGGCGTACGTTGAGCAGGGGGCAGCAATAGCTTGAAAGTGGCCCGCCCGTCCCGAGTCCCACTAGTATCTGTTGGGATCTTGGGAGTTACTCGAGTTGAAACGATGCGGGTGTATTGTCTTTGTTGAACTGATCGGGGCGTGGATGAATTGGAATCCCCCCTGCACGTAAAAGGCGATAAAGGAACGTAGCAGATTGGACAGTGTAAAAAGCGTATTAAGAGTAGAAATGGTCAACTACTATGAGTGAATCTCCTGCAAAACATTGCAGCGTGTGTGCTCTGCGTAGTAAGACAGGCACACTTCCGAAGGATGTGGTATTAACCTCCCTCTCCTCATGTTGACATGACACCAACAGTTCACTCTTGTCGGTCTACGTATGTTTTGTGACATGTAGTATTTTTAATACCACGAGCAAACTCTTCAACAATAGGTGTAACGTCTAGGCTACACACACGAACCTGATACTCACGGTGGACGACGAGGCGACCTGGGCACTGCGAATGTTGAACCCCCACGACGATCTTGGTAGCGATGGCTTATGTTACAGCACCCATAACCCTCTTAGTATTTCAAGAATGCGCGCTGAAGCTGCTCGTCGAACACCGACAACGGTTTCCTGCAGTTTCGTCCATCTCAACTATCGAATCCCATCGTTCCAGCCCTTGCGCCGTCCAAAATATGAAGAGGCAACGTTCAGGCTGGTTGAACGTCGTGCTTAGGTGAGCAACAGCCTTGACACGGCCTACGGTGTCATGGTTGACGATGGCGTTGACGATGCTGTCTTCAAGCCATCGAAGATCCGAGAGAGTGTACGCGAATTGGGTAGCCTGCAGGTACCAACACGTTAGAGCATCAGCAGCAAAGGTTAGTATATCACGGCCCCTGTCGTGATGCCTGAATGATGTCATCTTGCAGTCAGTATGTGCAGCAGTTTTGCTGTGCAGTCAGTATGTGCACCATGTTTGCGGCGAAGTCAATGTGTGCCAGGTACAGCACTACAACAGCAGCACTCGGAAGTCGATATATTGTGTAAGACTTCAAATATTATTAGTACTCCTAAATACTAGAATACGACTACTCGTTTTCTAGAAAGAAGAACTAACGCAGTTGTACGGCACGTGTACGAGCAGAGACATCACATACTTCGAATAATATTACAGTGCAAATACTCCTCTAGAAATAATAACGAATGCAGTTATACGGCACGTGTACAAGCATTCAAATATAAATATCGGTACGACTCCGGCTCCGCCCGCGGCGCTTGCACTGCGTTTCCCATAGTAGTTTGTAAGTACCTGGTATGGTAATATACGAATCAATAGTATGTTGTGATGTACCACTTTGAACGGAAAAGTAAAGACCACCGTGCGGGGCGGTATCGACCCGGGGGGTGTCCGTTTTTTGTCCCCAGGCTATTGGAGGTGTGCATGTATGGAAGGGTTTGTCGTATGCGGATACGGGGCCTTACCACCCCAGAGCGCAGCGGGACATCGACCATGAGCGTCTGCAAAAAGGTATATCAGCCTTCCACACCTTGCGGTTCGTCATCGAACCGGGGGGTGTCCAGTTTCGTCTTCGATTCGTGGGAATTGTATATGCATGGAAAGGTTTATGATCCGGTAATGGGATTTTATCATCTTCGGATGCGGCGGGCCCTCGCCGTTGCCCCAAAGGGCAACCCCCGCCGTGCGCTGGCTCCACGAGACCCACCCGACCATACATCAGTCCGTGGGGTTGGGGTTTCCTCACCTTGTGGTGCGGTATCGACCCGGGGGTGCCCGTGATCGGTCCGGGGTTGTTGGAGTGGTACAAGTATGGAAGGGTTTATGATCCGGGTGATTGGACCTTCTCATCTCCGAGTTCGGCGGAACCCATTTATTTACCCGAGTAGAAACGGTTTCCGTGCGCTGGCTTCATGAGAGCCACCCAATCGTTAATCAGGGCGTGGAGTTGGGGTTTCCACACCTTGTGGGGCGGTGTCGACCCCGGGAGTGTCCGTATTCGTCCCTCGGTTGTGGGAGTTGTAGATGTATGCAAGCGTTTATGATCCGGAGATGGGACATTCTCGTTCCCGGGTGCGGCCGGACCTCGATCTTACTCCCAGGGGCAACTCTTCAAGTCAGTAATCATCCGATTCGGGATGGGGGTTCCATACCGTACGGGGCGGTATCGACCCGGGGGATGAGTGTTTTTGTCATCGAGTTGGTGGAGCTCTAGATGTATGGAAGAAGATATGATCCGGGGATGGCACCTTGTCGTCCCCGTGTGCCGTTGTCTCCATGAGCCTCAGCCAATCAGTGATCAGCCGATGGTGGTGGGGTTTCCACACCGTGCGGGGCGGTGTCGACCCGGGGGATCGCCATTTTTGTCCCCGGTTAGTCGGAGATGTAGTGATATGGAGGTATTCATGATCCAGGGATGGACCCCTATCCTCCCCGGGTGTAGTGGAACCTCGATGGCTCTATTCAGCACCAATCTTCTAGAAAGAGCCAGCGGCCTCTGGCATGGATTTGGCCAGCCAATCAGCTGCCGATTTCGTTATTCAAAATCGTAAGGCAGCAGCTAGGCTGGCTGGATGGTTGTCAGTACTTTCTCGGGGTTGTGACACGGCCACAACTGTTGGCATTGCTCAGCACGCGACGGCCAGGACTCGGCGTGACGTAAGACGCAGCGTCCCGCTCATTGTGTCTCGCACTCTCTCTACTGATGCCGCGAGGTGGGACTGAAACGCTCTGGATCGCGAGACTCGCGATACCATGACGACAGTACTCGCAGTGTGCTGTGATGCACCAACTTGAACGGAAATATAAGAACCATTGGTGAACAGATGCATAATCCAATGACCCTTACATTGCCGTCCGTAGTCACTGTCCTTGGGATTGGGGCAATGCTCAGCGCGCGTCGGCCAGGACTCGGCGGGGCATGAGACTCGGTGGTCCATTGGTTTTGGCACCCAGCCTCCCTACCTATGGGGCAAGACGGGGCTGAAGCGCTCTGGATCGCGAGATCACGATTCCAGACAGGCAGACTAACATCATTTAATAATACTAGCGGTATGGCCAGGGCCTCCGCCCGTAGCGGTAGGGATGCAGCTACCTTTTACATAAGTATTAATATGTAAGCATTCTGTTATCGGTAAGGATACTCGTAATAAGGCTGATCAAGTGTGTGTGATGTACAACTGTAATCGCAAAAGGATGGACCACCGTTAGGGACGGTATCGACCCGGGGGATGTCCAGTTTTCGTCCCCGGTTGTGGAAGTGTATATGATGGAAGGTTAATGATCCGGAGATGGGATTTATATCCGGCCGGGCTCGCCGTGCCAGGGAACCCCGCCGTCGCGCACCATGAGACCCACCGACCATAATCAGTCGTGGGTGAGTTTCCTCCACCATTGTAGGTGCGGTATCGACACGGGGGTGCCGTGATCGTCCGCGGGTGTTGGAGTGGTACAGATCATGGAAGGGTTTATGATCCGGGTGATATGAGACCTCTACATACCTCCAGTGTCGGCGGAAGGCCCATATTGCCCCGAGTAGGAAACGTTCCGTGCGCGCTGGCTCATGAGAGCCACCAATAAACCTAATCAGTGGCCGTGGAGTTGGGGTTTCCACACCTTTCGCGGAGCGGTGTCGACCCCGGGAGTGCTCCGTATTTCGTCCCCGGTTGTGTCGAGTTGTAGATGTATGCAAGGGTTTATGATCCGGAGATGGGACATATCTGTTCCCCGGGTGCGCAGGACTCGATCTTCCACTCCCCGGGGCAACATCGTCGTGGCCAAGAGAGCCACCGTATATCACCGTTCAGGTTGGGGTTCCAACAGCGGCGGCGGTATCGACCGGAGGATGACCCGTGTT
Organism: Saccharina japonica; assembly: GCA_008828725.1. Classification (NCBI taxonomy): domain Eukaryota; class Phaeophyceae; order Laminariales; family Laminariaceae; genus Saccharina; species Saccharina japonica. The sequence continues at coordinate 151,340 of MEHQ01001869.1, forward strand.
ATTTGTCATCGAGTTTAAGCGGTGGAGCTCTTAGATGTATCGAAGAAGATAGGTGACACGGGGGATGGAAGATCTCAATCGTTCCCGTGTGGCGCATGTCTCCACCAAGTCTCAGCAATAGTTTATCAGCCGAAGATAGTGTGGGGTTTCCACACGTGCCGGGACGTGTGTCAAAGACCGGTCGGATCGCTATCTTGTGTTTGTACCACGGATTGTGGTCGTACGGTCGTAGTCATACGGAAGAGAGAGTTATATATCCGGGCAGATGGGTACGCCTCTATCCTCCCAGGTGCAGTGGAAACCTTGATGGCTCTACTTTCTATCCATCACATTTTTTTGAAAAGCCCAGGCCCTGCATGAGATTTGGTTTGCCAAGATCGGAGCTGCCGGTAATCGTATTAACGTATAACATAGAATTATATAGTCAGCAGTAAGGCTGGCTGCGAGTAGGACTGTGACACGCGACTTGCTCATGTGTGAACGTGCTCACCATGCGTGTCGGCAGGGCTCAGCGCGCGGCGGCAGACTCGTGCACGCTTGTACGTGAGGCTGCTAGTCTACCAGCTTAGGCTGTGTCTCGCACTCTCTCTACCGATGCGTCGCTAGGCGGGACTGAAACGACTCTGGAATCGCGGAGACCGCGAGACCATGAACAAGTACTCGCAGTGTGCTGTGATGTAGCAATCTGCACGGAAATATAAGGACATGTGAGTGGATAAATTTAGAGTCAAATGGACCTTACCATTGCCGTACCGTAGCACTGTCCTTGGGATTGGGGCAACGCTCAGCGCGCGACGGCCAGGACTCGGCGGGGCATGAGACCTCGGCGTTCCACTGGTTGTGGCATCCAAGCCTCCCTACCTATGGGGCAAAGGCGGGGCTGAAGCGCTCTGGATCCGAGATCATGATTCCAGGACAGACAGACTAACTAATTTAATAATACCTATCGATCGCCTACGGCTCCGCCCGTGCGTCTAGGGATTGCGTTCCCTATTATAATTTCCGTCTATTGGTCTGTAGGTACATATACTCGTAACATAAAGTTGTCTGTGATGTACAACACTTAATCGCAAAAGGATGGACCACCGTTAGGGACGGTATCGACCCGGGGGATGTCCGTTTTCGTCCCCGGGTTGTTGAAGGTGTATATGTATGCAGGAATAGATGATCCGGGGATGGGACGTTATAATCCCCGAGTGCGGCGGGAACTCGACCATGAGCCCCTGCCAAACAGTGGATCAGCCTTCCACAATTTCAAGGGCGGTATCGACACGGGTGGTGTCCGTATTCGTCCACGGGCTGTCGCAGATGTAAATCTACGGAAGGGGTTATGATCCGGGAATGGGACCACATAACGCCCAGGTGCGGGGGGGGCTCGCCGTTGCCCCGAAGGGAAACTCTCGCTGCGCGCTGGCTCCATGAGATACATAAAACCATAAATGAGCCCGTCGGGCTGGGGTTTCCACACCTCGCGGAGCGGTGTCGACCGGCGGGGTCTCCGTTTTCGTCCCCGGGTTGTTCGAGTTGTAGATGTGTGAAAGGGTTTCTGATCCGGAGATGGGACCATATTGTCCCCGGGTGCGACAGGATGTTGCCACTCCCCCGAGGCGCAACACTCGCTGCGCGCTGGCTCCATGAGAGACAGCCCACCGTATATCAGCCTGTCAGGTTGGGGTTTCCACAGCTTGCGCGGCGGTATCGACCCACGGGATGCCCTTTCTCATCCCCGGGCTGTTTGAGTTGTAGACGTATGCAAGGATTTTTGCTCCGAGGATGGGACCTTATCATGTCCGGGTGCGGCGGGACCCAGTCAACCTTAACTCAGCCCGTGAGGCTGGGGTTTCCACAACTTGCGGGGCGATATTAAACCGGGTGCTGTCTGTTGTTGTCGCAGGATCGTTGGGATTATGGATGTATGGAAGGATATCTGTTCCGGGGATGGGAATTCATCATCCTCGGGTGTGGCGGGATCTCGCCGTTGCCCCGACGTAAACATTTGACCGCGCGCTGGCTACATGAGCGCCAGCCAACCGTATATTAGCTCGTGGATTAGCGGTTTTTACACCTTGGGCGGCGGTATCGAACCGGTGGATGTCCGTATTTATCCCCAAGAAGATGGAGTTGTAGATGTATCGAAGGCGTTTTGTTCAGGGGATGGGACCTTATCACTCCCGGGTGACTAGGGACCTCGCCATTGACCCGAGGGGCAACTCTCGCAGCGCGATGGCTCCAAGAGAGACAGTCAACCATGAATCAGTCCGTGGGGTTGGGTTTTCACACCTTGCGCGGCGGTATCGATCCCGGCGGTGTCCGTTTTCGTCCCCTGTTTGTTGGAGTTGTAGATGTATGGAAGGGTTTCTGATCCGGGGATGGGACCTTATCGTTCCCGGATTGGACGGGACCTCGCCGTTGCGCCGAGGGGCAAATTTCGCCGCGCGCTGGCTTCATGAGAGACCGGCAACCGTAAACCAGCCCGTCGGGTTGGGGTTTTCACACATTGCGGGGCAGTATCGACCCAGGGGCTGTCCGTTTTCGTCCCCGGGTTCTTGGAGTTGTGGATGTATGGAATAATGTATTATCTGGGGATGGGACGTTATCATGCTCGGCTGCGGCGGAACCGAGATGGCTCTATTTAGCACCAGTCTTCTAGAAAGAGCCAGTGGCCTCTGGGATGTATTTGGCGAACCAATCAGCTGCCGGTATTTTAACTCAAAGTAAGCAGCTACGCTGGCCGGATTGCTGTCAGAACTGCTTCGGGGTCGTGCGACGGCGATGGCTCGGCGCGGCATTGAACCCGGTGTTCCGCTGGTTGCGGCACCCAGCCTGCCTGCCCATGGGACAAAGAGGGGTTGAACCGCTCTGCATCGCGCTACCCCATGACAGTCAGACGAACAGGCAGACAGAATAGTAGTATTTAATAATATAGATAGATAGATATTACAGTACAAATACTCGCAAGTACGAGAATACGAGTGGCGATTGCTACGATAGAGGTAGCACGTTTTGGCTGTTTGTTTTTCTGAATGGTCGGGCTCCTTAACTCAAAGTCGTCGGACATCCATTCTTGTGTTGCGACATTTTTCATGGTTTGCTTAGGCCGTAGCCTTCATCGGGTAGCACCTTTTCCTCCTAAACCAGTTTTTGCGTAAGGTATAGAGCTTCTCAAGTGACCACCTTCAGAAACAACATGGTGCANTGTTGAACCCCCACGACGATCTTGGTAGCGATGGCTTATGTTACAGCACCCATAACCCTCTTAGTATTTCAAGAATGCGCGCTGAAGCTGCTCGTCGAACACCGACAACGGTTTCCTGCAGTTTCGTCCATCTCAACTATCGAATCCCATCGTTCCAGCCCTTGCGCCGTCCAAAATATGAAGAGGCAACGTTCAGGCTGGTTGAACGTCGTGCTTAGGTGAGCAACAGCCTTGACACGGCCTACGGTGTCATGGTTGACGATGGCGTTGACGATGCTGTCTTCAAGCCATCGAAGATCCGAGAGAGTGTACGCGAATTGGGTAGCCTGCAGGTACCAACACGTTAGAGCATCAGCAGCAAAGGTTAGTATATCACGGCCCCTGTCGTGATGCCTGAATGATGTCATCTTGCAGTCAGTATGTGCAGCAGTTTTGCTGTGCAGTCAGTATGTGCACCATGTTTGCGGCGAAGTCAATGTGTGCCAGGTACAGCACTACAACAGCAGCACTCGGAAGTCGATATATTGTGTAAGACTTCAAATATTATTAGTACTCCTAAATACTAGAATACGACTACTCGTTTTCTAGAAAGAAGAACTAACGCAGTTGTACGGCACGTGTACGAGCAGAGACATCACATACTTCGAATAATATTACAGTGCAAATACTCCTCTAGAAATAATAACGAATGCAGTTATACGGCACGTGTACAAGCATTCAAATATAAATATCGGTACGACTCCGGCTCCGCCCGCGGCGCTTGCACTGCGTTTCCCATAGTAGTTTGTAAGTACCTGGTATGGTAATATACGAATCAATAGTATGTTGTGATGTACCACTTTGAACGGAAAAGTAAAGACCACCGTGCGGGGCGGTATCGACCCGGGGGGTGTCCGTTTTTTGTCCCCAGGCTATTGGAGGTGTGCATGTATGGAAGGGTTTGTCGTATGCGGATACGGGGCCTTACCACCCCAGAGCGCAGCGGGACATCGACCATGAGCGTCTGCAAAAAGGTATATCAGCCTTCCACACCTTGCGGTTCGTCATCGAACCGGGGGGTGTCCAGTTTCGTCTTCGATTCGTGGGAATTGTATATGCATGGAAAGGTTTATGATCCGGTAATGGGATTTTATCATCTTCGGATGCGGCGGGCCCTCGCCGTTGCCCCAAAGGGCAACCCCCGCCGTGCGCTGGCTCCACGAGACCCACCCGACCATACATCAGTCCGTGGGGTTGGGGTTTCCTCACCTTGTGGTGCGGTATCGACCCGGGGGTGCCCGTGATCGGTCCGGGGTTGTTGGAGTGGTACAAGTATGGAAGGGTTTATGATCCGGGTGATTGGACCTTCTCATCTCCGAGTTCGGCGGAACCCATTTATTTACCCGAGTAGAAACGGTTTCCGTGCGCTGGCTTCATGAGAGCCACCCAATCGTTAATCAGGGCGTGGAGTTGGGGTTTCCACACCTTGTGGGGCGGTGTCGACCCCGGGAGTGTCCGTATTCGTCCCTCGGTTGTGGGAGTTGTAGATGTGTGAAAGGGTTTCTGATCCGGAGATGGGACCATATTGTCCCCGGGTGCGGCTGGACCTCGATCTTACTCCCAGGGGCAACTCTTCAAGTCAGTAATCATCCGATTCGGGATGGGGGTTCCATACCGTACGGGGCGGTATCGACCCGGGGGATGAGTGTTTTTGTCATCGAGTTGGTGGAGCTCTAGATGTATGGAAGAAGATATGACACGGGGATGGGACTCAATCGTCCGTGTGTGCCGCTGTCTCCACCAGTCTCAGCCAATTAGTTATCAGCCGAAGATGGTGGGGTTTCCACACGGTGCGGGGCGGTGTCGACCCGGCGGATCGCCGTGTTTGTCCACGGTTGGTCGTAGTCGTAGTCATACGGAGAGAGTTATGATCCGGAGATGGGACCCTATCCTCCCAGGGTGTAGTGGAACCTTGATGGCTCTATTCTACCACAACTTTTTTTGAAAGAGCCAGCGGCACCTGGCATGGATTTGGTTAGCCAAGCAGCTGCCGGAATCGTATTTTAACAGTGTACGTCAGCATGTAAGCTGGCTGGATGGCTATTGGGACTTGTGACACGGCCACGACTTGTTCTGGAGTGCTCACCACGCGACGGCCAGGACTCAGCGCGACGGGAGACGCAGTGTCCTGCCCATTGTGTCTTGCACTCTCCCTACCGATTCCACGAGGCGAGACTAAAACGCTATGGATCGCGAAACTCGCGAGACCATGACGACAGTACTCGCAGTGCTGTGATGTACCAATCTGAACGAAACTATAAGGACTATCGGTGAATAAGTGCAGGGTCCAAGTAGGCCTTACATTGCCGTCCGTAGTCACTGTCCTTGGGATTGGGGCAATACTTAGCGCGCGACATCCAGGACTCGGCGGGGGGTGAAAACCGGGGTTGCACTGGTTGTGGTACGTAGCCTCCATACCTATGGGGCAAGGCGGGGCTGAAGCGCTCTGGATCGTGAGATCATGATTCCAGATAGACAGACTAACATAATTCAATAATACGAGCAGTGTCGCCACGGCTCCGCCCGTAGCGGTAGGGGTGCGCTACCTTTACATAAGTACTAATATGTAAGCATCTGGTACGGTAGTACTCGTAACAATAGTGTGCTGTGATGTACAACTATAATCGCAAAAGGATGGACCACCGTGAGGGACGGTATCGACCCGGGGGATGTCCGTTTTCGTCCCCGGGTTGTTGAAGGTGTATATGTATGAAGGAATAGATGATCCGGGGATGGGACGTTATAATCCCCGAGTGCGGCGGGAACTCGACCATGAGCCCCTGCCAAACAGTGGATCAGCCTTCCACAATTTCAAGGGCGGTATCGACACGGGCGGTGTCCGTATTCGTCCACGGGCTGTTGCAGATGTAGATCTATGGAAGGGTTTATGATCCGGGAATAAGACCACATAACCTCCAGGTGCGGGGGGGGCTCGCCGTTGCCCCGAAGGGAAACTCTCGCTGCGCGCTGGCTCCATGAGATACATAAAACCGTAAATCAGTCCGTCGGGCTGGGGTTTCCACACCTCGCGGAGCGGTGTCGACCGGCGGGGTCTCCGTTTTCGTCCCCGGGTTGTTCGAGTTGTAGATGTATTAAAGGGTTTCTGATCCGGAGATGGGACCATATTGTCCCCGGGTGCGACAGGATGTTGCCACTCCCCCGAGGCGCAACACTCGCTGCGCGCTGGCTCCATGAGAGACAGCCCACCGTATATCAGCCTGTCAGGTTGGGGTTTCCACAGCTTGCGCGGCGGTATCGACCCACGGGATGCCCTTTCTCATCCCCGGGCTGTTTGAGTTGTAGACGTATGCAAGGATTTTTGCTCCGAGGATGGGACCTTATCATGTCCGGGTGCGGCGGGACCCAGTCAACCTTAACTCAGCCCGTGAGGCTGGGGTTTCCACAACTTGCGGGGCGATATTAAACCGGGTGCTGTCTGTTGTTGTCGCAGGATCGTTGGGATTATGGATGTATGGAAGGATATCTGTTCCGGGGATGGGAATTCATCATCCTCGGGTGTGGCGGGATCTCGCCGTTGCCCCGACGTAAACATTTGACCGCGCGCTGGCTACATGAGCGCCAGCCAACCGTATATTAGCTCGTGGATTAGCGGTTTTTACACCTTGGGCGGCGGTATCGAACCGGTGGATGTCCGTATTTATCCCCAAGAAGATGGAGTTGTAGATGTATCGAAGGCGTTTTGTTCAGGGGATGGGACCTTATCACTCCCGGGTGACTAGGGACCTCGCCATTGACCCGAGGGGCAACTCTCGCAGCGCGATGGCTCCAAGAGAGACAGTCAACCATGAATCAGTCCGTGGGGTTGGGTTTTCACACCTTGCGCGGCGGTATCGATCCCGGCGGTGTCCGTTTTCGTCCCCTGTTTGTTGGAGTTGTAGATGTATGGAAGGGTTTCTGATCCGGGGATGGGACCTTATCGTTCCCGGATTGGACGGGACCTCGCCGTTGCGCCGAGGGGCAAATTTCGCCGCGCGCTGGCTTCATGAGAGACCGGCAACCGTAAACCAGCCCGTCGGGTTGGGGTTTTCACACATTGCGGGGCAGTATCGACCCAGGGGCTGTCCGTTTTCGTCCCCGGGTTTTTGGAGTTGTGGATGTATGGAATAATGTATTATCTGGGGATGGGACGTTATCATGCTCGGCTGCGGCGGAACCGAGATGGCTCTATTTAGCACCAGTCTTCTAGAAAGAGCCAGTGGCCTCTGGGATGTATTTGGCGAACCAATCAGCTGCCGGTATTTTAACTCAAAGTAAGCAGCTACGCTGGCCGGATTGCTGTCAGAACTGCTTCGGGGTCGTGCGACGGCGATGGCTCGGCGCGGCATTGAACCCGGTGTTCCGCTGGTTGCGGCACCCAGCCTGCCTGCCCATGGGACAAAGAGGGGTTGAACCGCTCTGCATCGCGCTACCCCATGACAGTCAGACGAACAGGCAGACAGAATAGTAGTATTTAATAATATAGATAGATAGATATTACAGTACAAATACTCGCAAGTACGAGAATACGAGTGGCGATTGCTACGATAGAGGTAGCACGTTTTGGCTGTTTGTTTTTCTGAATGGTCGGGCTCCTTAACTCAAAGTCGTCGGACATCCATTCTTGTGTTGCGACATTTTTCATGGTTTGCTTAGGCCGTAGCCTTCATCGGGTAGCACCTTTTCCTCCTAAACCAGTTTTTGCGTAAGGTATAGAGCTTCTCAAGTGACCACCTTCAGAAACAACATGGTGCACCTCTTCCGTAGCATGCGTCGAGTACTCGTAATCAAGAAATAAGAACCAACGCAGTTGCACGGCACGTGTACGATCAGATAGTTCATGTATAATTTTACAATACAAGTACTCGTCAGTACGAGAACGCAAGTTCTCGTAATCTAGAAAGAATAACAAACGCAGTTGCACCGCACGTGTACGAGCAGAGACTTCATGTACAATTTTATGGAAGTGGTAAATGTGTCCCCGGGGGCACTATTTTTATCGACGCTCGTGGGGGCACTTTAGCTTGTTGTGCCCCGGGAATTGGGCCAGAATATAAAGCACGCAACCACGAGCGATTACGACGACCGTAGGGCACCAGAACCTGTCTGGGTATATTCTACTGCATGTGCTGCTGCGGTGTGTGGAGTAAGTCTGCCGGCCATCGCGTTTCGCCCAATATATACAGACGGCTTCATGTTGTCGATACTCAGGATCGTTCCAGGCATTGTTTCTGGAGGCACATCAAATTATAAGGGCCTCTACATGAAGCACGCACAACGAACGACGACGACGACGGTAGGGCATTGCCTGCAGCATGTGCTGCTGTGATGTATACCGTGATTCCGCCAGATAGCGCTTCCCGCTCGATATGCAGACGTGTTTGTGCTATCGTATTTTCAGGTATGTTTTGGGGGCACATCAAGCGAAGAGTGCCTCCGGAAACAGACTACATGCAGCACGCCACCACAAGCGATCACGACGACCGTAGGACACCACTTTTGCCTGGAGATTATCTACGGCATGTGCTGCTGCGGCGTGGGCAGTAGTTCCGCCCGTCATCGCTTTTCGGCTCGATACACGGACGGGTTTGTACTGTTCTTGATATTCAGGATATCTCCAGGCATGTGTTTGGCGCCCCGGGCTAAAGGTGCCTCCGAAAACAGACTGCTACTACGAACAGTACTGCAGTGCTGTAGAACGTAGTGGACCCGTCTGAGGATGTATGGCACCTGACTGATGTGTTATGTGTAGCAGATGGGTTGCGGAATGTCGGTACATACATACGAGTACGTGTATTTGGGTGTTCCGTTTCCATCCATTTTCATTTGCGTTTCCTATACAGGTTGTAAGGGCCAACTGTAAACTAGGTAGGTGCCATTTTGCACGGATACAAATAGTATTGCCCTTTGAAATATGATTAATTCGCGTACTCGTGTACGTGTGCTATTAATGACGATTGGTAGTATTGACGCGCGACATGTGTTTCGATGTTCTGTTTCTTTGTATTTGATTTCGTGTATGCCTGTAAACTATAATGTAATATAGTGGTATGGGGGGGTATTATTAATTGATTTAGCGAAAGAGTGTATGTATACATATTGTAATAGGTAGGTTGTTCGCGGTATGGGAGGGTGTAATTAATTAATTTAGCGAAAGAGGGAAAATAATATATACCCCTATCCCCTGGAGGTGAGCCGGGATGTAGTGTGGATGGGGGTAGATGAAATTAATTAACTACTTGAGCTAGTGGAGATTAATTACTTTATGGAAAGAGGGAGAATAGTAATGTAGTGTGGACGGGGGTAGGTGAAAATACTTAATTAACTACTTGAGCTAGTGGGGATTAATTAATTTAGCGAAAGAGGGTGAAGAATATGGCGTTCAGCACGCAAATATTATTGACAACATTATTTAATGGGTGCTGAATTCGCGCATACATACATGCTTACCTGCAAGACTAAGACTTGTAAAGTCTATGCCATTCTGCACGGGAGTATTGTTTAACATATTATTTAATTCGCGAAATCGTATACCTGTACTATTAATAGTGGTTGGTGGTGTTGACGCGCGAGATATATTTCAATCCTCCGTTTCCTTCTTTATTCCCTCGAGTATGCCTGTGAAGTATGTGCCTTTCCGCCTGGGAATTATATTCAATTTGCGTATACCTACCCCGGTAGGTTCACCCCTCTTTGAACTCTGAATTATACATAACCTAATTACTGCATTCCCGTCTTATGTACGTACAGTACTTGCCACATATACACCTCTCCTATCAAATAGACTATAGCAACTTCCGTCATCAGATCGTCATCTACGAGGGTCCAGCGCAGGAAACATTACAGTTAGTACTCTAGAGCAAACATGTATTACCGCGTCCAACCTATTTTGGTACTACTTAGTATTGCCACGCCCGTCATTTGGGCAAGGCATACTCGCTCCGGTGGACTACTAGTAGTGGTACCCTCGAATGTTACGAAGAGTTGGCTCTTTCTGGAGTTCGTAACCCACATGGGTCGGACCTTCCAGAAGTTTAGTTGAAAAAACATTACCCTTCGTACCTACTGCACACATCATAGCAGCACATGCCGTACAGACAATCCCCAGAGAGGTCTGGTGCCCTACGATCGTCGTAATCAAGGTGGCGTGCTTCATGCCATTTCTCTGGAGAAACCTTTAGCTTGGTGCGCTGTGTGTTGACCACGATTGGCGGGCGTTTTTCAGTCATGTGCTTGCGACGCGTTTCTCGTGTTTCGACATAGTAGGTACGAACTGAGTACGCAAAATATTGTGCAAGTGGTATTATCCGTATTGCACGAACTATTGCTATACTGAACTTATACGGTACGTAAACATCGCAAATCACAGAGCATCATTTTTGATAGAATAGTGGACAGACCTACCGAAGTTCTCGATTAGGACGAGTGACGCCGCCGACGTCGTCGTTCGCTTGACATCGTGTTCAATCGGTACGTATTTGTGATATTGAAGGACATGAGGGTGTACACGGGTGAGGGCGCCGAGTTACATAGCACCCGATGATTACGAATCCTACTGCTGTACAGCCTGCCCCATGTTCCGGTCGAAGAAGGAGAGAACGCGGGGCTAACGCCGAGAACTGTGTTCCACGTAAGATACTAACACGCTCACCCACGGGTTGCCGTCAACTAAGCATCGCACTCCTCCAAGTACTGCCGTAGTAAACAGTAAACCCCGTTCGAAACGGTACCCACGATTGTAGGGGGGGGAAACTTGGTCTTAGAGTGTAGGATACTTTAACTTACTTCGGATCAGTAAAACGCTAAGCCCGCCGGGTTACACCCCGTACCAAAGGAAGGCGGCATCGTTCGGGACAACAGCAGGGACAGGGATAGATTCCTGACAACGGCGAAGAGATATCATTGTGTACGTACAACCGACGGCAGTATTCGTTCGCCCCGCCGGGCGAAGCCCGGGCGGAAGGGCGGCGGCGACATACTGTACAGCAGCAACACCCCGAAACAACACGCGATCACAACGTGTACGGGAAAAAATGACCCCAGTACGAACATAGCCCACGGCGATGGTAGCAACAGGGTCCGATCTCCGATAATAACAAGTGATGACATCAACCACGTACAAGCGATAACAAGCGCCCACAGGCGAACATGACCCCAATACGAACACTTTTCACGGCTAGAGTAGTAGCACAATCGTCTGACCCCCGCCAATCACCAGCGATGACAGCGATGACGTGCCAACACAGGCCACACATCACGGCGATACTATTACCAGTAGCAAAAGGGTCCGGTCTCCGATAGTCACAAGCGATGACAACGAGGACGTGCGAACATTGACTACATACCTCGGCGATAGTAGTAGCAAATAGGTTCGATCCCCGACAATCACAAGTGATGAGAGCGATGACGAGCGAACATTGGTCACACATCGCGGCGATCGCAATAGAAAATAGGTCCGATCCCCGACAATCACAAGCGATGACGTGCCAACATTGACCACACATCGTAGCGATAGCAGTTCAGAAAAGGGTTCGATTCCCGACAACCACAAGCGATGGCAGCGATGGCGTGCGACCAATGACCACGCATCGTGCGCAGTAGCGTTCGACCCCAAGGACAACAAGCGATGACAGCGATGACGTGCGAACATTGGCCACACATCGCGGCGATAGTAGTAGACAAATGGTCCATTCCCCGGCAATCACTAGCGACAACGTGCAACATTCACCACACATCGTAGCGATAGTAGTAGTAAAGGGTCCGATCCCCGACAGCCACAAGCGATGACAACGATGATGTGCGACCATTCACCACACCTCACACGCGGTAGGGTTCGACCCCGAGGACAACAACCGATGACAGCGATGACGTTCGAACATTGACCACACATCGCGGCGATAGTAGCAGATGAAAGATATGATCTCCGATAATCATAAGCGATACCAGCAATCCGCGCTCAAGGACGGCTGCAACTTATCAGGTGCCGTGCGACAGAGAAAATTGAGTTCGGCCTTCGATAACGTCAAGCGAAAAAAGTGATCACAACCCACGGTACGAACATAGCCCACCGTGGCACCCTACACTGCGCGCGCTGATAGCGCACGCAAGTCCACAGCTGGAGTATACATTTCGCGGACGGGTCACACCCTCTGATCTTTCGAAAACCGGGTGCCGCGCGATACGATTGCACTGCACGACATTAGGGTTAGGACCCCGACTAACGCACGGGACGAGACAAATCTGTGTGGACAACGCCCTCAGCACAATATACATATATTTCTGTATTTATTTTCACACGGTGGGAATCATGAAACGTTAGCTCCGCCGGGTCAACCCTTGGGCGAAAGGACGTTTGCGACCTACGGTCCAGCAGCAGCAACAGGGTTCAATCCTAGACAACGGCAAGTGATAGCATCGCAATACTTTACGTTAACCCGCTGGGTTTAGTTTCCGGGGGACAAAAAGCAGCCACAGGGTGTGACGCCGGATAACAGCACGCGATAACAGCGGTCGCGTGCGAGCATAAACCTCGATAATACACGTTAGTTCCACCGTGCCAAATCTTTGCACGCAAGGACGACTGCGGCCTACCATGTACGGTGCAGCAGCGGAAATCGGGTTTTACCTCAGGAAACGGCAAGCGATACCAGTGGTACCGGCGATCACCGCGATCATAACCCACGCTGGTACCTTACCTCACCGTGGTAACCATCGACGCCGGCGCTGTCAGCGCCCGCGAATCACTGTACAAAACCAAACAAAACCAAACGAAATTTTGGCGCAATTTCACGCGCTTACACCTTGGTGCGATTTTAAAGTGCGTCCACGAGGACACATGCACGACGCGCGTGCACACTCGCACATACACGCGTGCTTACGCTTACCGGCGCGCTCCGCGTGCGCGCACGCCCACTCGCACCTCAGGGTTTAACCAACGACATCTTCCGGACCAAGTCTGTCTCACATGTTTCTTTAGCAACTGTTTCACGTAACCCCCGGTAAAAACCGTACGGATAGATATTCATTACTGATAGTGGCTCAGCCTGGAGTGTCGTTGTAACTGATTGCCCTTCCGTCCGCCAAGTCTCTCGACGCGGGCGTCTTGCCACAGTCGCGTCGTAACTACGTTCGCTTTTAGAAAACTCTTACATATGCATTGAGTAGCACACCGTTGAAAGTCGGTGTACGTAATCCTTACGAAAGCAACAATATAACTATATGTACCTCATGCCGTAATGCTCACGATAGGCGTGCGCCGACGTATGGCACGCGAACCTAACGAGGCATCAAGCAGGAGGAGTTACTTTCCCAGCCACCTCAGTCCTGTTCGCCGAGGAACAATGCTGGGTTGGGAAGCGCGACAAGCCGAACGTCGATACCATGCCGAAAATGGCAGACATTAAGCGAAGCTAGTCAGACGGAAGACAAGCCCGCGTGCCATGCGAAGCACTCATTGCACGACGCGGGAGTGAACGGAACGTATTGTATCCCAGAGGGCATGAACCTCCGCAACGAGTTCTGGGGATATTCATAGTGTATGTTCACACGGTAGGATACGGTAGTCCCTAGTCCCGCCACGGCAAACCCCCAGGCGGGAGGATGGCTGCGACCCACCAGGTACGGTACAACAGCAGTAACAGGGTTCAACCCCCAACAAGGGCAGGCGATAAAATCGAAGTAGTATACACTAACCCGCTGAGTTAAACCCACGGGCGAAATAAAGACTGCGAGATACCAGGTATCAGGTATGGCACATCAGCAGCCACAGGGCTGGACCCCAGATAAGAACACGTAATAACAGCGATCGCGTGCGAACATAACCCACGATAGTACACGAGAGTTCCGCTGGCCGGAGTGAACATCTCGCGGACGGGTCAAACTCCCTGATCTCTCTTAACGGGTGTAGCAAACGATTGTACTGTATGACATCAAGGTTATATCCTACACTGACAACCGGACGAACCAAACCTCGCGGACAACGCTCATTGGTTTGTTATATTCAGATTGCTATTTTCACACGGTAGGAAAGGTTATTCTTTAGTTCCGCCAATGGAAATCCCCGGGCGGAACGACGACCGCGACTTACGGTCCTGCAGCAGTAACACGGTTCGAACCCCAAAAATGGGAAGCGAGTGTATCGAGATAGAGTACGGTAATCCTCTGGGTTAAATTATCGGGCGAATGAAAGGCTGCAACATACGGTGCATACAGCAGCAGCAACAGGGGGATTTCGGGTAAAAGCACGCGATAGCAGCGATAGGGGGCGAACATAACCCAAGATATTAGAAGGTAGTTCCGCGGCGCAAACTCTCCGCGCACAAGGACGGCTGCGATTTACCTGGTACGGTGCAGGAGCGCAAATTGAGTTCGATCCCCGACAACGGCACACGATAACAGCGATCAAGGCGATCATAATCCACACTGCTTTAATAGCCCGACGGGGTACCAATGTGAGAGGTCGGCGGAGATAAACGGTTTCGTTCTGTCTTGTTTTGTTTTTATGTTTTTAGCCTAAATGTGGCCGTTACGCCGAGAGGGGACACCACGACTCTTGGATACTGTGTCCTGCTCCCAAGCATGGTGGGACACGTTGTATAACACATGGCTGAGTGTAGAGTACGCGCCGTAATCGTTTTCCCATATGTGCACGAGCAGTGTTTCCCGCGGGTCAGCCGGGCGACCGTGCGCGCGCTCGTACGGTCAAAGGCAGGCAGCTTCGGGTACCCCCACTCCTAGGACGGAGTGTACAATTACGTGTACGTGCACCACGGAATGCGCGCGATTGACGTAGGCTTCCGAAGCTGGTGACAGAAGTTGGCAGCGTAGCGTCACGGGAAGAGATGACGGGGGGCAACGGGTTGACGTTCAATCTCCTGTTCGGAAAGACGTTGCGAAGTCCCCCCCAAGCGGTCGGGGTAAGGAAGAACCTTGTTTGCAGCGAACAAATGGCACGGTCGCGGCCATTGATCGGGTGCCGACCAGCGGCGAAATCTATGCAATGGCTACTCGCAGCGGGGTCAGGGTTTGTGTTACCGAGCGTTCTCAAAGGCGAAGAGATGGGGGAACCCAACCTCCAGACCTATCTGCGGGCGGCTCGCATGGAGGATAAGCAATGCACTATGCACTCCTTGCGGGTGGGAGATGCAGCGGGTCATCGTAAGGCCGGCACAGCCATACGTCCGTAGGAAATACGTCGAGTGGATGTCCGGTATAGGCGCAAGAAGATACGTAATGACGACAGCATCCGCGCCCGCGGAGGGAGTAAAGTGTTCTCGCGAATCGGCGGTTATGGATACGGACGCGCTGCCGCTGTCCGAGCAGTTTGCAAGTCCATGTGCAGCTTTCCCACAGACCAATCGAACCCGGGCCCACAAGAGGGCAAGGTAGAAGTTTGGTTGTAATAAAGAAGACAAACAATCCGCGGTGAAGATAATATACAAATGAGCTACGGCATTGAGAGAAGAGGAAACGGGACGAGAAGTATGGGTGTGATCTCATGCCGCAGCAGAGAGGCCTAATTAGTTCCAAACTATACGCGAATTATTGCGACGACGGAATGTTACCGGGGTAACTTTAGATACAAACACAGCGGACGAAATAAGTGGGTCCCCGGGGTGAATACAGCCCCTGTACTGTACCTAGAGAGCGACATGGTTCAACGACGAGCACTCGCCCCTCGACCGACCCGACCACAGCCCGGAAAAGAAGAAATATGTTACGGCAAAAACAAACCATCCCACCCGCCCATCGTCAAGAGCGAGACACGCCGACAACGATGTCAGCTTTGTAGTGTTCATTCCACCGGGGTAACTACTCACTGCGACGAGGTGACGCGTTGATCACCGGTAAATCAACGTGGGGGTAGTAGCCCTGGGTTAGAGTCGCCGGCTGATCGCAGCAGAGAGGACCCAATTGATCCCAAGCTATATACGAAATAATGTGACGACGGAATATTTCCGGAGGAACACCAAAATATACGACGAAGTTCGAAAGGAGACGGAATTGTGTCGTATACCCACCCGTTGAGAGGGGTTCCGTGTGATATGAAGGCATAGTAGGTGCGGCACTGCGGGGTACTGGATTCACACACAGCACACGGAACAGGCCACACACAGCGCACAGCAAACACACATAGCACACAGCACACACAGCACACATCACACACATAACACATCGCACACCGCACACAGCACTGCTAATGCGACTGCGGTGGTGGTGGTGGCTAAGACACAACACAGGACACACACAGTGCACAGAAAGCACACACAGCACACACAGCACACAGCGCCAACACAGGACACAGTGGGTCGCAACCACAGCACGGGACATAAATAGTACACAGGAAACACACACAGCACACACCAATGCTGGTGAGACTACCCTGATATAATCGTGGCGCGCTACCGCTTCAAACCACTATAGGGAACCGGTGCTGGTGACATTACGCTGGTATACTGGTGGCTCGCTACCGCTCCAAATCACTACAGGGAAACGGTATTGGGGGCACTGCGCTGGTATGCTGGTGGGTCGCTACTGCTTTAAATCACTAGAAGAAACTAGTGTTGGTGGAACTGCGCTGGTATACTGGTGGATCCCTACCGCTCCAAAATACTATAGATAACCTGTGGTGGTGGGACTGCGCTGGTATACTGGTGGGTCGCTGCCGCTTCAAATCACAATGGAGAACCGGTGTTGGTGGGACTGTGCTGGTATACTGGTGGATGACTACCGCTCTAAATCACAATAGAGAACCGGGTTCTGGTGGGACTGCGCTGGTACACTGGTGAGAGCAACCAAAACATGTTTGGGGTGATATTTTACAAGAAGGATCGCTCTGATTGCAACAACTACCGAGGGAAGCTGCTTGTTTCCCTTTCAGACAAAGTTTTGCTCAAATTGGTCGGAACCTGCTTCAAGAACTACTGCGAGGCCGAAAGAAAACTTGCCGAGGAGCCGTGCGGCTATCAACCAGCGCGATCAACAGTCGACATGCTGTTCGTCGTGTGTCGACTTTAAGAACTCAAACGAGCTATTAAGGTGGTACGTTCTCAATGACTCCGTAGTCACGTTTTACTTGTATCTTTCAAAAACAATTGTTTTGTTTGCCATTGTTGTCTATTTTTTATTGAAATAAAACTCCAGTGAATATCTGCATCTGGACAAATTAACTCAGGCAGACAAACTAACTAATCCTGGGTGAGGTTCCACGGAAAGCTGAGGACTTAACATTTCCGACGATGCTACTAATAACCGGCAGTATGCGGTTGCAGATGAGGCAGAAGTGAACGAGGGGGGTTGGGATTCAGTCCTTGGGACGCTTGTATCCCAGGAACGATCGCGATTCTCGAAAAACTGAAAGAAGAGTTGTACGGCCCAAATCGTGAGCTTTCCGGTGGTGCCAAATACGTATATTGCCTAGAACAATGTGGGTTGGGAACTTATCCCCCCTTACAAAACAGTATGTTTTTGAGTACGCATTTCTACTCATGTCTTCCTTACCTAAAATAGCATACGTTCGGCTACACATAGGATCACTGAAAAGCTGAAGGTTATAGTCGTAGCTTTCCTAGGTGTCCCTCTGTGTGCCGGTGTGATGGCAAAATACTTCAGATTCAAGTATGTTCCGTCACCAACAGATGGCAGATTGTACATCCGAATGAATTGTTCCAAGATGGACACAAATCTGTTTTTGAGGGCATTTTCATAATGTACCACCGTAATTGAACATTCCCCTGTACATGTTCTGCATCGATCTCCAGAAAACATGTGACACCATCGACCGCGAACTATTGTGGGTAGTGGTCGCACGCTTCGGCGTACCAGAGAAGATATTTCCCGTTTCCCGACAGTTTCACAAAGGCATGGAAGCTCGCGTGCGTACGGATGACGGTGAGCACTCGACATAGTCGGCGCTCAGGGGCAGCGAGAAGGATGTGCGGTGTCACCGCTTTTTTCCGAAGCCTTCTTTGCCGTTGTGGTACACGCCGTGCTACACTTCAGTGAGGACCCAGACGTTTTGAGGGACTTGGTTCACCTCGACAAATAATTCAGGGTGGATGGGGGGAAGGTTGGCCCAGTAGCATGTGCACGAAGAGCAGTACGGATCGGTCGCCCCGATCGCCTAGTGGAAGCTTCGAATTTTACTAAGAGTTGGATTCTGGGGTTCGAATTTCACGTGGGTCGGACGTTTGAGTTGTTTCCAAAACTAAATAAAATGGAATCAACTGCTGAGAGTGCCTTGTAGCGTGGGTAGACAATTCGATACGAGTCGACAAAGGAAGAAATGGCTAAAGTATTCTCGCTATAACAAAACAAGACGCGAACCGTAATGGGCGAGGAGGGAGAAAAGCATACTGTGTTACCCCGGATCGGAGGTACGACTGGAAAGGAGCGGGAGAAGAAGGGCGTAGATTATGAATGGGATGAAAAAAGCAAAAAAACAAATGGGGTAGGCTGTACGCCGACGAATACATACATTGGGTCTAAGTCGGTGTAAGGCCTTGCGCAGATGATGACCGTCATTGTGAGCCTTTCGCAAACCCGCAGGCTTCACCGTATCCGTCACAAATGCAGAGACCATGCTGCTGCGAACACCAAAACAAGCACCAAAGCAGCGGGACAGTAGTATAGACAGACTATACAATTTCTTGTATCTGGGCAGTGGCAAGCGCTGACATTCTGCCAGGCGACCGACCTGACTCGCAAGGGCATGCTTCAATCGGTTCAAGCGGGAGCTGTACGATATGGAGGATGGTGCTTTCACTTTAAAGGTACGCATGCTAAAGGCTGAGGTGATGTAGACCCTGCTCTACGGGTATGTGACGTGGGTCCTTAGCCAGAAGTACTTTGCTGAGCTCCGAACGGCACACACAGTCCTTACGGATCATTGGCTTCCAGCATCGACAACGCGCCGACCAACGCATGTCGTACGCCAAGACCGTCAGGAAGGCACAATGCGAGAGCGTTGAAATGTCCTTCAGAAAACGACGCCTCTTCTTTGCGGGGGGCGTACAACGGACGACCAATTAACGGTTGGTCCGTCTGGTGATGTTTGGGTTAATGGCTGGCGAGAAGAAACCGGGACCAGGGCGACCAAAAACGACCTGAGGCCAATGTCTAGCAAGGAACCGCGGGATCCACGGAAAGCTCCCCTTTTCTGTTTGCAGCAGATACAATGTTATGGCCAAGACCGGCTAAGAAGAGTGGGGAGTGATATCGGGAGGTGGCGAAGCGGCGGACTGTTTCCTCGCGAGGTGGCATTGGGGCGAGGCGGAGAGGAGCTGGCTACATCACGCAGCTGAAGACGCCAAGAGCGGCGGCAAGGGGAGCGGGGAGGAGAAAGGGGCCCGTACCGATACATCTGTCGACAAATTAAAAAAACGTCATGGTAGATTGTGTGGCAGAGTAGCGGCTCGCCTAATGAATGTAGCGTGTGTTACTATATAGCTCTTGAATCGTTTCTGTAATTGTGTGTTTATTGGTGAGTGGTTCACTGGGGGGGACGCGAAAGGGGCATTACTGACATGTGACTTCGCTACCGACGGGAGTAGGAAAGACACGGCAGATGTTGCAGCAAAGTCCTCGGATCCGTTTTGACGCAGTTATGATAACTTGTGTCACTATCACCGCCTTGAGTACGATTTTGTTCCCTTCTATCTTGCGTTTTGCAATGTTTCTCTCTGTGTGTCTATTTTTCCCCCTCGCCGTCCTTTTGCTCGTATCTTGCGTTTCGTGTTGCTCCGTCCGTGCAGCAGCTATCTATTCTTCTTCAGCACGTATGTGTTTCCTCGAGCAGGCTTTCTTATATTTTCCCGTCAATTATATAACGTGTCATTTCATCATTGTTTAGTGTTGTATTGCCTTTGGTAGTTATTTTCTTGACATGCTTGTGTTGATGTGTCCTCGTACCCCGTACGTTGGCAACTCGCTTGCCTGTACCTTGATGTTTGCGATTATTATTTCGGTTCTTTGTGTCCCACAGTCTGTGACCACATACTTTGTTGTTTCTCTCTAGAATACATAATTAGGACGGACACTGGATGTACTGATGTACCAGTAGTTGTTAAACATGACGGTATGATATGAAATCAACACACTGTACTCCCTATGATCTAGACCAGGCAGATCGTGATCTGTACGACGTATGAAAACAATTGATACGCGCTCTACTGTGACATAATGATTTCCTGAGGCAATTCCCTTTGTTTGTGCTAACGTGTGATAGGCGGGATGAGGACGCTCGCCAAGCCGCTAAGGAACACGAGGAAAGACAGCTAAAGACCAAGCTGAACAATGGAAACATGAAATTGACCATGTCTCCTGAGGAAAAGGCAAGAAGCTTTTTGAAATTGGCTATGTTCTCCCTGTCGCGTCTGCCCCCCCTCCTTTTTCTATGTTATCATATTTTCGTTTCCTGTTTTGGCTCCTGCCGTCCCCCATTCGCCTTCTGTACCTCGCTTCGCATATTCTAGTTGAAAATAACGAGGCAGGGTAATCATAGCCTGCGGAGGAAACGGCGAGTAGGTTGCAAATGAGGCC
Source organism: Saccharina japonica (assembly GCA_008828725.1). Classification (NCBI taxonomy): domain Eukaryota; class Phaeophyceae; order Laminariales; family Laminariaceae; genus Saccharina; species Saccharina japonica. The sequence goes on from MEHQ01001869.1 coordinate 172,110, forward strand.
TTTCGTGCCGTGTGTCCCCTGTTTTCTTGCTGCCACTACCCCCCTTTTTAATCGTCAACCCAGTGCCATACTTTGACGAGTTTGACTGAAAACAAAGAATAGTCGTAGGCACCGTTGCCTGGAGAAGCACTTTCCCGTGTCGTTGTCCTCCGTCGCCCCTCCAACAACTTTGAAGCTCGCAAGAGAAATTCCTGCGCACGGTTGTGGTCGACCTATCGATATATCTTTCAGCTCCCGTACCTGCTGAACAATCTGATTTCGGATGTCTATCGGCAGTGTTGTGGCAGTATTGGCCACCGGCTGCCGGCCATTTCCTAATGTTGAAAATTCCGGACCGCGTTTCGCCCTCATGCCCGTGTGTTAAACCAAACGCATCGACATCTTCAACTCGGTCTCGCGCTATACTCTGCCTGTGAACTCCTCTCCCTCCATTCCGCACCGCTTTTCTATATCCCCATCCCTATCCCCTTCATCAATCTCGGCTCCTTCCCGCACCACCCCCTCCCCGCCTCCCATCTTCTCCAGAGACTTCAATTTTTCTTCACCCCCCTCCCCTCACGCCCTGTTCTCCGCCTTCCGCTCCCCTCGCCACTCTTCGTCGACAAACCCAATCTCCACCTCGCTTCCTCCCGCCCTTTCACTCCTCTTTTGCTCCCCATGTCCTCCACCATTACGTCGCGCCCGAACATCCCCTATCCATCCACTAGCTCTCCTTTACAATATATCCCCCGCCTCCTATACCCACTAATCCAACCCTCTCGCTTTGTCCAATCCCCACTTACC
>MEHQ01001869.1:172918-201787 GCA_008828725.1 Saccharina japonica
CCCCCCCCCCTCAACCGCTTCCACCAAAACCCACGGTGAACAACCCCTGCTATGGCCAATTATATATATATACATATATACTTTGAAGTATGTACGTATACAAATGTTTATATGTTGGGCCGGCGAACGATGGTCACCACGCAGCAAATCACGCCTTTCACTGCGTCACCTAGACAACCAGGGGGGCAGTTTTGTTTTGTTTCGGTGGTCGCCACGGCTGGCGGCCGAGTTATATCACTTGTGCGGGGTGGAGAACCTAAAAATCCGTACAAGGGGAATTGCCGTATCACGTTGTGTTCTAAATCCTTTTAGGGTTTAGTTTCTGTTTCGGCTCTAAAATACCTCCATCTTTTCTTGACCGCGATTTTTGACCGCGCGTTTTTTACCGTGATTATTTGACCGCGATTATTTGACCGTGATTATTTGACCGTGGTTATCTGTAGCCGCTTTTCCCCCCGCTTTTCGCCGCCGACGAACATCCGGCCTCGAGCAAGCCGCGACAAGCCGCGACCGCGCGCTCGCGGCGATGCCTTCGCGCATGTCAACCCCCGCCTCCTGGGAAGGCTCGTGGGTCTGCTCGGTAAGCTCGGCGAGGAATCCCGCTCCCCGTGAAATAGGAAATCCTAAGAAATCGTTATTCACTCGATTAAAGACCAAAGTCTCTTTTCCAATACTAATTAAAGCAAGATGTGTTGATTGTTCGTTTTCACGCTTGATGAGTACGAATAATCATCACCAAACCGTGATTATTTGACATGATTATATTATTTCCGAATCTTTATTATCATCATAGTATCATAGTGGCTCGGTACGTACAGCAGTACTCGTGCTCGTAGCTAAAAATCAATATCATCTCTTTTGTATGCTGTATCATAGTAATTCGTATCATAGACACCACCCTACACCGATGACGAGTGCGGCAGACACCGGGCCCGCGACTCCTGAATACCAACACTATCGTGGTTCTAGTACCCACGACGCCGCCGGACCAGGCGGGTAGCGTTTGATTTGTCTTGGCCGTGGTCGTTTTCCAGCTCTCGGTGGCCGTGATAAACTGAGAGCATACGTAGATATTTGCTGGTTTTCTGTTTTTTCAGACTGCAATACGTAGTATGCTGTATCATAGTCCCATAGTCGCTCGGTACGTACAGCAGTACTCGTACTGATAGATAGCTATCAGTATCATCTCTTTCGTATGCTCTATCATAGGACTTCGTATCATAGAGACCACCCTACGCCGATTACGAGTGCGGAAGACACCGGCCTAGCGACTCCTGAATACCAACACAATTGTGGTTCTGTACTCATGACGCCGCCGGACCAGGCGGGTAGCATATGTTTTGTCCTCGCCGTGGTGGTTTCGCCAGCTCTCGGTGGCCGTGATAAACTGAGAGCATACGTAGATATTTGTTGATTTTTTTTTTTCTCAGGCTGCAATACGTAGTATGCTGTATCATAATATCATAGTCGCTCGGCACGTACAGCAGTACTCGTACTCATAGATAGCTATCAATATTAACTCTCTCGTATGCTGTATCATAGCACTTCGTAACACATAGAGAGTCTGCTCGTGAAAATTGAGTTTTTTTGTTGCAAGACGCCGGATGCTGGACGCCGCCGCTGCCGCGACGCCACCGCCACTACTGTTGCTGCTGCTAGTGGCGGTGCGTGCGGCTGCGGCGCAGCAGCAGCAGCAAGAGCAGCTATACAGGGGAAGCCAAAACGTGTACGTGTACATGTGTACGTATACGAGAAGCAGTATTTTCTTTTCTTTTCTTTTTTGTTTTTGTGGCCTCGCGTCTCTGCTTCCGGTGCTGCTGCGACTACGACAACTGTCAAAACAATTTGACTGCGCAGCCGCCACCTCCGCCACCACCACCGCCGCAGCCGCGCCGACGTCGCTCCGCCGCTACTCTACTGTGTTGCTGCTGCTGTGCTGCTGCTGTGCTGCTGCTGGAGGGTGTGAAAACGATAGTTTCGGAATTAAATCACTTGCTTTCTGTGCAGTGTGTGGACGGTCCAGACCGAGTGATCCGAAAACAAACATGACGTGAAAAGCAGAATATTCTCGGAAGAATGAGAGAACGAGAGTTTTGTACGTACGAAAGAAGTATGGCCAATCAGATGAATGCAGAAATACATGGTAGTATGAATCGTAGCCCGTGATATACACCTGGTCCAGTTCGTAGCGGTGACCTGCACGTGATAGCGCAGTGCAGCAGAGTCAGAGCTACGGGTCCAAGGTGTGATACAGACTAGTTTTGAGTTCCCAATATGTCCGACGAGAGCAAGTCGCCGGAGGCTGAGGTTTTTCGGGTTGCTGCTGCGCAAGGCGTCCAGGCGGCTTTGGCTGCTGCGCAAACTCGGGCAGAAGAAAATGCGCTTGCTGCTGTTGCTGCACTGCAAGCCCAGGTGGACGCACGCCGTGTGGAGGATGCAAATGCTGTGCAAGCCGAGGCCGAGGCTCGACAGGCAACAGCCGAGGCCGAGGCTCGACAGGCCACGGCTGCTGCTGTTGCCGCTGCTGCTGCTGCTGCTACTGCTGTTGCCGCCGTTCCGCCACCGCCGCAGGCGGCCGCGGGGGGAGCTGCAACTCCTGCTGAGATCCTGCAGTGGCAACATCAGGTGGCATCCGAGTTCTCCCGCATCGACAGCGAGGTACACAACATGAAATCCGTGCTGGATAACGTGCTCGTATCTATGGGTGGCATTCGGGACGCGGTTGCTGGCGGTGCGACGAAGACCGCTCACGTCGAGGTCCTCCTCCAGCAAATGATGGAAAACTTCGGCGACCGCGAACCGGCCTCGCGGGAAGGTGGGGACGCGAGAGAGCGTCACGTCCAAAAGTCACAGCTGACGGATGACACCGCATTGTGGAAGAAGATGCCTTCCAGGAAGCATTGGGTGCTCAGGGGGCGCCTGCCCCCGAATATCGGCGAGTCGGCAGCCGATCTTCAGTCGTTTGTGGGCGAGGCCGTCAAGGTCAGAGCGGTAGTGGCCGCTCCGCTACGTGCGATCAGCGACTTTGACGTGGCCGCGTATGGGCCTCGCGCGGAAGGGGCTGTCGACCATCTGCTCATGGTCGCTGACCGTCTTGACTTCTTGCGCCAGGCTCTTATGTCAGTGCTTACCGTTGGAATCCCGGATGCCGTCGCCGGTGACCGTGCTTGCGTTTCCCGGCTTGCACCCATCGACGCATCGTTCGCGTCTGCTGCGCCCGACCTGCGCCGCCACACACTCAACAACATCATCTTGCTCTCCGGGTCCGCGGCGAGGGCCGTTATGAGCGAAATGGTGAACGACGACCTCCGCATGTGGGTCAACGACCTCATGAGATTCGCCCAGCAAGTTCGTCCAGCGACCGTGCCTCCCGCGTATGACGCCGTGTTCGACGCACCGCCTGTGCCTGCCTTTTCTCGTACTCGCGCATTCTGCACGAGCGGGGGCGACGTTCTAAAGATTGTGGAAGGTATGCAGGCCCCGCGCGACAGCCGGGACGGGGCATCCAAGCGGAACCACAGCCCCAGCCCCGCCCCGGCCAGGACGGGTACCGCAAGGAAGAAGAGCTCCGCCGTGTGCCGGCTGGTGCGACACCAGAGGTGTTGCAGCGTGAAGGACGATGGGCGTCCGATGCGTGCAAGGCGTATGTTCGCAGTCACGGAGAGGACGCTAGTTGGGTAGCAGAGGTTATGGCCCAGGAAGGAATTAGTGGTGGGATTCAGCCGGGGCAGGGCACAGAGTGGGGGCAAGTTAACCCACCTTTAGATCTGAATAGGCAGACTTGAAAGTACGAAGAAATGTGTTATCACATGCGTTCCCTATCATATGGCAAGTAGGGGGGGGGGAGTAAGAGGGCATTCGTAAATCGGGTAAAGTCCCATATTGTGTTGGAGGCTGGCGGCAAGAGCTAGATGTCGCCAGTTGAGTTGGGAGTTAACTCGAGTATACGGATGTTAGCGTGGGGTTTGCCGCTGGAGCAGCCCCGGGGGTCTTCCCCTCTCCACCCCCCTTCTCCGGGCGGGGGGTAGCGCATTAATATAATACAACTTCGAAAGCAAAGTGCAAAGCAGAATATTCTCGGAAGAATGAGAGAATGTGAGTTTTGTACGTACGAAAGAAGTTTGGCCAATCAGATGAATGCAGAAATACATGGTATGAATCGTAGCCCGTGATATACACCTGGTCCAGTTCGTAGCGGTGACCTGCACGTGATAGCGCAGTGCAGCAGAGTCAGAGCTACGGGTCCAAGGTGTGATACAGACTAGTTTTGAGTTCCTAGAGAGTCTGCTCGTGAAAATTGAGTTTTTTTGTTGCAAGACGCCGGATGCTGGACGCCGCCGCTGCCGCGACGCCACCGCCACTACTGTTGCTGCTGCTAGTGGCGGTGCGTGCGGCTGCGGCGCAGCAGCAGCAGCAAGAGCAGCTATACAGGGGAAGCCAAAACGTGTACGTGTACATGTGTACGTATACGAGAAGCAGTATTTTCTTTTCTTTTCTTTTTTGTTTTTGTGGCCTCGCGTCTCTGCTTCCGGTGCTGCTGCGACTACGACAACTGTCAAAACAATTTGACTGCGCAGCCGCCACCTCCGCCACCACCACCGCCGCAGCCGCGCCGACGTCGCTCCGCCGCTACTCTACTGTGTTGCTGCTGCTGTGCTGCTGCTGTGCTGCTGCTGGAGGGTGTGAAAACGATAGTTTCGGAATTAAATCACTTGCTTTCTGTGCAGTGTGTGGACGGTCCAGACCGAGTGATCCGAAAACAAACATGACGTGAAAAGCAGAATATTCTCGGAAGAATGAGAGAACGAGAGTTTTGTACGTACGAAAGAAGTATGGCCAATCAGATGAATGCAGAAATACATGGTAGTATGAATCGTAGCCCGTGATATACACCTGGTCCAGTTCGTAGCGGTGACCTGCACGTGATAGCGCAGTGCAGCAGAGTCAGAGGTACGGGTCCAAGGTGTGATACAGACTAGTTTTGAGTTCCCACCCACCCACCCGTGCTATGTCCGACGAGAGCAAGTCGCCGGAGGCTGAGGTTTTTCGGGTTTCTGCTGCGCAAGACGTCCAGGCGGCTTTGGCTACTGCGCAAACTCGGGCAGAAGAAAATGCGCTCGCTGCTGTAGCTGCAGTGCAGGCCCAGGTGGACGCACGCCGTGTGGAGGATGCAAATGCTGTGCAAGCCGAGGCCGAGGCTCGACAGGCCACGGCTGCTGCTGCTGCCGTTGCTGCTGCTGCTGCTACTGCTGCTGCCGCTGTTCCGCCACCGCCGCAGGCGGCCGCGGGGGGAGCTCCAACTCCTGCTGAGATCCTGCATTGGTAAAATCAGGTGGCGTCCGAGTTCTCCCGCATCGACAGCGAGGTACACAACATGAAATCCATGCTGGATAACGTGCTCGTATCTATGGGCGGCATTCGGGACGCGGTTGCTGGCGGTGCGACGAAGACCGCTCACGTCGAGGTCCTCCTCCAGCAAATGATGGAAAACTTCGGCGACCGCGAACCGGCCTCGCGGGAAGGTGGGGACGCGAGAGAGCGTCACGTCCAAAAGTCACAGCTGACGGATGACACCGCATTGTGGAAAAAGATGCCTTCCAGGAAGCATTGGGTGCTCAGGGGGCGCCTGCCCCCGAATATCGGCGAGTCGGCAGCCGATCTTCAGTCGTTTGTGGGCGAGGCCGTCAAGGTCAGAGCGGTAGTGGCCGCTCCGCTACGTGCGATCAGCGACTTTGACGTGGCCGCGTATGGGCCTCGCGCGGAAGGGGCTGTCGACCATCTGCTCATGGTCGCTGACCGTCTTGACTTCTTGCGCCAGGCTCTTATGTCAGTGCTTACCGTTGGAATCCCGGATGCCGTCGCCGGTGACCGTGCTTGCGTTTCCCGGCTTGCACCCATCGACGCATCGTTCGCGTCTGCTGCGCCCGACCTGCGCCGCCACACACTCAACAACATCATCTTGCTCTCCGGGTCCGCGGCGAGGGCCGTTATGAGCGAAATGGTGAACGACGACCTCCGCATGTGGGTCAACGACCTCATGAGATTCGCCCAGCAAGTTCGTCCAGCGACCGTGCCTCCCGCGTATGACGCCGTGTTCGACGCACCGCCTGTGCCTGCCTTTTCTCGTACTCGCGCATTCTGCACGAGCGGGGGCGACGTTCTAAAGATTGTGGAAGGTATGCAGGCCCCGCGCGACAGCCGGGACGGGGCATCCAAGCGGAACCACAGCCCCAGCCCCGCCCCGGCCAGGACGGGTACCGCAAGGAAGAAGAGCTCCGCCGTGTGCCGGCTGGTGCGACACCAGAGGTGTTGCAGCGTGAAGGACGATGGGCGTCCGATGCGTACAACACATATGTTCGCAGTCACGGAGAGGACGCTAGTTGGGTAGCAGAGGTTATGGCCCAGGAAGGAATTAGTGGTGGGATTCAGCCGGGGCAGGGCACAGAGTGGGGGCAAGTTAACCCACCTTTAGATCTGAATAGGCAGACTTGAAAGTACGAAGAAATGTGTTATCACATGCGTTCCCTATCATATGGCAAGTAGGGGGGGGGGGGAGTAAGAGGGCATTCGTAAATCGGGTAAACTCCCATATTGTGTTGGAGGCTGGCGGCAAGAGCTAGATGTCGCCAGTTGAGTTGGGAGTTAACTCGAGTATACGGATGTTAGCGTGGGGTTTGCCGCTGGAGCAGCCCCGGGGGTCTTCCCCTCTCCACCCCCCTTCTCCGGGCGGGGGTAGCGCATTAATATAATACAACTTCGAAAGCAAAGTGCAAAGCAGAATATTTTCGGAAGAATGAGAGTATGTGAGTTTTGTACGTACGTAAGAAGTTTGGCCAATCAGATGAATGCAGAAATACATGGTAGTATGAATCGTAGCCCGTGATATACACCTGGTCCAGTTCGTAGCGGTGACCTGCACGTGATAGCGCAGTGCAGCAGAGTCAGAGCTACGGGTCCAAGGTGTGATACAGGCGTGATACAGACTAGTTTTGAGTTCCCACCCACCCGCCCGTGCTTTTGAGGGAGTCAGTGGAAGGGGATTTAAATGGTCGCAGCAACGTTGCGTTGGTTTGTTGCTGTTCGTTAGACGTACCCGTTTGTTTGTTTTTTTCGCTGATGGTGCGACCGGGTGTCGTAGATTGCGCAAGTTGCGGCGGGGGCTAGCCGCAGTGGTGTTTTGTTTGATGCAAGGGGTTTTGCTTTTATCATAATAATATATGCGTTATCCCCTTGGTGGGAGGGCGGAGGCGTTTGAGGCACGTCCGAATTTATACTATTATGATAGGTGACAAGTAAACGAGTGTTATTATGCATCTGCTCGGATTTTGTGCGCAATCTGAAAGTTTTGGAGAGAGGGAGTTATTATCCGTATAGTCTAGACATTAAAGTCATATTTTTAATGTACGCGTTTCGTTTGTACGTGCATACTGGTACGTGTGTACTTCTACATATCATACATGCACATAGCTCGTAGGTCATGAGGTGGTGTCCTTGTGTTTCTTTTTCGAGTTGTAACAAATTGTCGGTTGGCTGGCCGGCTGGCGGCAAGAGCTAGATGTCGCCAGTTGAGTTGGGAGTTAACTCGAGTATACGGATGTTAGCGTGGGGTTTGCCGCTGGAACAGCCCCGGGGGTCTTCCCCTCTCCACCCCCCTTCTCCGGGCGGGGGGTAGCGCATTAATATAATACAACTTCGAAAGCAAAGTGCAAATAAAGTGATCGGCACGCACATTTAAAAAACAAACGTACGCCCTGTAAAATCTGCCAAAAACACAAAATATGTCGTAATGATTGATATTTCTCTACCGTATTACTATTTTATTTGCCATATGACAATGTATAGCGCTTGTTCCAAGCATCTGTACTCGCTACTGGTGCCTGGCCGTTGCGAGCTGTGAACAACACAATCAACTACGAGCTCTTCTCGCTGCCTCTGGATATCAAAAGAAGAGGCATTTAGATCGAGGCTGGGGTTGGCCCAGGCGATTCTATGTAAAATAGTAAGGTACCCACAGTAACATAGTACACCCATTGTTGTCTCTGGCAATGGCCACATCAGAAAACAACTCAATTAATTTAAAGCTGTCATCCAGTGCAAGTTCGCGTTAGGTGATTTTTAATAGGATGCAATTCACCGTTCATGAAACTCGCCCAGCATCTCAAGGTGCTTCGCGCTTGGGCACTTGTCGGCGGGGGGTGCGACACCAGAGGTGTTGCAGCGTGAAGGACGATGGGCGTCCGATGCGTACAAGGCGTATGTTCGCAGTCACGGAAAGGACGCTAGTTGGGTAGCAGAGGTTATGGCCCAGGAAGGAATTAGTGGTGGGATTCAGCCGGGGCAGGGCACAGAGTGGGGGCAAGTTAACCCACCTTTAGATCTAAATAGGCAGACTTGAAAGTACGAAGAAATGTGTTATCACATGCGTTCCCTATCATATGGCAAGTAGGGGGGGGGGAGTAAGAGAGCATTCGTAAATCGGGTAAACTCCCATATTGTGTTGGAGGCTGGCGGCAAGAGCTAGATGTCGCCAGTTGAGTTGGGAGTTAACTCGAGTATACGGATGTTAGCGTGGGGTTTGCCGCTGGAGCAGCCCCGGGGGTCTTCCCCCCTCCACCCCCCTTCTCCGGGCGGGGGGTAGCGCATTAATATAATACAACTTCGAAAGCAAAGTGCAAATAAAGTGATCGGCACGCACATTTAAAAAACAAACGTACGCCCTGTAAAATCTGCCAAAAACACAAAATATGTCGTAATGATTGATATTTCTCTACCGTATTACTATTTTATTTGCCATATGACAATGTATAGCGCTTGTTCCAAGCATCTGTACTCGCTACTGGTGCCTGGCCGTTGCGAGCTGTGAACAACACAATCAACTACGAGCTCTTCTCGCTGCCTCTGGATATCAAAAGAAGAGGCATTTAGATCGAGGCTGGGGTTGGCCCAGGCGATTCTATGTAAAATAGTAAGGTACCCACAGTAACATAGTACACCCATTGTTGTCTCTGGCAATGGCCACATCAGAAAACAACTCAATTAATTTAAAGCTGTCATCCAGTGCAAGTTCGCGTTAGGTGATTTTTAATAGGATGCAATTCACCGTTCATGAAACTCGCCCAGCATCTCAAGGTGCTTCGCGCTTGGGGCAAGCAACCTGTTCCTGGACGGTGAAAACCCGAAAAGCTGCGTTCCGGCATTGTACCGATGCGAGGTTCTGTGGTTATACGACTGCGGCCATGCATAACCTGAGTACATCCCCTCCCCTCCCCGTATTTATACAAGTAAGCGTTGGTCTCAGGTGGCCGGTACATCTTGCCTAAGCAGGCTAGCTCCAGGCTACGTAGTGTTTAAGGCTAGAAGCTGACAGCAGGCGAGGTACGCAAATACGAGCGCAACGACAACTAGCCCGAAGCAGGTGACGTATGCAGGCGAATCACCGCATACGCAGGGCAAAACACTGTTTTTGCTCTGACTACAGTACAGGACACCGAATAAGAAACAGGTTGATAAGAAAGCCAGGCTGATATTTGAAGTAAAATAAGAAATTCGGGAGTCGTTATCTTGAAATTAGTGTAGAAAGCACCCTTTCTCGAATAAGAAAACCAGCCTGGACCAGATTTCCTGTTTCTTATTAGGTATCCTGTACTGTACAGCAAGCAGCAGAGGGAGCAGCAATTGTAGACAGCAACAGCGTCATCAGCAGCGCCAGCTGCGCCAGCACCGCCACCAGCACCACCACAAGCAGAAGCAACCCACCTGCACTGTGGGGGCGGCGGCGGTAGGAACGGCGGCGGTGTGCTGCTGTTGTCAATTTTTTCTGCTGCTAATGCACCCATCGCCGAGTAGCTGCCACTGCTGCTTCTGCTGTATGCGTGTTTTCTATATTGTTTTATTTTACTTCTTCTGTACATAGCCTGCTGTTGTGAACAGGGATTTGTTCACGTACCTCGTTTCTTGGTTTGTTATTCTGCTTGCGGTCGCAACAGCAGCAGAAGCAGCGGCAGCCTGCACTAGCGCTGAGAGCGCGTCACCCGAACGGAAAGCGTGTATAACCCTACAAGGCGCTTCACGGAGCAGGCGGTCCCGCCCGCTACGCTCGCTCATCGAGGACACAACATGGCATGAAATAAAGTTACAGATGGCACATAAAATAGGAAGAAAACAGTTGACTTGCTAATGCCAAGAGCTTCATGCTCCAAAACAACAAAGCTCAATGTTCGAAAGAGCAAGCACGGCACCACAGCACACAGCAAGGCGCTGCGCTGTCTGGGTGTGGTTGAGTATATGTGTGGTACTTCGTAATGTGTATTATACTGCACGGCAAAACGTACACGGCAAACAGGACCACAAAAACAAACGTGTGAAAACAAAAATTGGCGAGGCTCTCACAATTCGGGCGAGAGGTCTAGACACAGTTCATCAGCGTCTTTCAGCCTTCGCAACGACAACTCTTAGAGCAAGGACGCATACAGCCTCGAATAACTCGTACTATCTCGTTCCGTCTAACGCGAGGTTTCATCGGTCGCAGAACCTGGTTTGTGCGCAACATACTACTCTTTGGTTTGGATATTTCGAAGAAACAAAGAAGAAAACTAAGTGCAGGACCGATTCTGAGTAAATATGGCTTACTCGAGAACATACGGTTTAAAATATAGAAATTGGTGAGGCTGTCGGATTTCGAGAGAGAGGTCCAGACACAGTTCATGGGCACGTCTCAGCCTTGGCAACCACAACCCTCCGAGCAATGATGCATACAGCCTCAGACATTTGGCACCATTTCATCCCGTGCAAGCCCAGTTCATCACCGGCCGCGCATGATGTTGCGTGCGCAAAACACCACTCTTTGTTTTGGATGAATCGAAAAAACGAACCGAAGAAACAAAGAAAAACAATACCCTGGACTGATTTCGGAAAAAAGTAATTTTCTAGTCGGCAAATAAGAGCTGAGAGTAGGCTATGAGGCCAGAGAAGTGTCAAGGCTGGCCTGCGAAATAGGGTAGTCAAATGTATTAACGCACAGGTGGCAGGAACCCCCCCATTACACAATGTGTTCGCCAAAAAAGACATTGTGAGACATTGTGCAATGCCGAAATCCCTACAAGGTGTCGCCAAACCCGGACATTTCAACCTTGCCAACCTATTTACTCGGAAAACATTGTGGGCGCATTGTGCAAGGTTACAAACTCCACAAGGTGCCCCAACCTACACTACTACGAACGTTGGCAATCTTTTGGATGGAGAAACCTTGCGAAGACATTGCGCAAGGTATGAACTCCCTCAAGGTACCACAGGTCCCCCATTGCACAATATGCTCGCAAATAAATACATTGTGAGACATTGCGCAATGCCGAAATCCCCACAAGGTGTCGCCAAACCCGGAAATATCAACCTTGCCAACCTATGTACTCGGACAATATTGCGGGCGCATTGCGCAAGGTTAGAAACCCCACAAGGTGCACCAACCTACACTGCTACGGGCGTTGGCAATTTTCTGGATGGAGCAACATTGCGAAGGCATCTCACAAGGTATGAAAGCTCACAAGGTGCCCGCAAACGTGACCTAACCGAGGCATTTGACAACCTTTGGTCTCTTGAAAAACGTTGCCCACAACAAACCATCCGTTCTTGTTGCAGCCACGAGGCTTGGCAACCTCCGAGGCCGGAGCGTGGTGCGCAATGTATTGAGCCTCATAAGGTGCTCGCGAAACGACATGAATGTGTGTTTTGTCAATCATCGCCCTCGAAACTCGTTGTTCAGTGTCACCCGTATCATTCATTGTTGACAATCTGTCTCTTCCAAATATGCCCATAAAAATCTTCCATGTGATGGGACAGGAAACCTACACTCATTGCACTGACTGGTGAATAGGCCGAACGATATCAATGACGACAAGGACAACCAAGGAGGCTGTGACGGTCCGTTCAATGGGAAACTCAAATATGAAACGGCTTCAAATTTTGTTCATCATGGTCTATTTTATTGATGTCACTCATTTGGTTTATGAACTATAAATCGTATAGACCCCTGCGATGAAGAGGGGACGCCTAGTAACAGTCCCCTCTTCAGTAAGCCTAAATATTTGTGTGCTCCAAATGCCGAGTGGGGTGGCCTGCAATAACAGCGCCAACTGCGTACGGACTTTGTATCTTGATCCTGGTAGTGGAGGGGCGCAATACATATCCACCTCTTGCAATGGCGGCCTATAGGCCCATAGACAGGGTAGGGTAAGCGTGGAGCTGGTTCCTGCCCGTCTTCGTATTTGCGGTCATCAGATTCACGACTTTTCTCGATTGTGGACGAGACTATAGCTGTCACATCTACGACGGGGAGTGGAGAGCTCGCTCGGGCAGATTCCTCTTCTTGATCAGGTGAAATATAACATATCCCAAACCCAAGAGCCGCGGACGCGCGGACGAGATTCGGCAAGCAAGTTGCAGGCCCGCGCTTTCCAATATTGTAGCCAACAATTGCAAGAGCTTATTGCACGTGGGTTTCGCTCGCTTTAGGAACACAAAAAGAGATGACGCGTCGAGAACAAAAGTTACCTCTCGTGTCCCCTTTGGCTCGCCCACAGAGAATCATCTCACGTCTCACATCCGGCAGCGATTGAACTTGTACCCTTTGGAGACCATGTCCTGCACCGGGACCCGTACGTATACTATACATTGTCTGTCGTAGAGACGGATACTTGATCTGTTCGCAACTGAGTTGATTTTGCCTTCCTCGTATCGTTTGGCCTATCAACTGTGTTTGCTTAACTGGGTTTTGAAGGTTGGATCGATCCACGGGTATCGTTTTCAAGTGGAAGCGCGGGAAGTCCAACTCCCTCTCATCCTGCGTTTCTACTTGGTGCCATGTGGTTTGGGCTCAAGGTGAGTGAGCAACGTCTCTTCATAGACAGAGCCATCACATAAACGGGTAGGTGGTAAATGTCGAATATCAGGCAACGCGGGGGCAGGTGCCCCCACAAGTGCACCCCGTGATTGGTTGAAAGACAAGGCCCGGGAGTCTTCGTCGGAGACTTGTTCTGTACACTGCAAAGATACACGTACATTGTCGTAGATAATAAACCAGATTTTCCTGAGGGGCGCTTGCACATGCTGAGACTGGAATCGAGTACTCGTACATCCTACGACTACGAACAGAGTACCGTCCACAGGCCGGCGCAAGCCGTGCTACAGCAGCGCGAGTAGTGGGGGGTGCACCTTTGAGCCCGAACCTCATCGCCGATAGGGCTTCTCGACTGATAAAGCGGTATCCTGTTCTAGTTTTTTTCCATCCCATATTTTATCTTCACACTTCCTTCCCTCTCCCTCCATGGTCGTAACTCAGATCCGGGGTCACAAAGCAGGCTCTTCTCCCTCCTCCCCACCACGGTTCATGCCTTCATTTTTATCGCGCAGAAGGTTCAGCATTCTCAACGCTCGCCGATTATTATGGCAAAGTTTGCTGGCTAAGGCTCTCGCGCTTTCCGCTAGTCAAATCTGTTTTGGGAGAAAAAGTCCCTAGGTACGAGCATACACTCGGGGGGGGGCTCGATCCCACGACCTTGACTCTAACAAGGACGAGGTCCACCTGTACATATCACACCCGGTGCGTCATCAAAAAAGAACATATTTGCTACAATAGACACCTAAGGAGTATACAATCAAGTACAGTACTATTGTTGTAGCTCCCGGCATGTGTATCGCGCTTCGCTTGAATGCTTTTCAAAACGGGTTGTGGGGTGACGTATTCGCTTCATGTATGTAGACCCCCTTGCGTGCTGGGCTTTATAGATACTATCAGGCGGGTGCTATATATGATACGCACTGTAGATTTATGGTGTAGAGCACACATCCTGTGATGAATTTATGACCTAATTTCCCACAGAAGGTGAAATAAGCTCATCGATGGTGGCTTTAGAGAAATCGTGTCTACTGTACGTAGTGTTTTCCATAGACACACTGATCAGCACTTGCACTTTTTTCTCTGTCGAGATTACCGCCCCAGGAACTCGTCTTGCTGCTCATAGTGTGCAAAATCTTGCCTTTCGTATTATACTTCAGCAGTATTTTTGCACGTACATATGAATAATATAGTGCTGACGAAACGCGAAGTCGGTTTTTCCGCATAATTTTTATAAATACGCAGTGATACGGTTTACTACCTTACACTTCCAAGTAGCACATACTGTAGCATAATAAAGGGCACCAACTAGACTGCTACATTACGCGAGCCCAGGCGACGAGATACAGCAGCGAGAGGGCCTTTTCCGAGTGCAACAGGCACCCCTGCTGCTTGTCGCAGTGGGGCTATGCCATAGTTTACCTTTGATGTCATCGTACAGAGTACGAGGACTGTAGTCCCACTGCTTCAACTCGTTTGTTCTCGATATATGAAAGTACTGTCGTCATTGTTTGACGGACATTGCTTATTTTCGGTTGTTCTATGCCACTGCTTGGGCGGGTTGGGGTAGTTTGTTTTTTCTTCATTCGTTTCTTCTTTCCTTTTTCGAGTATACCCTTGCCATATGTCTTGATTGATGATGTGTGTAGGTTGTGCTTTTCGTGTCCAGTATATGCGATGTCATGGCATCGCATATTGTCTGGTCTCTTCTGCATTATTACAGCTGTGGAAGCACCGGTATATATATGAGAGGGGTGTACCGGTACCATTTTACTTGCTATTACGTAATAGAGCTGGCTAGCCCTGTCGAAACTCGGCGTGTATACAAGTACTCGTATACATATGATACTCCGTATATATCTGATGCGGATATATTCTGGAAACGGGACATATCAGGTTTTTGGGTGTTATTACATTTATCATATCCATATCAAGTGACATATATTGAGACATGAAATATTATGCCTGGTATATATGATTTCTGTAGGTGGCCCCCCCGAAGGGCCATATCCTGCCGGGGCGCGAGGGTCCGGTATATATCGACGTCCCGTCACGAACTATTTGGCCCCAATTGAGGGACATAGGCCCCCTTAAAATGGATGTGGTCGTTTTAAAGCATACATGACGCCTGATACAACGGCCGATGCGGCGGCATGCGGAACAGGGCACGAAAGGGCGGCTCTGTCGTGGTGGGCTCCTCTGCTACTTACTGTAGTTACATATGGCGATTTGCTGTGATCGTCAGGCACTTGATGCAGCAGTACAGTAGTAATAAGGATTCACCTACCTGGAGACTCAGGTTGATTCGATCGTGTGGTTGAATCGTTTTCCAGATGTATAAATACTTTGTTCTCTTCCGTTGCCCGTTGCACTTTACCCTCTCGGTCGTTTACAACCACGGTGGCGATGTCAACAATCGCCGCCGCAGCGCTTGAGGGAAACACCACATTTAATAGTTTAACGGCAGTGCCGCGGCCGTGTCCATGGCATGTCACGGCGTTGCCGTGGCATGTCGCGGCAATCCACGGCAAGACCCACGGAAAGCCCCTCAGTAGGCCCCACGGTTGTCACCAGTCAAGGCTCGTGGCAAGGCCCGCGGCACCTAATGAGAACAGGGTGAGAGGTGAAACTCCAGCGACCCCTGCAGAGAGTTGAGTATATATATATATATATGCCTGCACCTTGTGGGTGGGAGCAGGGGGCCAAATAGGATGGACATGGGAACATGGTGTAAGGTGGGCGTCTTGCCGAGGACATTGCGGTGGCTCTTGCTGTTGGACCTGCCGTAGACCTTGCCCCGGACGTTGACGCCGCGGGCCTTACCACCGTTGGTCTTGCCGTGGGTCTGGAGTACGGTTCTGGACGTGGACATGGTGGCCGGGTTTGCCGCGGGATGCCATGGCACGTACCACAACCATATCGACGGGCGTAGCCGTGGCACGTGGAACGGCCTCGCCCTGGCCGACGGTGAACCTGAGCCTTGGGAACCAGGTACATTAATATTTAACTGTTTCATGGCTCGTAATGGTACTTCTTGGCACTTTTTGGGCTCCCACGAACTGCCATGTTGCTTCATGGAAATGCCATGGGGCTGCACGGCACGATATTTTATTGCATGCCATGAAGATCACCATAGCATTGACATGGTATTGGCCCAAGCCTATGGCATGTCCATGGCGTTATGGAACAGCCAATGATAATTGCATGATAGATCCATGGCCAGGTCATGGCCTTGGCGGCTGGTACTGCCATAGGTGTATGTACGTCGTCGCCATGGTGTCGCCATTGGTTACCATGTCACCGCAATGACAGCCTATCTATGGCTTTGCCATGGCAGGCCACGTCATTTCCAGAACCATGCCATGGCATGTTATGGCTTTACTACAGGGGTCCGCAGCTGAGATAGACCTGTTTTTTTATTACTATGCCGATACCTTTACTGAAAGAACGAAGGCAACAAATTACACGCCGTTTGTGTTCAACGGTGCCCTGAGTACAGATCAAAATTCGCGTTTGCGTCTACGTATTGTTTTTCGTGTCCTTTTCGTTTAGTATTCGCCTTCGGAGGCAGATTTCGTATGGGATTCCAAATGGCCAATTTGCAATACACTTATTATCCGAAGGCTATGAAGATTACATTCTAGGCAAGACATTCAAAATGTGATCACGGAGACTTGTGGTGATAGGCCAATAAGGAAAAAAACAGAAACGGAAACTTTTTCAGCGCCATCAAAAATGAACATTTTTCACCAAGCCAAGTTGAATCATGATCGTATAGTCTATCACCACAATTCGCCGTGATCAAATTTTGAATATCTTGCCTAGAATGTGATTTTCGTAGCCTTCGGAAAATTTATGTATTGGAAATTGGCCATTTGGAATCCCATACAGTGCGAAATCTGCCTTCGAGGGTGAATACTAAACCAAAATGACACGAAAAACAAAAAGACGCAAACACGAATTTTCATTTGTACTCACGGCACCGTTGGACACAGACGGCGTGTGATTTGTTGCCTTTGTGTACTTTGAGTAAAGGTATCTGCAGAATAAGAAACAGGCCTATCTCAGATGCGGTCCCCTGCACAAACGCCTATGGCAATGTCACAGTAACCGACGGCAATGCGATGACATGGGCATGGAAATGCCACGACAGTCCATGACAATGCCATGGTAACCCATGAAGATCCATGGCGATGCCATGGTAATACCATGCCACTGCCATGACATGTCACGGTAATTTAATGGTCGTCCATGGCAATGCCATGGCGTGCCATGAAACAATCAACCAATCAATGTAGATATTGTATTCAATCATGCCGGTGCGTAGTATATACCTTGGCGAGCGCCTTGCCATCGCCACAGGCAGGTTCAAGCTTGCAATCCCTATTTCCCCAAGAGTCCAACTTCCAACCCCTATTATGGAGACACACCCGGGAATTCAGCACATATATTATATGAGACCCCATGTGGCCTGTTCCCGTTTATTTTACTTCTTGTGCCAGATACGTAGTTCGGTTTTGTTTTTGGGAGATTTCGGTCTTTAGGGCTCCATTGTTATTTACGAGGAAAAAACAAGGGCAATAACCCAAAACGGGTACACCCGCGCCGGTTGGAGTCAAAACCGGGTACATGGAGTCGAGTCAAAACACCACATCCCACGAGCCATCACGGGATAGATTCGCCAAAATCACATCGTGCCCGTTTCTGAGGGATAGTGACAACCAGGCACACTTGTCGGCGCCTAACTATACACTTACGACATGTTCAGATTATGTTTGAAGGGCCCAGGTCCGGGTGGGATCGGGAGCAGGATCAGGGGTCAGGCGTGTTTACAGGCAGAGGGTTTTGGCGGCAAACATGTGTGTTTTACTTGGTTTCAGCGTGTAACCGAAATACACCCTATACTGCTTGCAGCAGCAGCAGCCGTACGTCATACAGTAGGAATACATCAGCCGTATCATACGTACATACCAGGTATGTTGATACTGCTGTGCTGCTGTGCATACATCCAACAGTATATAAGTGGATGGTCGAGCTCGCGTAAATCTGCCCGCGCGGGTAAACTTTCTTAGATGTGCCCGCATTGAAAATATAATATAGAGCCTTTCCGAGCACAACGACCAGGTGGCACACCAACCAGGAATGCCTCTCGTTCTCGTTAGGGTTAGGGTTAGAGTTAGAGGTCCGGGTCGGGGTGGTGGCCGCCGGTCATCGAAGCCAAGAATATTCTCACCTTCCAGAACGAATACCTTAGGGTTTCGTGACAAAACCCTACCTCAGTAGAAACAGCATCATTTTATGCGGGCACATCTGAGAAGTTCGCTTGTGCGGTCAGATTTACGGGTACATCTGTGAATGGTCGTATCACTCTGAAGACGTACATACCCAGGTGCGTAAAATGGTTGAATAGAGTCTAAGTGAATTGTGAAAAAGCTTAGAAGAAAATGAAACAGCGAAAGAGCGGCCGCAGACGCAGTTGAGAGCGAGGCCCACTGTAGGCCAGAGGTCTAAGCTAAATACATATCCAAGAACGGTTGAAAGCCAAGCATAATAAACGTATACAGTTAGGGTTGCTATTTTGTGTTTTTTGGGGCGAAAAAAGTGGTTTTTGGCCGTTCGGAGTTTGATATAATACATCATCGATGAACCAATCAAAACGTAGCGGAATGTCACACACATCAATAGAATAGGCTGAATAGTTCGACGGGAGTTGCTTACTGCTGCTGCTGCTGCTGCTGTTTGCTGCTGCTGCTGCTGCCTGAAACAGCAGCAGTAAGCGCGCTGTACACGCGGCCCCAACATGTCGATCGCGGAGCCTGCGGGCGAGATGCCATCAGCACCGAGCCCTCAACAACCGTCCTCCTCGGCAAGCAACGCAAAGACCCCTCCTCCTCCAGATGAGGAGCGCATTTATGGTCTCCGCCTAGGCTGTGTGCTGCATGTCCTCCATATCGCGGTTGTTTCTGGGTTGGAGAGTGAATACAACAATATACCTCGGTATATTAAACTCACGAGATTTTTTGTGCGAGCAAACTTCACATGGTCGTGCAAGAAGAGCAAATCTCCCTGCTCCATTCGTTGCATAATTCCGTTCACAACAAACGTTCATTCATTATGGGAGCCGCTGCAGTAGGCCGCAGCAGCAGCAGCAGCGGCGGGCAGCGCAGGAGACGGAGCACCCTTCACCCTTCGCATATTGTTTGCAAACCACCTGTTGTCTTTTTCTCGATGAGTGACACAAGCTTCACGTATACAAAATAATATACCAGGTACCTGGTACCTGGTAGGTATGTATTATACCCTGCTTGCTCGAAGAGGTCGGCTATATATGAATCAATGTGAGAACAACAACGCCTATTTTGACTAAAACACGTATCATATATTTCATACGACATTTTGTATACAAAACAATATACCTGGTACCTGGTAGGTATATATTCTCCCCTGCTTGCTCGAAGAGGTCGGCTATATATGATGCGAAGCTTTTCACTTGCGTTTATTGCCCATATTATCCTATTTTTGAAGACCTAGCCCTCAGCTCCAACGTAATAAAATAAGGCGGGGTTTGTTTTACTAGATGGTACATAACCCAATCATCCTGGTGGTGAGGTTTTTTCACCTATTGACACTCATGATGGCGACATTAGCCTACATTACTTCGAAATACCCCCAAAACAGCCAGTGTTTCGGCGATTTCACCTTTGTTTTTTCTCCAATGTAAAATTAAACCTCAGCAGCACGTGGGCGTATTAGATCTGGAGACGTACACGAACTTTCAGTTCAATATTCATGCGCGATCTCCCGCGCTATGCTCGTGAATATTCCGGAATTTTATACACCGAAATCAAGTAATTGTACGGTGGGTGGAGGCGTCGGCTTTTGGCGGGGATTTTTTGTTTTTTGCTGGTCGATGTCGCTGTTTTTCTTGGTCGCTAAGCACAAAATAGCAACCCTAACTGGTGTACCCGGGACAGCATCTCTCAAAACAGGATGCAATTTATATTTGGTTAATCGCGTGGCTCGCTTGGTGTGTTTTTTACTCGATTCCAGGCAGTACCCGTTTGTTTAGTAAAAAACGTACCCGTTTTTGGTTATTGCCCAAAATACAAACACACATTCACCAACGGTTCGGCAGGGGCATACAGAACACATGTGCAAAGGTTCGGAGTCAATCTCTTGAAAACGACGTGGACATTAGGGATATTTTGTGCGGTAAACGTGCAACGTTTGGCATCGCCTCGTAGTTACTTGGCTATATTATATACTTGTTTGTGGGCGTTAAATAGCAGCACACCGCAGCATACTTCGAAGTATATGGATAACAATGGAACCTATTATTAGGGGTGGATGAAATTAACTGGGTAATTACTTCAACATAGTGTGGACTCATTAGTTTTGACACAAGAGGGGCAGTTTTAATTATATAGTGCATACTATTTCAAGAAATTAATTACTTTTCATCTTCGAGGCACATTGAAATATTACTTTTCATTGATCCTGAGATCCCGAGCTGTCACTTAGTGCTGTGACCCCTTTCATTGGGCCTTGGGTCCCTTATCGAGCGCTACGTCCACCGTAAGGGATCAGGCCCCTCAATTTGAGCAAGCAAAAGCGGTGCGCAGATTATTTATATCTCTTAGATAAACACTACCGAACGTAGCCCATCTCCTTGTCGCGGGGTCCCTGAAAGGGGGCCATCTACATCTTACTATATAACAGCCAGTCGCCGTGTTGGTATAATAATGTGTGCTGCTTCTACGAAATGGGCATGGTCCTAGAATTCGAACCCCACTGTGGTGGACTTATAATCTGTTTGCGAACATATTAATTAACGGAACCAACTGCCGGCAGCGCCTACGGAGCAGTAGGGTTGCACCCCGGCCTCGAAATTTCGAACCGGTAACCGGACTGGATTGTGGGGGGTTCAGACGGAATCGGAACCGGGTACCCGGCCTGCTTTCAGCCCGGGTACCCGGGTACCCGGGTACCCGGGTACCCGGATTACCATGCACTATCTTCTCCCCTTTTAGCTTCAGCGGGTCTGAACGGTCCGCAGGTGGCATGGTAAGGCGGACGGTGGGAGGGAATGACTTCATTGCGTCTATTATCTCGATGAGTCATCTCCAAATACCCGGGGTAAATATTTTTGTTCCGGTCCGGTTCCGGTTCCGACGGTTCCGGGTACCCGCCACCGGGTACCCGGTTCTCACTCAGACGGGATGCAACCCTAGTCGCGTGTTGTGCGAAGGCTATAGGAGAAAAGGAAAAGGGAGAGTCTAGGGGCACAGTGTATGTATAAACCAACGTATATCCCAGTCTTGGGGCCTCCGTAAAGCACAATCAACGGGTACCCGGGTACCCGGGTACCCGGGTACCCGGGGTCCAAACTACCCGGGGTAAATTATTTGTCTCGGTCCGGTTCCGGTTCCCGACGGTTCCGGGTACCCGCCACCGGGTACCCGGTTCTCAGTCAGACGGGGTGCAACCCTACGGAGCAGACAGGGTAGACGCAGTTCGGCGCGAGTCGACGAGGCAAGAAATTGCTGACGTCTTCTCGATATCAAAATCCAAGGCACGGACCGTAGTAGGGAGGAGGACGAAGGGCATGCTATGTGACCCTGGATCTGAATTACGACTACTGTAGGATAAGGAACAGAGAAAGGAAGGCCGACAAGTCATGTAGCACCACATTATATCAAATGGCATACATAAGGATATATAGTACATACTGTGATGTACGTGGATACAACGTCATATATCGGACATATCACACGATGTATATTTTTATTGGTTTGAGATTACCAGGCCCACCCTAAAAACTGCTACCATAACGGCCAGGCTTGGCGTCAGTACTGCTCCGCAGTGGATTCCTCTTCCTTCCTGCTTCGGCCGACGGTGGGTGCGTGCGGTTGGGCGGCTGTTCTGGTGTGTACAGCCTGCCTACCGTATGTTTATCGACATTCCGGGGACAAAAAATAACTAAATATTTCGGCAAACGCCTTCCCATATATTGAAAGCTGTTACGGCGGCGGGGGGTGTTGCTAACAGCGTCCATCTTTTTTGTCGTCGTCAAATGTTTAAACACTCGATTCTCTCGTTATGTTATAGTAGGCATTTTGGAAATCAATATTTGCGAAACACTTTGAAAAACTAATACCGATAGCGACCCAACGCAACCTCAGTTAAGGGCCCACGTCCAGAAATTTACCGGTATATATTCATACAATTTCTCACTAGTCGTAGTTGCACACTTTTGGGACTCGCTAATATTTCAATGTTCTTATCACAATTTTGTTGATAAAAATTGGGGCTATGTTCGCCCCACAGACATACCTTTTGGCAAGAATACTTGAAAAACGAGACAGGCCGAATGCATTTGAACTGCGACCGTTGAGAACCGAGTACTTACCCGAGAACGTCTCCGAGAGTGGTCACACTCATTCCGAGAAGAGCCGGCCCATTTTCGTCGGTTTTCGGGGAGACATTCAATTGAAAGCCAAACGAAACTAGTTTTCAATTCCAGAAAGAGCCCCGCGTACAAAACGATGTAATCATTCTTCGATATATTCGTCCGATATACGACATGGTTTGGCCGTTTACCCAAAACTTTGTTTTTTTGCTACAGTATTCTTTTACGCTGCCAACGATCATTCAATGTAAGTATTGGATTGGATGAGGCCTCCTGCCCTGGTCGGAGGGCCTCGCCCGGGATAAACTCCGCGCTGAGTGCGCTCTCAGCACGGCGCCCATCCCTGGGATTGAAATGACCGAGCAGAAAAAGACTACTAAGCCTGTAGGGTGGGTGGGAAGGTCTGTATTTTTCCTATGCCTATTATCCTCTTCTCGCCGGAGAATTAGGCTTGGACGAAGTGATCGCCTCCGGCATACAGTCTCTGAGTAATTCGGACCAAATCTGGTTTCATATTTTTGTGCCAAAACTGGACTCAGCTCATTGGGTAACGATTTTACTACAGTATTCTTTTACGCTGCCAACGATCATTCAATGTAAGTATTGGATTGGATGAGGCCTCCTGCCCCGGTCGGTGGTTCTACCCATACTTCCTTGCGTTACTTAGTTCGTCCTCGGCCACCTTTCCGGGGCTGCGTTGTCTCACCCAAACTTGCTTCGTACTTATGTGCTATAACAGTATACGTTAGGCGTTCTTCGGCGTGCCTGCGGATAAAGCAGACTCAACCGCTGCAGACGGTGACCGCCCGCCGCGGACGCTTAGTCATGGTCCTGTTTCGTCCTTGCCGGTTTTGACCAATGTACAAGTGGTCCACCGGGTGTAGATTCGCTACTTTCTTTGTCTTCTACCTGCCGCTCTTCGTGATCTTGCTAACGGTGGTCTCCACCAACGACTTGCTCCCTGAGCCTCCTACGTTCAAGGGGTGCCGGATGGTCGGGCATTCGCACCGCTCGCCGGTGCCCCTACGACGCCACCTCGTTGTCCTCGTCGGCTAGTGCCTACCCCTGCGGCTGGGCGTCAGGATGTCGTCTATAGAGAGTAAGCAACCCGTGATACCGCGCATACGTGTGTATGCTCGCTGCAGTTGATGCGTCGCCCCACCTCATCACACACCCGAGTGTGGTGAACACGAACTTTTCGGCGTTAAGAGGAGTCGTCCCGGTTTTATACGGGTATTCTCACAACATGCCCGCAGATATCGGCGATATATATTTCGAATATGTACATACTTGGTATATGTATATATATATTTGTTTTAGACGCTAACCCCTCAAGTGTCGTGAAATTCGACGCCAGGAAGGTCAATCTTGTCCTATCCGTCCGTGTGAGCATACAACACGCCTGACACGCATTGTTCCCTATACATTGCCCTGGAACCCCATACTAGGACGCATCGATGCCTATTCCACCAAGTGATAATACGTCGGCATGTACCAGTGCGGTGAAAATCAACTATTTGCCCACTCACATCAGCATAGTAAGGCATACCTGGTATTACTTACGTTTGGACAAGCTAGGAAAGCTGCCTCCCTCGGCAGCATAAACATTACCAGGTAGGGAAGACTCGTTGCTGAATTAGACGCTACTGCCGGCATTGTTCAAAGTACTAGCGATGCCGTTTTGCTGGTGCTGCGAAATCGACGCTATTCAAGGTGCTTTAGGTGTTATTACTGTCAATACGGGGACAAAAGCTATCATTATCACATAAAATAGCAGCGTTGTGGGTGGGGGAAGCCCCACTGATTCGGCGCTCCGAACCTTTTTACACCGTTGTAATGTGGTGGGGCCTGCCGAAGTTGCTGCTAGCGGCTGCAGCATGCTGGTGCTTCTGATCATGTATGGTAACGTTTGTACTTACTCGTACATATCATACCAGACATGTTATTAGTTGTAAACTAGTATCTCCAAGTTGAACTACCAATCAATACACATACTTGACACATATTTATATATATATACATATCTAAATATTTTCTACTCGTGGCTCGTTGCACAGGCAATAGTTTCGTGAAAGCCCCCCCGGAAAATATGTTTCAAAGATTGATATGTTGACAAAACATTCCCTGAATGCCGCAGCTTCATTTCTTGTTGTCCTCGTGCACGGGATGTATATCCCGCTTGAGGACATACATAAACCCGCACGCGCAGTACGCCCGACCGAAGTATCACACACAGCTTGCCATTACTAGTTTCAATGGTCTTGTAGCTGTCGTTATGGCCGACGTCAGCCTAGCCGAGTTCATCATTTATTATAGGAGATTCCACGGCCCACGAGTGGTCGAATTATGCATTATACCGTGGGTGGTCTGAACCACAAAGACGTTATATATATTATTATTAGTATGTACACATTATTACAAAATAAGTGAAAGCCGAATGCATCAAACCCGCCCTTTTTGTTCCGCGTCGACACAGGGGTCCGCCGAATGCTGACACAGGGGTCCACGTTAAAGAATAAACGAACACGCTTTAGGGGGTAAAAGGCAGTCACGTCCAAGGTGCACCGCTCGCTTGAGCTGTGGCACCACATGTGAACGTACACGACTGACTGACTAGAAAGTGTCGTTCCAAAAGCCATGCACAAGCCAGAACCGATCGTTAAGCGCGCAATGCGTTTCTGGGCTCTCGATCCTGCGTAACATATTTACCACCAGCGAGATAATATTCGTTTCCCGATTCGGTATCCGATATATACCTGCTGTATGAATATGAACTGCGATATGCTGCAGCAGATTGAGGCCAGGGTACCGCGCGACGTACATACTACCGTACATACTTCGTATAATATGTCATATATTATAAATATTAATGAGATGTCCCTATGTACATATATACAAGTATATAAAATATGAAACGTGTATGATGATTACTATAGTCCGTGCGCGTGAAACGTAGACCTTACGAGTCGCAGGCAGCTGCCCTGCTACGCTTGCTGTGTACTACCAAGCAAACACCCGCCAACCAACGTTGCGCTGTATCCTATCGTGTCATACCTCGTCGTTGGCTCGTTGCTGCAGGACTCGTTTGTCGCCATGGCTCAGTTCGTCCCATCTACCGACCACGCCTGCTCTACCCTATGATACCCTTTTAACTCAAACCTGTACTGGCTTTTGGTGCACTCAGCGGTGTCAGCTTGTTGACGCTGTGGGTTGTTCTTGTTGAATTTAGGTGGGCCGAGCTCCGTTCTCGCCCGGCGGGGACGGCGCCGTGGGCGCGGGCACAGGGCCCAGCGCCGGGACGCTGCGAGGTGTAGACGCCGTCTATGAGCGAGGCCTCATGTATAAATCCTCTGTGTTTTTCCTTCGGCTATCCTCTTCTCGCCGGAGAATTAGGCTTGGACGAAGTGATCGCCTCCGGCATACAGTCTCCGAGTAATTCGGACCAAATCTGGTTTCATATTTTTGTGCCAAAACTGGACTCAGCTGATTGGGTAACGATTTTACTGGCGGGTGTGTCAGGGTATTTGACACTCGCTTGCATTATAATCCGTGTGACCTCTCTCATATCCCCGAAATATGAGGAGTGCAGTTCTACGACTGGGATTAATGACAGAGACCATTATATACACCAACGCCGTCTGACAGAATATGTATGATCTTATCGTGTTCAACTGGTGACTATTACTCACAACGAACAACCCGAACATGAAATATGTATATTCTACAAGGTATATACCTGGTAATATATATTGTCTTATATGTACCGTATACCACGGAAGAATGAACACCCCGGTGATAAAAGCTTGACCGTTAAAACTACTGTAGTATCACCGTGTATGTCGTCGGGGGTCTGTGCCATAAAACGCATCCCCCACGATAGGCCACACGCACGGGATACTCGCAGCTTGGGTTCGAGTTGTGGGTGGGTGTGATCGACCAGGTGGTGTGACAAGTTTGGAGTTTGATGCTCTGTTTTCAGACGCACCTCCGTAGGGGCTGCGGTATTCAACGACAACCAGTGATAAAGTGACTATCGAAAAACAGATTAACTCATGCATCCCCGGGTGAGCTCATGTGGGTGGAGGGGGGGGGGTGTTATCTAAGGGGGTTGTGCTTTCGTTCGTGTTATACGACCGGTATATAGACCAAAATTGGCAATATACGTACCAAAATAATATCAAAATACCTCAACGTTTGCATACAAGCTACTGCGTACACACGTGGCCATCTTGGGTACCCTGCCGCACACCCTGCCAGCATTTATACCCTGTGGAGTATTTTTATAGACCCTGACAGGGTGTCGACACGCTGTGGACACCCTGGCAAGGTGCTGCTACAGTACAGGGTATGTCACGCAATACCTTGGCAGCATGCAGTGTGCATCCTTACCCTGCCAGGGTCATCTGTACCTACCATGGCAAGGTGTCGACACCCTGCACAGGGTGTAGTACTGTACAGGGTATGTCACGCAATACCTTGGCAGCACGCAGTATGAGTCCCTACCCTCCCAGGGTGATCTGTACCTTCCGTGGCAGGGTGTCAAACCCTGCACAGGGTGTAGTACTGTACCATTTGACTGTACAGGGTATGTCACCCAATACCTTGGCAGCGTGAGTATGCGCCTGTCTCTACCCTGCTACGTGTAGTTATAGTAGTGTGTTTTTTAAACGTACCATGACACAACAGCCGATTTTCCTAATTAGAGAATTGCTTCCGACGAGATATGAAAATCGAAAGACAAGATTATTCTACGGATTGGGAACCGATAAAGGATAATCTGCAGTTTGTTGTCATAGAGAGAATTTGGCGTTACTGGTTCATATTCTTTGGCTGAGCACGTACACTACGTAGCTCACTTTGCAGCACACGGGCTTTGTTTGGTTGTATCGTGCTTGTGGGAAATACCAAGTGGATACCGCACGGAACGGTGCTGGAGACTGGTAGAACACGCGGAACAGACAGGGCTGTTGCTTACAACTGGACAGCGGTGTTCGCTGGCCAGATAATTTCGATGAATTCGTGATTTCTCGAGTTCATCAGCTGGCGGCGAATCGGGGATTAGCGAGGGCAACTAAACAACAGTCGGAGGCGAAGCGCTCACAACGAGGCACAGAAGTGGACACGGAAGCGTCGGACACCGGGCATCGCATCGACTCGGRTATTACTACGTGCAGATAGGAGTTGTCTATTTGTCTCCTCAATTCCCGCACACTGGGGGCAGGGAGCGTGTGCGTTGGAAACGGTTCGAGCGAGTTTGTTGCTTGTGAGAAAATCCACAAAATGCGGGGAAATAGATTTAACAGCATGCAGCTCAACATCATGATCAAGCACATCGCACATCGATCGCGGCAACGAGATATCATCTGGACTCTCCCCTCGATCGAGTTAGGATACGATGGGCTCTAATCGTGAAATGTCGTACCATGTTAGTCGTACTCGGTGGCCTGGGCGTGGTAGCACGAACGATGTATGAAGTATGTCATGGCATATACGTCGCACACGATCTGGAGGGACAGGTGTCTAAGGAAACGACCTTCGGTAGTGCTCGAGATGCCTGGTGAATGATGTATATCAATAGCATGAAATGGGCTACGACCCCGGCGACAAGTGCTACGGGTGCTGTACAGACAAATCGTACAGAGCAGGCGGTTGGTAGTGTCAACCGAATATTATTGCTTGTGATCGAACAAATGACAGAACAGCGCGTACTGCATTATGCTTGTCAGACCAAATTGCTGTGGACTCGCAAACAAATGTGTACAGCAGCAGGCGGTTGTGGTAACCGTATTTGCTGTGTGATATGCCAGGTATACGGCGGTTGGCTTTTTGCCAGGTATACGGCGGTTGGCTTTGTCAACTGAATACTCTTGCTGTGGGTACAGGCAATAGTGGCACAGGCAATTTTATATTTTGTAGTTGACCAGAAAAATACATGGTGTGTCTGACCACAAGGACTCGCAAACAAATGCGTACAGCAGCAGGCGGTTGGTGTGTCAACCGAATGTTATTGCTGTGTGATATGCCAGATACATGATGTGTTTGACCACAKGGACTCGCAAACAAATGCGTACAGCAGCAGGCGGTTGGTGTGTCAACCGAATATTATTGCTGTGTGATATGCCAGGTATACGGCGGCTGGCTTTTGCCAGGTATACGGCGGTTGGCTTTGGCGGGTGGCTTTGAAAAATTACTGCTGTTGGGTGTCAACGGAATATTCTTGCTGTGATATATACCTTTCGCGGCTTCACGTCACGTTGGGCGGAGACTAAGTAATATATTCTGTAAGTTGACCACATAAATCGCTCAGCATTACTGCTGTTGGGTGAGTCGTGATGTCATATTATACCTATTACGAATTATTGCAATTGGGTTTATACGTTGCGGCGAGGCGACGAAAGCATTTTTCAATTGGGTTCATACGTTGCGGTAAGGCGGCGCAAAACATGGCACGGGTAAGATATCGTTCATCCAGAGCAACTGAATAGTTCTTGCCGGTACATATCGCGCGTTCGCGGCGGGGTGCAGATTAAAAACAAATTCAGATTGACGTGTACGTGCACGATAAATATAA
>MEHQ01000221.1:16690-84806 GCA_008828725.1 Saccharina japonica
CCCCCCCCCCCCCCCCCCCCCCAGGATAACCTGTGCCCTGTACCAACGAAATAACCCAGCAGCCGTATATACCATACATGGCTGCTTTGTTTGCAGTAGTATTCGCATTTCGTCCGGTAGCATATTCCCGGGAAATTTTACACGTTACTAATAGTGTGGTCAGGTTTGGGATCAGGGGTTGGTTAGGGGGTCTACGCGTCTACGCCCGTACCTTGATCCAGCATGCTATTAGTGGACGATAAGTTAACAGTCCTCTTTGTTTGACAGGTGCTACTACGACTGCTGCAATCGGACACGCGAAACAAATGTGTTTCCCCCTCTCAACTCCAGCACCCGCAAGGGTTGCATGTGCTTCGCAGCCCCCGCAGTCCGCGCCGCTCCGAAAACCTACGTAACGCACTCGTACAGTACGTAGTGCGTGCGACAGCACATATGATAGCTCTGGAGCTTTGAAACACGAAATAACCGGTGTTGTGCTACCGTTACATCTATATATCTGGTATACTAGACTGTGCTGCTGCGGTAGCTGTAAATGCCGTTTTCTACAGCTGGCTACTATTATTAATAGGCAGTGCTGCAGCAAGCCTATATACGCGAAGCCGCAATTGCGTGAGATGTAGCAATGTAAATACTTCGTACGACTCGTGCAGGTATATATCGTACGTGTCTTGGCATTTACATATAATATCTCCGACGTTTAATCTGTAAGTCAGTAGTCTGTAGCCTACAGCAGAACGGATGATACAACAA
The DNA here is from genome assembly GCA_008828725.1 of Saccharina japonica. NCBI lineage: Eukaryota > Phaeophyceae > Laminariales > Laminariaceae > Saccharina > Saccharina japonica. The sequence continues at coordinate 17,441 of MEHQ01000221.1, forward strand.
TTGAAGGTTATTAGTTTTTCCTCTGTCTCGCAGTCTGTGACCACAAAATGTTCATCTCTCTAGGATTAGGAATAAGGACAGACACTGGGTGTACTGGTGAAGTCGGTCAGAAAGAACGGGTTTATTGTGAAGACAACACACACACTATACATCGGCACTCACGCGTATTATCTGATAAAATGCACATTCGCACTATATCAACGACGGAAAACATCGCTCTCAAGCTAATCTCGCGAGAAACCCCCGTGAAAACGTGAAAACTGCTCCCAAGACGACCTGCTCTTGAGATACGAGTAGCGTACGTAGCGTTCGATTTGTTTTGCAGTACTACGGGGGACCAAACGTAGTAAAGAGGGGGGCCTATAGTAAACACAAAAATCTACATACTCCCCTATTTTCCGCCAACAATATTTGGTCCTATTTACTATGGCCCCCAGTAATAGTACATCATCATGTGTGATGCAAGGGGTAACGGTTAACTACCTTCTGGACGAGCCGTGGACACACTATCGTAGTCTTTTGTTGTTAATAACTGTACGATTACGGGGGACCATAGTAAACACTAGTAAATAGGACCAAATATTCCTACTAAAAATAGGGAAATATATAGTTTTTTTTGCGTCTACCATAGGTCCTATTTACTATGGTCCTCCGCAATAGTTAACCCTTATAGGACTGCAGTCCCATTTTGGGGATAAACCACTTTAATTCTAAGCAATTTGTCCCCAAAACGGGACTCCAGTCCTATTGGGATTATAAGGTGTGAGCCTGCTCTACTCAAGTTCATCAACTATTAATAGTTACTATTAATAGTCGGACTAATATAATCGTTAGTCCCTTCCCGGAGGTGCCGACTACCCGACTTAAGAGGGTTTCCATGCTTGAGGGAAGGATTGTTGAATACGGGATACCTTTTTATTTCAAGGGCGTGGAGGGTTTCCAAAATTTTATAGTGGTATGTTTGTATAGGGGCATTCTAATAAGTATTGCGGGAGAGGCGATTTTTTAGTGTTCACGCACGCCGTCGGAAAACTTGTCGCTCTTTTTAGCCGCCGTAGGTTTTCGTGTCGCATTGATTTGACTTGATTCAAGTAGGGTTTCATAGGCCTGGATCACCCACAAAAAGGGAACAGGGGCATCTTGAGAGTTTCGTCGGTACGAGTCGTTTTTTGGACGAGGCCAGCCCCGCCCCCGCAGCTCGCAGCAGTGTGCACGCAGCTGCTCCAGATGGAGGCAGCCCCTGACGAGTATGACCAGGGCTTGCCATGTACACCACCAGAGTTGAAAAGTAAGGCCCCGTGAGCTGTGTGTGGTAAGTACTCGAGGTATCATACGACTACTCGTACGTAAAAACGAGCACACATACGAGCAAAACAGACGAGGCAAACAAAGACGACGATGACAACATCCTCAAACCTAGTAAGCTTGAGGCTGCTGGTGCTGCTTACTGCTGTTGCTGCTGCTACTACTGTGGTGGGGTGAGTGCCCTCCCCGCGATCGAACGGGCGTCGAGTGGCACCTTGAAAAGAGGCACCTGGGGAGCAAGGGAAATAAAAGCACTTGCTCTATGACTTCATAGTTCGGCATCGGGGACACTGCGGACACTGCCAGATCGATTTTTTTATATAGTTTTTGTACGATGCACGTGTGGTGTTGCTTTCAGCAGCGACGAAGAAGATTCCTTGTGCCCTTTGCTTGATATCTCATGCACCCCGATGAGTTGAGCCGAGTTGAAATATATTATGGATAGCTCTTGATGTTTTCTTTTGGATGCAGCTATTAACACGCTGGGCATCCAACTTATAGCGCTCGTGGTGGCGGCGTTGCTGAGGGCACCTCGATGGGGAAAAAACGCAATAATCTTTAAAGTTACAGCCACCCGCGTAAAAACGCCGGGAAATAAATCGAATTCTTTTCCTTTTTTTATTTTTTTTTAGAATATGCGTTGCTATTAAAAAAAATCGCTTGGTCGGTGGGGGGGGGGGGGGAACTCGGCTCGGGAAGGGGCTTGAGTTCGAACACTCGCTAAACTCGCCTGACTTACGTCGGCAGGTCGGCTGGCCACGAGCTGGCTGGGCCCGTCGACTTGCCGGCTAAAGTCAGCTACTCGGCAACGGCCACCTAGGCCGCTAAGTTTATTATAGTCGTGAAATTCCTGGCGACACCTCAAGCTCTCGTAGTAATGGTTGTCTACATTCTCCACCCCCCCCGGGTACCGGCCCTCTATGGTATCGTTTTAGTATACCTGGTAGAAAGAAACCGGGGTACTGGCCCAGGCTACTGGTAGATTTATGGTATTGGAGGACAGAGAAATGGTGTGCTCCACGTTACGTAACTTTACTGTACGTAGCGCTCTCGAATTCCTCATTTCCCCGGAGTTCCTATGATACGTAGGCTGGGCTTCTTGTGTTTGGCTCTTTCTTACCAGGTATCTTGGGAGCATCTCATGCAGCACATCTCATTGAGGTACCATGGCTGGCTGAAGCCGATTTTCTGAAGCGTCTTACGTCCACCTAGTAGGTCGTATATCGTTTTTTTTATTTTGGCTTTTTCACAAACCCGCAAATTTGATAGCACCACAGAGCGGCCGCCCAACCCCACACGCACCCAGCGTCCCGCCCAGCCACAGCGAGCACACAGCATCGTCGCGCGACTGCTGCTTGCGTCGCAAAATGAGACCAGACGTTACTGCACTGAGCTCCCTGGTGTGCTTTCTACTGCTGGGTCATCTCATGGTTGCATCGACGCCGACAGCAGTGTGTGGTCCCATGTATCCACGCCAGCTTCGAACAGCAGCACAGCACCAGCGCTGGACACCACTGAGAGGGCCCAGCTTTACGCTGTTGCACGGGAAGGCTAGGGGTGACTGTTGTTGTGGCTGCTGCTGCTGCTGTTGCTGTTGCTGTGTTGCGTTTTTTAGGGGTCCCGTTCGAGCTGGAGCGGCTTTTCCGGCGGAAGCTGATCTCCTGAAGCGGCAATAAAACGGCAGCACAGCACCAGCGCTGGACAACACAGAATGGGCCCAGCTGTACACCGTTGGCCGCCGCCGCTGCTGCTGCTGCTGCTGCTGCTGCTGTTTTTGCTACTGATACTGCTGCTGCTTCTCCTTTTTGCGGCCGAAAAGCGCATGGCAGATCTCTGTCCCCATCCTTATAGGCAAGTAATAATGAAAATACTTGCCCCTTCAGACGCGCGTTCACGACGATCTCTCGATCTTCATCCGGCTATGTAGCTTTCCCATACGACTGTGGTTCTACATATAGGGGGGTAAACAGCAATAAATCAACGCCTACTCAACGTTAAACCCGGCAATCTCTCGTCCCGGTCAGCTCGTGAAGAGGCTCTTAACTCCGTAAACCATTAAAATAAAATCTCTTCAGCTTGTGACAGTGAACGTCTCACCCTACTCATGGGAGCTTCGGTCGACTGCTGCTACTGCTTTCGCTGCCGTTCTGCTGCTGTGTTGCTTTTTTTTAAGGGGCCCTTTTCGCGCTTGCTGCTGTTGGCTGGATATGATCGTGTTGGAGCCCGTCTTGTGGCCACGGCAACACTTATGGCGACGAGCCAACAAAGCCAACAACAACAACAACCGTTCACCATCCACAAACGCACACAAGTTGACAAGCAGTTTCCTATGTGGGGTGCCCGGAGCGGGACTGGCAGACGTGCCTGAAGGACGACTTCAAGGCGTTCGGGGCTACGCACGGCTCTAAGGACGACGAGAGATGTGTCTTCGGAGTCCCGAATTCAATTTGGACGGAAGCAGCGAAGGTGAAGGGAGGAAGGCAGTGGTATAAGGGAGTGATGCAGGGAGCTGAGAGGTTTATGACCTGGCACAAGGACGAAGGGGAGGCTAGCCGAAAACGAGCGACCAAGCGAGACAACGAGCCTAGCAAAAATATAGAGACGACAAAAACCAACGGGACGGGAGGGGTGCGGAAGAAGGACGAATCGGCGAGGGAAGAAAACAAGCGAGAAATGGCGGACCGAGTGGCGCGATATGTGCCGGATTGACTCTCCTGGACTATTTTTTGTTTTTTTCTCCTCCCCCCATCGCTGCACCATTGCACCACCCCCTCGGGATGACGTGTCTGTGCTATCTCTGTGGTCTTGTTTGTTTGAGTGTTTGTACTTTTGGCTTGTCTTTTTGTCTTCGTCTTTTTCCCTTCGCTGTTTTTGACCTTTTGCTGTTACACCGCTCGCAGGCCGGGGATACATCAGTAGCACGGGACCATAGTTCCCTTCCCCCGTATCATGTCTGCGTTTATAATCGGTGTGGAGGACTCGCTTTGTTTGCCTGACCGGCGTGAACCCGGCACGGAACACCCCGGCATTATAGGGGCACCAATATAGAATCAGGGGGCGTATACCCCCGATTGGTGATGCTGACGTTTCCACTTTTGTTTTTACCTTCACATACGCGTAGCGTGTAGAGGGGAGCGGAGGGCTCCAGGCTATCTGTTTTTGACTGACTTTGATCGCTTTGCGGACCCTTCGGGTTCCACTTTTATTTCAGTCTACTTTTTTTGGGTAAGTTAGCCTGTGACCACGGGAATCGACCGCGTCAAGTGTTGGATTAGTACGGACAGATGGAGGTACTGGATAAAGAGACCGGCACGGCTTTTAATGTGAAGACAACAACAACATATTGAGGTAGTTCTGTGTGCACGTGTGCACATCCTTGGTTTTTATCGCGTAGAGGGCATACATGCTTCTGCTCTCGACTTGCATCGGTTTTGCGTTAAAAAAGGGTTTTAGCCAAAATCAGGCATACCTGGTCACTTTGATCCCAAAAACAGGCACAACACTAAAACCAAGTACAAATCACACGCTATTAAAAGGACACCTGTCATCAAAGATGTCAGGAGACGGTATTTTTACCCCTTGACGGACGGCGTCAAGGCAAATGCCTTGATGGACGTGCCTTGACGGCAAAAACCTGGGGAGAGGGATGAAATATCCCCGTTTTTTTTAAACCCCAGACCGTAACATTGAAAACCTGTATTTTTCTTTGTACTGACTACTGGCTGCTGGACTGACTATCTGATGTCTGCCTCCGTCGAAGCCTCCGCTGATGCTCTGGTGCTGGCACGCAGCAAGCAGCACACAAAATAAGAAAAAATAATAGGGGTTTCCACACAGAAAATGAGGCCTTTGTGCTAGCGGGGATAGGGGACAATCCGTCTAGACGGATGGAAATGCCTTGACGGAGGCCCTTGACTGATTGACTTTTTGACGGTTGCCCGTCTTCGACATCTTTGCCTGTCATAGCCTCACATCGTACCTGATTTTGGCATGATATGGTCAGGTAAACCTGGATTTTTCTACTGATTTTGGCGCATTTTTAGCCAATCAGAGGCCATATGTACACTGTCTCCTATACGCCCGACACGAACACATCACCACACTATTAATACGTACACACGACCCGCCACAACGACATTCAGAACATATGATACGCGCGTATACAGTATACAACACAATGGACACAGACTGCCCACAAGAAACTCGGCCTAAACATTAAGGGGGAAATAAGAAAGTCGACAGCTATTACACTGAAGTTAGTGTGGGACACACCCCTTTCTCAAATAAGAAAGTCAGCCTAAGCCCGATTTCTGGTTTCTTATGAGCGGCAGGTTTGCCGCGTCGAGGTCGACTCAGTTTTCATTATAGTACGGTATGTATGTATAGTTATATTTGTGAAAATTTCGCACTTTTCGCAACTTTTCTCTTCGCGCGAGCGCTTTTCGGCAAAACGCTAAGTACCCCGACACAGGACGCCCGGCCGGACACATTGGCCGAGGTTTGAGCTCGATCCGAGCACTGTAGCTTGCGTGGCGGGTGCTCAAAGTTTTTTTTCGCGCGGGAGTGGATAAGCCAATTTCCCGGGTTTCCTGCATGAGGCCTGTTTTTGTACGTACGTGCCAGTAAAAAATAATTTTGTGTGATTAGATTTTGACAGTTTTTTTCTCTCTCACATGCACACAGGCGGCCAGGCCAGAAACATGTACCAGATAGACAACAGAACAAAAAAAACAGTAAAAAATAATATCCTGTTGTTTGCCCTACTTTCACGAGATGATCATGAGCACACACAGGAGAGCCCACAGACATATCGGTATACCACAGGTAGACAACATTACATGCAGAGAGCGCAACGTTACAACTCTGCATATAAGCGCCAGCAGGTAACACCGTGCTAGGGTGACACACCCATCTGCACTGTACTGCTGTGGCTTAGCTGTGTCTATCGGAGCCTGCGGCCGGTAATCGACCATCTACCTTCCTGTTGTCCTGATGTGTGTGACTGACCCATGCTCACGCTAGCCCGAAAGGTAATGGCCGCTTTGATAAAATAGGAGTATCTCAACTGTCCTTATATTTTCGATTGTTTGTTTTTCTTCCCTGAAGCCCACTCCAGAAATCTACGAGACTATCCGACAACATGGAACGAATACAAACAACGAGGTCACAGCCCCGCCTAGAAGCACAAGCAGCAGCAACACGTTCCTGTGGCAGGTTCGCCGTGTAGTGCTGTAGCTGTTAGTGGTTGCTTCATCGGAGGCTTGCATCCGTCATCGTCAATCACCACCACACCTCTCTCTCTCTCTCTCTGTCTCTTCTGCGCTGCTGCCTGCTGCCTACCTGTGCTTGCATGACGTATGTCCGGCCTGTCGTGCGTATGGCGCGAGCCGCGACAAATAATACTGCAGTTGTACCGGTATTTGGGCAAACATTTTTAGCAATAATAGTCAAATGGTCACCATGTCCGATTTTGGATGTGTAGGCTTGAGTTCGATCCTCACAGAGATGCATGCCTTTTTTTCCATCTTTTTTTTTGTTTTGTACGTATAATATAACCCAGACCCCACATATAAAATATAAGACAGACAGCAAACAAAAAACAAGTGGATTTATTACGTAGGCAGGTGTGGTCGAGAGTCGAGAGTTTGAGCCCCTTCTTCGATGCATCCTTTTCTACTTCTTCTGCAAATACTATCCCATCACTACTGTACGAGCACGGCTGTGTCCTATGTGTCACGTGTGCGTGCGTGTGCGGTGTGTGCCGTGTGTCATAGACCTTCCTTACCTTGAGCGCCACAACAATAACATATTGACAAATATGATAACATGTTTAGCGGGATCATTATTAACAAATCTCTAAGAACGATCGAGTCAATAGTAATGGCTCCATAATATTTCCGAGTATGTGTTATCCCCAAAAATGCAGGTGCAGTTTTTAGAAGGTCTACATTTATGTACAGTAATACTCAGATATTTCATAACGTCGTATTTATGGACTACCAGTATACAATATGATATGCGTATGATACAAAATATCGAATGTTGTTGTATTAATAATAGTAGCTTTTCGATTTGTCCTTGCGCCACTCCCCTAGGCACGTCCCGGAGGGGAACCTTGTAATACGTACGCTCGTACAGCAAAGGAACTTCGTGCCGCCGTGTGCAAGCGGTTCCTCGAGCATGGTCGCTGGCAACGGGGGAGGGCGCCATAAGTACTCTTGCCGTGGCGCAAGAGGTATCTGACTGGTGTATTCTGCACATCGTGCTAGGCCTCTTCCCAAAAATTGTACTGGTATCAGGCTACTCCGTACGAGGCCTCTTCCCGCTTCCCGCTATTATATACTGCTGCTTGCTGACACGGTACGGAAAGCGAGCAGTTCAATCTCAAATTAACTCGACGTTTTGTTCGTATGCTATCAATGTGGCTACTATTGATACTCTAAACATACCTGGTATACAACAATACAGAAGTACTCGTCGTAAGAGTGAGTGCCATCACAAAAGCAATGACAGCATCCACGAACGAATGAATACGTAAGGGCCAAACAAAACTATTAATAGTAACATTTTGGAGGCCGCACATTTACTCCTGATGTTCAGGCTCAGAAACAAAACTATCCCTGGCAAACTTTACCTGGTACGGCTTTTCATGGACTAAACACCGCTCGTTGCGCGCGTTTTTTACTTCCTTCAAGTATGTACCTGATTTTGGCCCAAATGGATCAGGTATACCTGATTTTGGCATTTTCCCTAAAACATGTTAAAACACGTGAGCTGTGAGTACGACCGATTGAACGGTTGAAACTCAACTTTGAAAGCTGCGCGATATGCCAGACACGCTCGTTGCTCGTTGGGCGTTTTACAATACTCTTCCACAGATGCTCCGAGTACCTTGGAGTAAAGTAAGGAGTATTGGAGATAAACTACTTCAGGTACTTCGTGTACTCGCAGTATTTCGGGGTTCGATACTCCGGGATACTGCTCGTACTCGGAGTATTTCGGGTATGAACACTCTCGATACTGCTTGTACTCGGGAGTACTTCCGGGTCCGATACTGCGGGTACTCCTTGTAATCGCAGTATTTGGGGCTTCAGTACTGCTCATACTCCAAGAACTTCGAGTATTCAGGGCGCCAGTACTCTAATACTCTTAAGTACTCGGAGTACGAAATGTACTCGATACTCGGGAGTATGCTCGGAATGTGGAGTCTATTAGGAACATCTTTGCATCCTTTTGAAGACTCGGCCGTCATTCCTCCCAGGTTCTTGGAGCATGTGACTGGCGTTTTTAGAGTTTTTAGCATTTCAAAATTCACAGATGCTCCCATAACCTGAAAGTGTAATTAGAGTATTTTAGAGAAAAAATACTTCAGGTAGTTTGTGTACTCGCAGTATTTCGGTGTTCAATACTCTCGATACTCGGCGTACTCCGAGTAATTTAGATGTTTGTACTCCGAGTTCTGCTTGTACTCGAGGATAAGTACTGTTCATACTCCCAGTACTCGGAGTATTCGGGCCTTCAGTACTGCTCATACTTCAAGTACTCAGAGTATTTAGGCAACCAGTACTCTAATACTCTCAGTACTCGGAGTACGAAAAATACTCGATACTCCGAGTATACTCGGAGCATCTGTGCAATACTCGTATGATATGTACGGTGTTCTTGAGTTAAATCTACGATATACTCGTATACTATTAATACTTGACCTAGCTAGGGTACATTTTACATCAGAGATGTTTATCGACTTGTACCAGGGACACATCAGATCCAAAAACGTCCGCTGGAGACGAATAGCTACGTGACAAACAGCAAGCAACGAGAACCGCAAGGCACTGCTGTGTTCGTACTCGTATCATACCAGGTACATGTGATATGTGTATGCTCGTACCATCAATCCGGTCCACATTTCGCAGACGTGCGGCCAAATGGATGTGCGGCTTATAGAGAGCCTAACGAGTGCTTCGACGGCTGTTGCCTTACGTACAACTTGTACTCTGTACCTGGTATGATAGGATACAACCTCTGAACTCAAATTCGACGTGTACGCACTCGGGCGAGTGCCACGGGAGTTGTACAGCAATAAAGCGAGCGCCTGCCGCAAAGCACGCACTCCATGGAATGCAGGCAGAGCAAGGGGAAACCAACACAGGAGGCAGCTCGGAGCAAGGTGTAGGCAACGCTTTCGTTCTGTGTAAAGTGCCCCTCTCTACTCGTAGCTCGATGCTCACCAAGCCATCGATGTGGACCTCATTGATTAATGGTATCTCCTTGATCGGCGCTCGTTCGACTGCCTCCGTGCCCCATGCTCCAGTTGACATCGTGCCACCGAGCCCTCGTGATGAGCAGAAAATTCCCTCCGACTGCCTGGCTGGTCAGCTGTGCGCAAGGTCGGGCAACAGAGACAGGGCAGTGGGTGCAGAGCTGCGGGTGCCCAGGGGCACGACAGTACGAAGCCCCTATTGTGCACGGCCAGCTAAAATATATATGAACTCCTTTTCTTCTGGAACCAGGGTAAACTTGTACGCTTCTCGCTCGGATCTCTCCTGTGCTGCCATACCTGTACGCTGCAAATAACCCTGTTTGCCGTGCCTGGAGCAACGAAGCTGAGCATTTTTTTTATGTCGAGGGTAGGATTGATGGCGCGACTCTCGCTCTTCTGTACCGTTGCCGGTGGGCGTCCGCTGCCGTGCCGCAGCTTGTCCCTGGTATGGCAGAGAGGACTGGTGAGCACAACGACCGAAAAACTGATGCCACCCCGAATGGGAGGTGGAAACGTTGCGGCTCTACCGCCGAGGCCGTTCACCACGATGAGGCTAGGTAGCCATTGGCGCGCAGCCGGCTCGCAGCTAGCCGGGCGAAAGGGCAACCACCATCGCGGCGTGGCCACCGTCCCGGAGGCCGAGGGGGGGCAGCAACAACTGCTGCTGCGGAGGCAGCAACAACAGCAGCAAACGGCGAGGAGGGCGAAAGATACTGAAGAAGATGATGAAGGACAGGAGGCTGCGGCCGAGATCACCAACGAAGAAGGAAACGTGATCCGAAAGTTCAAATCTGACAGCAAGCGGATGTTGAAAATTCCTCAAGAGGAATGGCCCAGGTGAATCGAATTGAGAGCTTTTTTCGGCCCTCCTTCTTGCCTTGCCTTGGGCGACTCTACTGGTGTTCGGCGTTCCTAGTGGGGCTATGCTGTCGTCGCGCTATCTTGCTCGGTGGGGGCCTGAAGCCCTCGTTGCTCGTTGCATGTTTATTATGTTTTATCATGAAAGAATCAAGAACATCAGCCAGCCGTCGACGTATATTAATGTCAACGTTGCAACACATCCCTCGCTTTGTGTTTTTCTTGCTTTTTTCGGCGTGTGGGGCCAATTTTTTCTTCAATTTTAACGGTCAGTACGTACATAAATAGTGCAGTGCGATGGTCGCATGCATGCACAGCAGCTGCATGCAGCAGCAGCAGCAGCACGTGTGGTGCGATAGCGCCCCTCGCCCCCCCTGCATATATATGCATACTGTGTGATAAACAAAAACGCTCTTCTTGGGTGAGATGCTCTGTGGCTGCAGCAGCAGTGGTAGTGGCTGTGCGCTCCGCGCTGCTGAGATGGCAAGAAGAGAGAGAGCGAGACGGCGTGCAAAAGCGCAAGCGCACAGCCGCGCGGTGTGACGCCCCCAGAGATCTAATGAAAATAGAAGGAAGGATAGAAGGATGGACGGACGTCTCGCGCCTTCTTACGCCTCGATGGATGTTTTGTCCTTCATCAAGGATTGCGTCAAACAACTTGAGATGGTATATTGATTGGTACGCGTATGATATGATATGACTCGTATTTATAGGAGAAAAAAAAAGAAGAAAAGTGACCAAACGAAAGAACAACCTTCGCTTGATTGAGTGGCTTCGGCAATTCATGAAATACGTATATATATACGTACAGCAGCGTACCCGTATATCATACCCGAGGTACATCGTCGTATTCATATTAATAGTAAAATACCTGAAAATGTTCTGAAAGTTCCATACGTACGTAATACGTATGTGATCATGGCATATATCGTTTGTACACGCATGCACGCGAGCAGCACATTTTCTTAGCATGCAGCAGCAGCAGTGAGCGGGGGGTTTCTAACTCTCGTGTGTCGTATCGGCCCCCCCCCACCCCCCCTCCCCCCCTCACCCCCCCCCCCCCCCCCTCCCCCCCCCACCCCCTCCCCCCCCCGCCTCCCCCCCCGGCCAGCCTGGTTTTTGTCACATCTATATATGTCTATCTATATCTCTCGCTGCTCGTGGTGTATGGAATCATGTGACATGTGGTTCAATGATGGGAGGTTTCGATCGCGAAACATTCCTAGAAAGTTGACTCCTATGTATATACGAGTATCGTACTACTGCTGTAGGCTGTAGGACGGCACTCACTCACAATCGGAGTTTTTGGTGACAAATTACTTGGATTTAATAGACTCAGATATCTGTACACCTGTGGTAATACCAGGACACCTAATAAGAAACAGGCTAATAATAAATAAGCCAACCTGAGATTTAGAGGAAAAATAAGAAATTCGAGAGTCGTTATCTTGAAATTTCAATGTAGAAGTCATATCACCCTCTCTCAAAATAAGAAATCCAGCCTGTCTGTGGACCCAGCTTTCCTGCTTATTCTTCTTATTATTATTGGGTGTCCTGTACCTGTATATACGTCTATGGAACAGAAAGCGATCCGTCGGTGTTGCGTACGAGTATAGACTATTAATAGTATAATAGTACGAAGTTGCTGTCGTTTTGTTGTATGTATCGCAGCAGTGCATTACTAATAAAATAAGGAGCAGAGAACAGAGAGGGAGAGTGGCTCCTGTGTCCACCGAAGGTTCGGAATTGCTTGCTGGTGGTATGGATGCAAGTACATCTTACAAGGCACAAATTTATGCATACATGGATGCTTGATTGCTGTTTGTTGTTGCACTTTCACCCCCCCCCCCCTAACGTGCTCCGTCCCGGTATTGTAGGGATGCGAGGGTCTATGGTCATACGACTACGGCCGTGCACGACATGAGAATGAGTTCTACCCCCCCCCCTGTTGACTCATTGAAGCTGTCATCCATATATATGCTAGAAAGTCCGCCCCACAAGCGATTATTTTAGTATGATACAGCTCACCCTTCATGCGACTCGCCGAACACCTCACGGCGCTTCGCGCTTCGTGCTAATAATAGCAATGTCTGCCTGGTCGTTGAAAACCTGACCTATATTTGCTCCGTCCCGGCATCGTAGGGATGCGAGGGTCTATCTATGGTCACACGAATATGTATGGGCATGGATGAATATCGAGTACCCTCCCCCCCTGCCGTCGCTCGGCTGCTGTAGGGATACGCGACTTTTGCTTATTGCTGCAAACATTGAAAACTACGTGGTGTATGTACTGCTACCCGTGAGAGTACTTGGTACGTACTTATAATTCATACTCGCACATCTTAATCGTGCGCTTTCGTACCAAGTCTGCTCACTGTCAGCACTTAGCGCCCCCCCCCCCCCCTGCGCTCCGCATTCATTCGTGTCGATACAGCTATCTATGTATAACATGACATCTCGCACTTACTATCATTTATTTGTTGTTTACCTTGTAACATCAACTGCAACCCCTCGTTCTCTGCGGGTTATATAGTTATTATAAGTAATATACTGCTGTTGTATACCAGGTAGTACTTCAAGTATATCAGGTGCACATAATGGTTATGGACCGTAGTCGCCCTCTTCCTTGTAAAATCGTCCTGTTGATCCCCTGGTACCGGTATATATTATAGCATCCAGGGGAGTCACTGATGACCTAGATATCCTTCACGAGGAATTAACATAGACTCGTACGCGCATGCCGGTAAGACTCAGAACTGAGCGTCCGCCACGACTACTCGTACCTGGTACTGCTGCTGTATCGTGTATCGTACGTTTAATTTGCAAACACCATATCATACATTTGAATATGCAGCAGTATTATGGTGGTATTTAATAGAATAAAAGAACGTCCGACGAGCGAGCTTGTCTGACACATCACGCAGCTTGCAGAGTTGAGTTTTCAACCATTCAATCGGTCGTACTGACTGCTATTCATATTGAATAATTCATATTAATAGCCGACGTCTCTATAACCATTGTATCAAAACAATCAACCAACACTCAACCGCACTGTACATATCATACGAGTATATATGATACAGCACAGCAGCAATACCGGCCCCCCCACAAGAAGCCTGAAATCGGGCTCAGGCTGACTTTCTTATTTCTGTATGGGCGCGCGCAAAAGCAAACTTTCTTGTAGTGGGCTTTCTTATGTTGCTCCCGGGAAATACATTTTCCCAAGTATTGGTAGTATTGGTAGTAGTAGTAGTAGTGTACTGGGCTGTAGTGCACCATTAAGGGTGCCTTGGGCCCAGTCCAGCCACAGGAAGGGGTCAAGTTTCTTCATAAAAAGCTGAGACGTTGACTACATTGAGTCTGAAGGCTGCGTTCTCAATGTTTTCAATTTTTCAGGCTGGCTCTCATGTTGGCTATTTTCTTCTGATTAGGCCCAAGAGGAATCGTACAGCTATATGATAGTATTGACAATATTAAGAGTACCGGGACACCTATTTATAGTAAGAAACAGGCTATGAGAAAGGCAGCAGGCTGAGATTTAGAGGAAACTAGGAAATTCGGGAGTCGTTATATTGAAGTTAGTAGAAAGCACCCTGCCTCAAAAAAGAAATCCAACCTGGACCAGATTTCTCCATATTATTTTTTAGGTGTCCCGTGCTTGTAATGCAAAAACAAGAAACGACGCTGCTTGTATATATACCAGGTACAGCAAGGGTACAGGCTAATTAACTCCTTCAGTCGTATTAACTGGTCCCCCGTTTTTGGGGACAAAATACTTGGAATTAGTGTGGGATAAGTTTTTCAGTTCTGAATGGGTTAAGGCCCATGTAACGACATTGTTTTTGTCGGCAATCAGCTGATTCTCATGACAGACGACCAGCAGAACAGATGTAGGGCGTGTGCGACTATGTATACCACGGCGGCGGCGGTGCATTCGTGCATTCCTACTCGCCGCATACAAGAACGTGTGTACATCTTGTACATATAATATGTTGATATTTAACAGCACAGACGGCACATGTGCAGAGCATATCGTATATGTTGTGGTAAATTTCGTAGCGTTGTAATACTGCTGCGTATGCTACTAATAGTATACGCGTACAGGTATATACTAGGTATACGGCGGTACATGTTATTATGTTCGTAACATGAAGTCTGATGAAAGGATAAGGATCGGCCCGTTGGATTTGTTGAGTGTTTTGGATTAAAATATCCGCCGTTGGAATCGCGGCCACAGAGTGTGTGTGTTTTGTCTTCACATTAAACCCGTTCTTTCTACTGTACCCAACCACATCAGTACACCCAGTGTCTGTCCTGATTCCTATTGCTAGAGAGATATAAAACGAATTATGTGGTGACAGACTGTGAAACAGATAAAACCAAACCAAAATAAACGCAAATGAATGGGTAAAGCAAGTGAGATGTTAACGAACGTATCGGGTACGAGAACACAACGACACGAGCCGAACCGAAAAAAAAAAACAAAAAGACAAATAAAAAAAACGAATTCTGAAACGAAACATAATGCAAATGACGCAGGGAGACAGAAGCGCCCCTAGAAGAAAAGCACACGTGCCCAAGAGGAACATGTAACTGCTGCACGGGTGAAGCAACACGAAGAAGAGGAAGACACCGGCATAGGGCGGTAACAAAGGGAGAAACAAGGCAAAAAGCAAGAAAGAAGACACTACTCGTAGAAGAGAGGAAAAGAGAAAAAATGTTCTCAAGGCGATGATAATAACAAGTTCCGGTCTCTGCTACAAAACCGATACGAGGACCATGTCACACCTTCTGCCATCTCCTTCCTACTCTCATCAAAACCGGTGCCAAGAGCCGGTACTACCTCTGCCGCGCCCCCCCCAGTAAACAACTCAACAAGAAACAAGCAAACGAAATAAAAACAAATTATAACTCAAGGGCTAGTCGAGCCGATACCTTGCCGCACGATCTACCATTAATTTCGTTTCTGCATTCGTCGACAGCTGTATCAGCACGGCTGCCCCTGCCCCCCCCCCCCCCCCTTCTCCTTGTCGCCTCTCTTGGCGCCCTCAGCTGCATGCCGGAGCCAGCTCCTCTCCGCTTCGGCCCTGTGCCACCTCGCCATGAAATGGTCCGCCGCGTCAACGA
The DNA here is from genome assembly GCA_008828725.1 of Saccharina japonica. NCBI lineage: Eukaryota > Phaeophyceae > Laminariales > Laminariaceae > Saccharina > Saccharina japonica. The sequence continues at coordinate 32,991 of MEHQ01000221.1, forward strand.
CCCCCCGATATCACACCCCACTCTTCTAAGCCGCCCTCGGCCATAGTAACGTCTCTGCTCCGAACAGTAAAGGGGAGCTTTCTGTGGAGCCCTCTGTCGCTCGAAAAACCCTAAGGTCATCTGCTAGACATTGTGCCCAGTTATTTTCTGGTCGGCCAGGTCCCGGGTTCGTCCCACTGACGATCGTCCCAAACGTCACCCGCCTGGCCAGCCGCTCATTGGTCGTGCGCTGTACGGCCCCCGCAAAGAGGAGGCGTCGTTTGCGGATGGTCGTCTCAACGTTCTCGCATTGTGCCTTCTTGAGAGCCTTGGCGTACGACATGAGATGGTCGGTGCGTTGTCGGCGCTGGAAACCAATTATCCGTAGGAGGAAGTTGTGGTGTGCCGTTCGGAGCTCAGCGAAGTGCTCCTGGCCAAGGGTCCACGTCACACACCCGTACACAACACAGTGTCTCCATCACCTCGGCATTTAGCATGCGCACCTTTAGAGTGAACGGGGCATCCTCCATATCTTAAAGCTCCCGCTTGAACCGATTGTAGCATGCCCTTGCGAGTCGGATGCGTCGTTTGATCTCTGGCATAATGTCCGCGCTTGCGACGACAAGACCACCAAGGTACAAACACTGCATCGTCTGTTTATACCTCTGGCCCGCTGCTTCGATGATGAGCGGTGAGGTCCGGAGTGCCTGGTTTGGTGTCCGCAGCAGCATAGTCTCCGTTTTATTTTCGGATACGGTGAGACCAGCTGCTTCAAAAACGGTCACAATAATGGTCATCATCTTCGCAAGCCCTTCCGCCGACTTAGACACAATACCTGCATCGTCAGCGTACAGCATACCCCATACTGCCCTCCGTACACTTGCTAGTGGGTCCTCCCTCACTCCGTCCCCCCCGAGGTCCTCCTCGAAGTGAACCAGGTCCCTCAAGATGTCTGGGTCCTCACTGAAGCGTATCAGCACAGCCCACTATTAATACCTCGTATACACGTTCTGTGTACGAGTATGGTATGAATATGAATATAATGACCGAGGACTACTTATCTACAATCTGTTGAACTTCTTCGTTTCCGGACGAAGATAGCAAAATAGCAGCTGCAAAATAGCTGGATGCCTGTGCGCACCGTGTTTCCAGCACCGCGTACAGTAAAATACGTGGGCGGGCCTTGGCAACACCCTGCGCCCCTTGTTTTAAACACATCATCGTCTGACTGGCTTCTATCTCTGCTGATACCTCGCTGGCACAGGGGCCCCTAATTGCAGAATGACACCTCGCGATACCTTGTCTTGCCTTCTCATTTGCGAAATCACCAACCAATCTACATATTATAGTACTCTGTACTGCCGATCAATCTTGGCCTGCCACTTGTTTTGGAAAAGGGCAGAAGCCAAACACATATCATACATACGACGTTTAAGCCATTTCTAGGTACGTTAAATTAAATATTTCACTCGGGGAAAGGCTTCCTGGCCTTCTGATTGGCAAGCCGCCGATCGGATCTATTGATGGTTGAACGGGTTCAGGCACACCTCTCTCTGTGCCTGGTCAAGTTGGGCTTCAGGCGCTAATCCAGATAAACACGTTCCATTGGTCCATTTATACGTAGAACCAAAATAGACGATTTTTTCAGCCAACAATAGGTACGATCGGGCGGTGGCCAATCAGAGGGAGGGTCAGGAACCATGTTCCCGAGTGAATTATTTACTGTTTAGTGGACCTATAAATGGATGCCTGGCCTTGGGTACCCCTATGTTTGGATTTTTCTATTTAGTAAAACTGCAATGCAAAAGATGACTCGTATAAAGTATACGTACGTTTACACGTTTACCGTTACCATGTCATACGTTGTGTTATTAAATAATAATATTTTGTTTTTAAAAAGTACCCGGTATACGTATATGTACTGCCCGGTGCCCGGTATTTTACCTTCGACTTATGCCAATTCTACTTTGTTTGGTTCGTCCAGTGTCAAATACACATATAAATACAATACGGCTGCTGATGAGGCTTTCTCGTGTATCTAAACGGTACTTTCATACGATCGGTTGGCACATTTATTTATCCCACCCTATGATCCACCGGATCGATGGTCGTCGGGTGTTCCGACAGACAGGAGACAGGGTACCTGGTGCCGGGTATTGTATGCACCGCCTCCGTGAAAGCAAAATGCAAACTGAAACTTGTGCACACCAAGGAGATATATCCGCCAAAAGTGTCGAGTCAAGTCAACGCCTTGTCAGCCATGTGTCATGTGTCGTAATGTCGTATATAGGCGTGGGAAGATTATGCCGTACGAGACGGCGTGGTGCCGTACGTACAAGGGTTCGAGTTATCGCACAGCAGTCGACGGGTAGAAAGGAAGGTTTAATGTGAAGAACACACACACACAGGGGGGTGTACTTCATTTTCATGCATGGCCGTAGTCGGTATGATGACCTAGGGGGGGTGGGGCGGTTTACTCATATCGTATGACCATAAGGGGGGGGTTAGGGTGGGGGGGGTACTCATATCGTATGACCGATAAGGGGGGGGCGGGGTAAGTGCGATCGTTTTTAAGCGCTCTCGGTTTCTCGACAGCGGCGGTGTTATGAATAAGGGGGTGCTGAAAAAGTCGAACGCTATATTTATTTTCGGATGGCTCTCGGCCAGATTTTCCCGACAACACCTTGTTCGGTAGTTGTCACCCGCACCCCTGTTTCGATAGCCTTCCTCCTTACCTGCTCTTTATTTTTATTTTATTTTTTTTTTTTTTACCATCTCATTTACTATCTTCGCACTTCCGTCTTCCTCCCTCCCCAGTCGTAACTCAGATCCGGGGTCACAAAGTAGGCTCCTCTCCCTCCTCCCCCACTACGGTTCTTGCCTTGATTTTTATCGCGCAGAGGGTTCAGCCTTCCCAACGCTCGTCGATTTTCATCGAGTTTTGCTAACTCACGCTCTCGCGCTTTCCGCTATTCAAGATTTTTTTTGCAAGAAAAAGTCCCTACGAGCATGCACTCGGCGGGGCTCGAACTCGCGATCTCGACGCTAACAGGCTTCGTGGTTACCTGATAGCCCACCGGGGCGACCGGCTCTAAATATATCATATATATATATCCCCCGGGCCGAGCCTACCGCTTGAATATTATACGTACTACTACTGTAGTAGATGAGGAGAAACTCGTCAACTCGTCATCAAGGCGCTGCCCACACGTTGATCTATATGCTATCCGCGTCGGTACAGCCAGTGGTACAGAGTACCGGCCCACTCACAAGAAACCTGAAATCGGGCTCAGGCTGACTTTCTTATTCTGGGCTCGGGCGAAAGCACACTTCCTTATGCTGAGTTTTCTTATTTTGGTCCCCGATAAGACGTTTTCCCAAATACTGTATGTACAATGAGTGGTGGCTTGGGCCCAGGCCAGCTACAGGAAGGGGTCACTTTCTTAAAGCTTATGCACTGGCTAGGGTTAGAGCTTTCTTATTTTTTTTTTAATTTCTCAGGCTGACTTTCTTGTGAGTTCTTTCTTATGAGCGGGCCGGTACTGCTGTATATAATATGTCGATATAGACTAATCCACATGCGGTACTTAGTTGCAGTTCGGTTGCGGGACGTCTTGGCCTCCTTCCCGCCCTCTCATGTTGGTTGGCACCAGTTGGCATTTCTTGTTCATCATGTGTAGGAGCGCCTGATCGGATGGTTCGACGTGATGGCACGCGGGGGCAATAACAACAACAAAGCACATTGCGAGTTGCGAGTATATGATGTATGAACGCACTGGTATGTTTTGATGCAATGAAACAGACAATAGTAAGACGTAGTCCGTAACGTTACGAATAATACCTGGTCCAGGGTTATTAAAAGGTGCATACCACAGACCACAGAGCCACAGAGGCCAGCAGTACTCGAAATATTAAATGTTGCTTCTTTATACGTATTCATACCAGCCTTTATACCCCCTGGTCCCTGGTACGTATCATTACTACCTGGTACGTAGTATTGTCAATTGCCCGCTACGTTTACTCTGCGCTTACTCATTGGTCCTCGAGTCGTGTGTGCCTGACGTGCAGTTCGTTACTGACTAGGCTATTTACGTAGCAGTGTTTAGTCTAATATTACTAGTTAGTTGCGGTTTCCACCAGACGGATATATAGTATCAGAGCACCAAGAGACACCTCCCCTCCCAAGAGGCGGAGGTTCGCAGTTTGCACACACAAATGAAAGACACTACGAAAACAGCGCGCCAAACGAAACCAAAGAGGCAGCCGCCGAGAGAAACAGAAGTCAAGTTTTGATCCGAGAGCGCTTGATTCTGGGGGGGTCATGGATGAACAGACATCACATGCTTCGTATGTACGAGAAAATGCATGCATCGGTACGATAAGAGAGTAATGCAGCACGTGCCTGCCTGGAGTACTATGTACGTACCGGTAGATGTTATAGCGCACTGAACCCTAACCGTATGACCTGGACGTCGTTGAGATTGGACACCTGCCTGGCTTGGAGCGGGAACGCGCAACCAACGTTACTACGAGATGTACACAGCCGGACACGATCAATCAGAAGAAGTATCCGCTTTAGCAACAACAACAACAACAACAACAACAACAACAACAACAACAACAACAACAACAACAACAACAACAACAACAACAACAACAACAACAGCAGTACAAGCACGTTTTGCTGCATGTTCAGGCGTGTTCGCTGTATATAATTTCTAAAAATAAATGTGGTCGATGTTTTACAGGAATCAGGTGGGCTCTTGCTCTCGAGGGTCCGGCCGGCGACAGAGCGCCTATACACTCACATGACGATATCATGAGCTGCTAGAGGTGGATGTCGTGTTTCCCTCCCGTTCAGTCTCTCGCCCGGCTTCCTGCCTTACCTGTCCAGGCAATCAAGGCCTGTCTTGCCTGTTGCGATCAAAGCTATAAATAGGTCCGAAAAGCACAAGAGAACACACAAAACGAAACAGAAAAAAACACCAAGAAGAAAGAAAACGAAAAATATGCATGCGCGAAAGAAACAGGAAGAACGCGAGAGGGACAAAGGGGTATAAAGACCACGTAGTAGTGGGTGAGCGAAAGAAAGCCACAAGAGACCAAAAGGTCGCGTCGTCGATGATATTTCTATAGAGAGAGAGATGCATGATGTTGAGTATTCATATTTCGTGTTTCGTGTTCCGTGTGTCGCGTCGTCGTGTCGTGTTCGTGTCACCTGGTCTTCATCGTTTCGATCAGTTATGTAACCACGTTCGCCGTCCTCATGCAAATACAGCAAACAGCATGCAGTATGTATTATATTAAAAAAAAAAAAAAAAAAAAAAAAACTGTGAGCTCGAGGATTTCGTCGAAGCTCAACTTTGCTAGCTGAGTGTAGTACTTCGATCGCGCGTACTTACGGATTTTATATCTCCTCATGTAGGGCGTACATCCATTATATGTATGATACGAGTATTATCATAAAAAGCGCCGGCCCTCAAAACTAAGAAAGTAGCCTATTAATAGACCTAACCCGCAAGAACGTGAGGCTGTGGTTTTGAAAGTACTTACTTACTGCTTGCTGCTCTGTTGTGTTGCACTCTCTTGTGATTTCAGAGGGGTCACAATAAAAAAAAGACGATTGCAGCAGCGGCTATATATTATATACACGTACACAAGACGTACATGAAAAAAAAACAAAAAAACTTGACTATGTAGCGGAAGCGCGAGAGCGTGAGTTAGCAAACTTCGATGAAGATCGACGAGCGTTGGGAAGGCTGAACCCTCTGCGCGATAAAAATCAAGGCAAGAACCGTAGTGAGCGAGGAAGGAGAGGAGCCTACTTTGTGACCCCGGATCTGAGTTACGACTATTAATAGGGAAGGAGAAAGACAGAGGCGCGAAGATAATACGTGGGAAGAAAATAAATAAATAACTGCGTGACTGCGGGAGGATACCTGGTAGACATTGTGGTGTCCCGGTCTACAAGACCGCCAAGAGCCGTACGGCTCGGTCGGGCGCAAGACGATCATCCCCTTACCTGCTGGCTTGGCTGCTGACGGGTGCCCACGCTTCTCGAAGGCGGTTTTCGGTGTAACCATACAGTTATAACAAGTGCTTTGGTTGCTAATAATACTATTAATAACCAGGTTCGTATGTCACACTCTGTTTCAAAGGGGTAGAACAAAAAACAGTCCAGCCTCGGCTGGCGCGCTGGCGCTGCCCTAACTTGAAAAAAAAAAAAACTCGATTCAGGTCGATCCCTGTTACACCTACGAGCAACTATGGCCCTCCGAAGACAAACACAAGACACCACGCACGGCCACCGGACGGCGTGTGTCACTACGAAGTCTGCAGGAGTAGGGAATATAAGAAAGTACAGCATTTTAAGAAACTACCGTGCTTTCTCGCTCGCCCATGATAAGAAACTCAGCCTGAGCCTGATTTCGGGCTCTTCTTACGCTGTAGGAGGCAGCCGAGCCGCTATTAATAGCTGTTGGTAAAAGCCCCGCGCAGACCATGCGGTCAGTCCAAAAGTTCTTGGTGTTTCACTTCGAGAAGCGCGCGGGAACTTGCACGTGACTCGTAAAAGGGGTATCTTACGATTTCAGTGAGGGACCCATCCGCCCGCCCGCCCGCGTTATATTTTCTCTCTGTCTCCTCTTTATTGTCTCGTAGATACATATATATGTGTGTGTGTCCTTCACATTAAACCTTCCTTTCTACCCGTCGACATCCTGCACACCCAGTGTCCGTGCCGATTCTTCGTCCTAGAGAGGTACCAGTTCTGTGGTCACAAAACTACGACACAGAGATACTACGCTGCAGTGCAGTAAGCAGAGCAGACAATGCAATAAACGAAGTATCGTATCATATCATACGAGGTACAAGACAGCGCTTCCTCGCGTTTCTCTGTGTTTCTCTGCGTTTCTCCACGAGAAAAGAGCTCGGCGTACGGCTTATATTAGCTGAGTATGCATATATATACTCAGATACGAGCAGTTCGGCACTCAGCGCGTCAAACCGCGAAAACAAAATGGCAAGCATTTCGCCTGTGATTCGGTTTTTGCTTTCGGTGGCTGCACCCGGAGCATTTTATTAGGCGGCGTATTTAGATGGCTGCAACTAACTGACGGCAAAAAGCATATGCATGGTATAAACGTATTCGGGTCGTGGTCCAGTGTCCGTGGCAGCGCAGTGCGGAAAACACAAGACAGCATGCAAACAACAAGAAACAACAAAAATCAGTCAAAATGCGGCCAGTCGGCAGCGTTTGCCTTTCTTTTGGGAGAGCAGAGTGTGCTTTATAAGTAAAAAACAATACCTGGTAAAAAACAGTGAGGACCAGCCATTTCAGCCCCTGATACCCAGGGGACTCGCGAGTACTCAGCCTTTTTAGGCTCTGGCACCCTTGAGACTCGCGAGTACTCAGTCATTTCAGCTCCTGGTGCCCCTCGCGACTCGCGAGGACTGAAGTCATTGTATAATACCCTCGGGACTCGCGAGGACTCAGTCATTCCAGCTCCTCGTACTTCTGACACTGAGTACAGTACAGGACACCTAATAAGAAACAGGAACTCTAGTCCAGGCTGGATTTCTTATTTGAGAGAGGGTGCTTTCTGCACTCATTTCAAGATAACGACTCTCGGATTTCTTATTTTACTCTAACTCTCAGCCTGGATTTATTTTCAGCCTGTTTCTTATTAGGTGTCCTTTTGAGCTGTACTTAAAATTGACTGGTACTCACTCGAGAGTCAATAAGCCCCGATGGCTGGAACTTCGTATTTTTGTGACTACTGGGGGTACTTCAAATTGACTGCGTAGTACTCGCGAGTCAATGGCTTGAGCCCCGATGGCTTGGTACTGGTACTCTGACAACCTCGGAAAGCTGTTGTCTACGGTAAGTACTGCTTTTTGTTTGGTTGCTTGATTGTTGATTTGCTTCAGTATATTTACTTTTTATTATTTTTTTCCTTTTCGCTTTTTTCCTTTTTTCTCTTTCATGCACCTGGATTGCTAGCAGGGTAGGTCTTGCCGTTGTCGATACGTCGTATGGCATTGCATTGTCTCGCTCTGCTTACTGCACTGAGCGTAGTATCTCATGTGTCGTAGTTTTGTGACCACATAACTGGTACCTTTTTGGGATGAAGAATCGGCACGGACACTGGGTGTGCTGGATGCGACGGGTAGGAAAGGAAGGTTTAATGTGAAGAACACACACACACTATGATGCATACATATACCTGGTACCTGTGGTAATAATCAGCTTATGTCCTCGCGGAGAGCTCAAAATCGGACGTTCTGTTGAGAGGGACTGCTGCTGTTGTATCGCTGCTGCAGTTGTAGCGTGTAATGTACCTGCGCGGTTGCTTTTGTAATTCCGAACAAGTTTGGTTTTATATCGTCCTGCCTCAGCAATTGCACCTCTCTTGACCTTTTTTTTTTTTTTCTTTTTTTTCCATCCCATTTATTATCTTCGCACTTCTGTCTTTCTCCCTCCCTAGTCGTAACTCAGATCCGGGGTCACAAAGTAGGCTCCTCTCCCTCCTCCCCCACTACGGTTCTTGCCTTGATTTTTATCGCGCAGAGGGTTCAGCCTTCCCAACGCTCGTCGATTTTCATCGAATTTTGCCAACTCACGCTCTCGCGCTTTCTGCTCGTAGCCAAGATATTTTTGCGATAAAAAGTGCCTACGAGCATGCACTCGGCGGGGCTCGAACTCGCTTTCTTGACGCTAACAGGCTTCGTGGTTACCTGCTAGCCCACCGGGGCGTAACAGAGTCTAAATGAGGTGCAGCCGTCGTCTATACGTAGCATGTCCGCTCTATATGATTGGACTCTGGTGCTCGTATTTATAAAAAAGTATCAAAAACATCGAATATTGGACTATGTTATGATACCGTAAAAATCAGCTGGTAAAAATGGTTCAGACACATATATGTTATATTATTAATAGTAAACGCCCCAGGCGTGAAAAGGCGACCCGGGGTGTTTACTATATACGTGGGCGGGGCGTTTTTCACATTTGGCGCGTTTATTACTCCGGATTTTATGCTTGTTTTGGCCGACGTATGTACGTATGTATGTACGTAGCGCGTTTTCTGTGGGCGGGGCGTTTCCTATTATTATACTCGTACGTGGCGTGTTTACGTTTTTACGGCGGTATACTCACTCGTTCGAGTGTCTGGCGATAATTATGTATGAAAGGCAGAAGGTGTTGAAACTTTTTTATTTATTTTATTTTTTCAACCCTCAGCTGATTATGTCTGTTTTGCTGCTGCGCAACACGTGTACAAGCAGTAGTGTACAGTCAGTACAGCACACCTACTAAGAAACAGGCTAATAAGAAATCCAGGCTGAGATTTAAAGGAACATAAGAAATTCGGGCGTCGTTAGATTGAAATTAGTGCAGAAAGCACCCTCTCTTGAATAAGAAATCCAGCCTGGGCCAGCTTTCCTGTTTCGTATTATTAATAGGCGTCCTGTACTACTGTACCTGCCCATACGTCGAGATACTTCAATGTAAAGCACTCCCTTGCCTGCTCCAGAAACACCTTCATTCTTCATTCCTTTCACCCAAAATGGCTCGCCCGCTTCACCCCGGGGCTTTAACACCAGCTACTTGGAAGGGGGGGGGCGTTTACCACATGGCCGGGGCGTTTTTTTCGCATTTCTGAGTGGACAGGGGGCGTTTACTCCGGATTACGTTCCTTGCCGAGGAAAATAGAGCCCCGGGGCATTTACTCACGGCGGGGCGTTTACTATTAGCAGATTATTATTTTTAGTGTTATTATTATTTTATTTATTTGGATCCTTTTGGAGATCTGGGTAAGAAAACTTTCGCCCAATACACTTTCTTATTCGTGTACCGCTTTTTGTCCATCTACAAAACGAAGATTCGGCATCATGCCACACTCTGGCAGTGTGTCATGTCCTGGAATTGTCGGCCCTCCAAAGTCGACTCCTTTTAGGTTCGACCAAGAGGTTGGGATAGCCACCCAGGGGTCGAGAGCTCACTTTGCTCTGTCATTTCCCTGGGTAGTGCGAGATTTGCCTGCGCCTGTTCATGTTTTATTTCTGCTTTTACCACCTTCAGGCTCCCGTTCCAGGGACCCGGCTAAGGAGGTAGCGACGGTGGGTCTCCACCTGTCGTTATTATGAATAGCATTACACAGGTGCTCCGAGTATACTCGGAGTATACCCGGAGTATCGATTATTTTTCGTACTCCGAGTACTGAGAGTATTAGAGTACTGGTGGCCTGAATACTCGGAGTACGTGGAGTATGAGCAGTACTAAGAGGCCCACATACTCCCGAGTACTGGAAGTATGAGCAGTACAGCAGTACCGGCCCGCTCATAAGAAAGGAACTCACAAAAAAGTCAGCCTGAGAAATTGAAAAAAAAAAACAGAAAGCTCTCAGCCTAGTCAGTGCGTAAGCTTCAAGAAAGTGACCCCTTCCTGTGGCTGGCCTGGGCCCAAGCCAACATTCATTGTACAGTTTTTGGGAAAACGTCTTCTCGGGGACCAAAATAAGAAAGCGCAGCATAAGGAAGTGTGCTTTCGCGCGAGCCCAGAATAAGAAAGTCAGCCTGAGCCCGATTTCAGGTTTTTCTTGTGGGAGGGCCGTTACTGTACTTATCCTCGAGTACAAGCAGTACCCGGAGTACAAACATCTAAATTACTCGGAGTACTCCGAGTATCGAGAGTATTGAACACCGACATGCTGCGAGTGCACAAGGTATCTCAAGTATTTTTTCTCGAAAACACTTTAATTATACTTCCAGGGAATGGGAGCATCTGTGATTTTTTTTTAATGCTAAAAACGACAGTCACGTGCCCCCAGAACCTGGGAGGAATGGCGGCCGAGTCTTGAAAATGATGCAAATATGCTCCTCTGCCCTATAAGGGCCCGTTTTAACGAGTATGAAATAAATTCAATTTGGAAAAAATAAAATTCAAATTCGCTTTTCATTGGTCAACACACGCACCAGCACCAAATATTATGCCCCAAGATCCTAATATTTGGTGCTGGTGCGTGTGTTGACCAATGAAAAGCGAATTTGAATTTTATATCAAAGCCACTCCCTTCTTCCCTCGCTGCCTCGGCAAAGTTTTTGCTTTGGCATGGCCCATAGCGAGGGGGGGGGTCTTTCTAGCGAGCAAGGCTAGGCTCACCCTCAAGCGGACCGATACCTTCTTGCTGCTGCACACCCGCCGCGAAGCGTGTGCAGCGGTAGAGTTGGGTCGGCACTGGTGCGTTAGGCGCAAAAGTTCAGATGCACGGGCCTTTTTGGCCGTCGGTGTAAACAGCAATGTCCATCTCACTTTTGTGCGCGGAGGCAGACGCCATCAGAAAGGTGGACGGACACTACGTACACGGCCCTAGGTGTGTTTGCTAGAGGGAGCTGTACTATCTCAGTAACCTGGCTTCGCCATCAAAGGAGGAGGGAGCGTGTGGCGACGAGCTGTTGTTGAACTGGTCAATCCCTTCAGCGCGAGAATTTTTATTTTCCAAACAAGCACCCTGAGTGCAACGAGGGAGAAAGCGAGGAGCCGACTGGGAAGGACAACAACGAGAGCGAGTACGGACGGAGCAGGTCGAGTGTGGTCGTGCTAGGACTGGCCACGTGGCACCGGAGCGGCGCGCCGGATCACAGCAGCACGCCGTAGCAGCAGCACAGCAGCGCGGAGCAGCCCTCCGGAGCACGGACGACATCGACCCGTGACGAACGGACAATCATTTTTGTTGGCATTTTTTTTTTTTTTTTCCGTTTTTTTTTTTTTCCCCCCTGAATTTCGTTGTTGGGTCTGTGTGGATGACGTCACTGGTTTTGTAGAGAGACGCGGCAGAGATGGCGCGGACACCCCGGGTGCCTTCATTGTGTGCCTGATCGTGGAAGACACCTTCAATGTGGAACGATTCCTAATCAGTTCGATGCGAGTCGACGAGGGAAGGAAAGGCTGAAGTCTTCTCGCGATAAAAATGCAAGGCAAGAACCGTAGTGGGGGAGGAGGGAGAGGAGCCTACTTTGTGACCCCGGATCTGAGTTACGACTAGGGAGGAGAGAGAAAGGAAGGGCGAAGATAATAAATGGGATGGACAAAAAAAAAAAAAAAAAAAAAAAAGTGTCGATGTGTATAATGCTGTGCCTAACACAGACGTCAGGATAGATTCGGGTAATTGTCAATTGACGTGATGTCTTTGGTTGGCTGTTCTTTTTCACTATGTGCCCGCGGACTGTCATTCCGGCAGCACTTCAGACAGCAGCTGCGTGCTCCATCTTGTTCCCACGCCTACCGTGTGTTTTTGTACAGACAGCACTTCAGACAGTAGTTACGCTGTAGTCGGCAAATTCATTGGTAAAGAGTGGGAGGGGGGGGGGGGGCGATGCTGCTGTAGTCGAATGGAGATTGCGGGCGTGTAGTTCAGTTTTGGACACGCATAACATGCTGTAGGGATTTTAGGTGTACCTCTTCGGACTGGTGTATCCTTTCCCTGCTATGATAAGTGTGCGTGTTCTTTAGGATTCTCTGATGGCTCTACTGTAGCACTTTTGTGACCACGGGCTGTGATCTTGCTAGATCAGACTATTTTTTTTTTTTTTTTTTTTCCATCCCATTTATTATCTTCGCACTTCCGTCTCTCCCTCCCTAGTCGTAACTCAGATCCGGGGTCACAAAGTGGGCTCCTCTCCCTCCTCCCCCACTACGGTTCTTGCCTTCATTTTTATCGCGCAGAGGGTTCAGCCTTCCCAACGCTCGTCGACTTTCATCGAATTATGCTAACTCACGCTCTCGCGCTTTCTGCCAGTCAAGATTTTTTTTTTGCGAGAAAAAGTGCCCAAGAGCATGCACTCGGCGGGCTCGCGAACTCGCTTTCTTGACGCTTACAGGCTTCGTGGTTACCTGCTAGCCCACCGGGGCGACCGGCTGCATACTATAGGGATTAGCAACTGAAACGAGTTTAATGTGAAGACAACAACAACAACGACAACAACAACAACAACTTCGTACGGTGTGAGGGCTTTTTTCGCACGGATTCCAACGTGCGACCTCGATGAGCTTTTTTTTTCTTTTTTTTATTATCTTCGCCATTCCTTTCTTTCTCTCCTTCCTATTAATAGTCGTAACTCAGATCCGGGGTGACAAAGTAGACTCTTCTCCCTCCTCCCCCACTACGGTTCTTGCCTTGCTTTTTACCGCGAGAAAATTTCAGCCCTTTCTTCCCTCGTCAACTTTCGTCGAATTTTGCTTACCCACGCTATAATATGCGCTCTCGCCAGTTGGTGTCATTTGACAATGAAAATCTCCATACGAGGAGAATCGAACCCCCGACCTCCAACGCTAACAGGCTTCGTGGCTACCAGTTAGACCACCGGGGTGACCGGCTAAGATTGTTGTTGTTGTTGTTGTCTTCACATTAAACTCGTTTCAGTTGCTAATCCCCATAGTATGATCCAGCAAGATCACGGCCCGTGGTCACAAAAGTGCTAGAGCCATCAGAGAATCCTAAAGAACACGTACACTTAGCAGGGAAAGGATACACAAGTCCGAAGAGGTAAACCTAAAATCCCTACAGCATGTTATGCGTGTCCAAAACTGAACTACACGCCCGCAATCTCCATTCGACTACAGCAGCATCGTCCCCCCCCCCCCCCCCCCCCTTCTCCACCTGTCGTTATTATGAATAGCATTACACAGGTGCTCCGAGTATACTCGGAGTATACCCGGAGTATCGATTATTTTTCGTACTCCGAGTACTGAGAGTATTAGAGTACTGGTGGCCTGAATACTCGGAGTACGTGGAGTATGAGCAGTACTAAGAGGCCCACATACTCCCGAGTACTGGAAGTATGAGCAGTACAGCAGTACCGGCCCGCTCATAAGAAAGGAACTCACAAAAAAGTCAGCCTGAGAAATTGAAAAAAAAAAACAGAAAGCTCTCAGCCTAGTCAGTGCGTAAGCTTCAAGAAAGTGACCCCTTCCTGTGGCTGGCCTGGGCCCAAGCCAACATTCATTGTACAGTATTTGGGAAAACGTCTTCTCGGGGACCAAAATAAGAAAGCGCAGCATAAGGAAGTGTGCTTTCGCGCGAGCCCAGAATAAGAAAGTCAGCCTGAGCCCGATTTCAGGTTTTTCTTGTGGGAGGGCCGTTACTGTACTTATCCTCGAGTACAAGCAGTACCCGGAGTACAAACATCTAAATTACTCGGAGTACTCCGAGTATCGAGAGTATTGAACACCGACATGCTGCGAGTGCACAAGGTATCTCAAGTATTTTTTCTCGAAAACACTTTAATTATACTTCCAGGGAATGGGAGCATCTGTGATTTTTTTTTAATGCTAAAAACGACAGTCACGTGCCCCCAGAACCTGGGAGGAATGGCGGCCGAGTCTTGAAAATGATGCAAATATGCTCCTCTGCCCTATAAGGGCCCGTTTTAACGAGTATGAAATAAATTCAATTTGGAAAAAATAAAATTCAAATTCGCTTTTCATTGGTCAACACACGCACCAGCACCAAATATTATGCCCCAAGATCCTAATATTTGGTGCTGGTGCGTGTGTTGACCAATGAAAAGCGGATTTGAATTTTTTTTTTTTCCAATTTTTTTTTTTCTTCTTCGTTAAAACGGACCCTAACACGGAAGAAAGCACACCCCCCTTAGATAACACACCCCCCCCACACATAAGCACACCGGGTGATATTTATTTTACTTTGTTTTTTAACCGTCACTTTATCACCGGAGGTACGTTAGATAACACCCTGTACGCCTGAAAACAGTGTCAAACTCCACAATGATCACACCACATGGTGGATGGATATCATTCACAATTCACAACCAACCCGCACTGGTATGGACACCAGCATGGAGGCAACTACTGCGCCCCCTCACGGTGGGCCGAACGAGTCTGCGGCTTCGACCCCACCTGTAACTGCTGCTGCCGCGCCTCAGGCGACGATCATGTTGTTCTTCTTTGGGACCAGCGCGCTTACCGGTACTGGCACTAGCGTTATCACGTTTCCTACGTCCGCCGTGTGCCAAGCCCCGGCTACTGGTATCGGTACCGGTACCGGTGGAGCACCTGCAGCACTTGCGGTGCGACCCTCGGGGTTTCATCAATGAGTACCTTTATGGTACCGGTACCGGTAACCGTTTTGCGGTATCGTAGCAAGGCGGGGTTTCTTGCTGTTATCCCCGGGTTTCAAGCGTTTGCCTTACCATCCCCGGCAATACGTCAGACTAGAAAAACAAACTCGATGTAATAGACCAAAGTGTTTGTACATGCTACAATCTAGCACCCACCGCGCGTGAACATTACCCCCTATGCGGATGTGTCGGCCGGGTTAGCATCGTCTGCGGTGCGACCGTGATTGACCTCGATTTTCGCAACGATGCGTCAGTGGTCAATGCTGTATGAAAAAAACAACGGACGAAATTATATGCAACCCGTGATCCCATCACGGGCTCAAAAGTTTAATCATTGTGGTTCTGGAGTGGTGAAAGACGAAATCAAATTAAATAAAACTGGCCAATTAAATCCAGAGGGTGGCTGCTACCATCACACAATCAGCTTACGCGAGTACAGGTACGCATCGGGCATATACTGGTAAAATACATTTAGAACTATACACTGATATGCTCGAAGCCCAATATTTCACATATACGATATGTCTACATACGTCAGTTGTGTATGTCGTGTGTATGTGCTCGTCACATGAAACCGTCAGTTTCACTCTAAGAATATGATGTACCCACTCTTTACCAATGAATTTGCCGACTACAGCGTAACTACTGTCTGAAGTGCTGTCTGTACAAAAACACACGGTAGGCGTGGGAACAAGATGGAGCACGCAGCTGCTGTCTGAAGTGCTGCCGGAATGACAGTCCGCGGGCACACAGTGAAAAAGAACAGCCAACCAAAGCCATCACGTCAATTGACAATTGCCCGAATCTATCCTGAACGTCTGTGTTAGGCACAGCATTATAAACATCGACACTGATTAGGAATCGTTCCACATTGAAGGGGTCTTCCACGATCAGGCACACAATGAAGGCACCCGGGGTGTCCGCGCCATCTCTGCCGCGTCTCTTTACAAAACCAGTGACGTCATCCACACAGACCCAACAACGAAATTCAGGGGAAAAAACGAAAAAAACAAAAATGATTGTCCGTTCGTCACGGGTCGATGTCGTCCGTGCTCCGGATGGCTGCTCCGCGCTGCTGTGCTGCTGCTGCGGCGTGCTGCTGTGCTCCGGCGCGCCGCTCCGGTGCCACTTGGCCAGTCCTAGCACGACCACACTCGACCTGCTCCGTCCGTACTCGCTCTCGTTGTTGTCCTTCCCAGTCGGCTCCTCGCTTTCTCCCTCGTTGCACTCAGGGTGCTTGGTCTGGAAAATAAAAATTCTCGCGCTGAAGGGATTGACCAGTCCAACAACAGCTCGTCGCCACACGCTCCCTCCTCCTTTGATGGCGAAGCCAGGTTACTGAGACAGTACAGCTCCCTCTAGCAAACACACCTAGGGCCGTGTACATAGTGTCCGTCCACCTTTCTGATGGCGTCTGCCTCCGCGCACAAAAGTGAGATGGACATTGCTGTCTACACCGACGGCCAAAAAGGCCCGTGCATCTAAACTTTTGCGCCTGACGCACCAGTGCCGATCCAACTCTACCGCTGCACACGCTTCGCGGCGGGTGCGCAGCAGCAAGAAGGGATCGGTCCGCTTGAGGGTGAGCCTAGCCTTGCTCGCTAGAAAGACCCCCCCCTCACTATGGGCCATGCCAAAGCAAAAACTTTGCCGAGGCAGCGAGGGGAAGAAGGGAAGTATGGGTGCGGTATATATACAGGTAGCTGCAGCAATATCTGGTACTAGGTACTCGTACGGTATATATTAGTATTGTGAATTGGTCACCCATGGGGCCATGTGCGGGTAAATGGTAAATTATACTTCACCAGGTACTGGTATGATCGTATCATACACCTGGTATATACAATTCAGAATGGTTTCGGTCGTGTGTTCGCAGCCGACCTACGGGCTGTCGTATCAAAGCAGCCAGCAGTACATCACGTACAGATTGGCGACAGCTCGCAGGGGTCAAGGTAAGCCCTAGCGGCTAAGACACGCCAAAAACGGGTTAAGACAAGTACCCTAAGGCCCGCCGCAGGCGAAAAAAATTGGGGTAAGACACGCTTTAAGACATTTGTCTTAAGCGCCTTTTATTGTCTTACATGTCTTACTTGGATAAGGCATTTCCCTAAAACAAATGTCTAAGACGTGTCTTACTGCGTTTTCTCGCCCTAGCAGGCGTTTCTATCAGGTATACTAAAATCCACAACCTTTGTCAAGCGGATTTCGCTCGAAATCGGTGTGCTATCATCCTTGAGGCAATACATAACGACGGATATCCTCACCATTGCCTAAATCGTCGTTCATAAAGAGATATATATGGTGTACATACGATCCCCACACACAACAATAAAATATTACGTTGATAAGCACAAAATCTGGGATTCTCAAGCTGATTTTATGTTTTGGGCTTGGCGTTTGCCCACGTTTTTTCAAAGGGCAAACCAAGGGATTGATCACTGCTCCCATTTTTGCTTTTTTCCCCCCCGTCGGTTTTGGCCAAAAACAACAATAACCCTAAAAATGTGCGTAGTCCACGAAAAAAATGTGAAAATAAAAGCATTCATGAATGGCTTTGGAAGTCTTGGACGAAGGATGTGCCTTTTCTCGTATCTCACACAGGAAAAACGGCGTGAGAAAGCGGGGACGTGTGATGACATCACGTAGATGGGCATTCCTTCACAGAAGCAATTGAAAAGTGCACTTCATAGTGGCTGGCCCAGCTCGTACATAGCATTGTACACGTTGTACATCACAATCCAATGTCGAAGCTTGTATGTTCACACCTCCATCTATCTGACGATAGCAAGCGGTAAATAAAACAACCCAGCATACATAAGCAGCAGTGCGGGTGCGTGCATGCACCAGCAGGAAGGAACATGAACAGCAGTACAATAACAGCGGACTGCAAATATTCAGTGTACTGGTATATCGCTGTGTTGTGATCGATGGTAAGGTATTCGTGGTTGTTGATTTATTTGTAATACAACCGTTCCCTCCTCTTAGCTCCAGCAAAACCAAGGTAATTCGTACTCACATTCAGTGAAATCTAGAATTACACTGTTTGCCTTGGGGTCACGGGTAATTTTGGTGCGAAAAAAATGAGTCATTGCCTCTTTTCGAGTGCAGGGACGCTGCCCTACGAAAATAAGACACGTAAGGGACGAAACAGCGTCTAAGACAAGCCCCTGCTGAAAAAGGGCTCTAAGACATTCTTTAAGACATATCTTAGCCGCCCCGGACCCCGTTTTTAAGGATTTGTATCTAACGGCGTTGTTTTGGTGCTAAAAAACTGCCTTATTGCGCCTTTTCGAGCGCAGGGACGTTGCCGTACGAAAATAAGACACTTAAGGGACGAAACAGCGTCTAAGACAAGCCCCTGCTGAGAAGGGGCTCTAAGACATTCTTTAAGACATGTCTTAGCCGCTAGAGCTTAGGTCAAGGGTAGCTATGATACCGGATACCGGCCCGAAACGATTGGTAAGATACACCTGGTACCCGCTCCAGGCGTATACTTGAACTCGTGAGCATAATCGTAAAATATGCGTATTTTTGTAGATGAAAATGCATACTGTTATATAGTCATATGCATAGGTATGTACGATACGGTATTATATACTTATTAATAGTATAGGTACCAGTAGTAGGTAGTTTTTTTTGTGCAGAGGGCTCTTTTTGTTTCCGTGGTTTTCTTCTTTTGGAGTGTTTTTGTATGTTTGTTTGATTTTTTCGTCCCATATATTTATCTTCGCACTTCTGTCCCTCTCCCTCCATTGTTTGTTTGTTTGTTTTTTTCATCCCATTTATTTTATCTTCGCACTTCTGTCCCTCTCCCTCCATATAGTCGTAACTCAGATCCGGGGTCACAAAGCAGGCTCTTCTCCCTCCTGCCCACTACGTTTCGTGCCTTGATTTTTATCGCGCAGAGGGTTCGCCCCGGTAGAGTAGTGGTCAGCTTCAAAGACTACTATCATTGGTACCCGAGTTCAAATCCCACCGTGGTGAGAGATTTTGACTTTATTTGAAAAAATAAAAAGGAACCAATTGCTGAGAGCGCCTTCGTGGCGTGGGTAGGCGGAATCCGACGCAAGTCGACGAGGGAAGAAAGTGCTGAAATCTTCTCGCGATAAAAATGCAAGGCAAGAACCGTAGTGGGGGAGGAGGGAGAAGAACCTACTTTGCGACCCCGGATCTGAGTTACGACTTCGTAGGAAGGAGAGAGAAAGGAAGGGCGAAGATAATAAATGGGATGCACAAAAAGAAAAAGAAAAAAAAGAGGGTTCAGCATTCCCAACTCTCGTCGATTTTCATCGATCTTTGCTTGGAGTGCTTAGGAGTGATCAACGTTGAACCTCATGCTTCATACCTGGTATTGATCAAAGATGTCGGGAGACATGTCAAGCAAGGCAAAACATGCGCTGTCAAGGGTGTAGGGCCGAGGTGTTCCACACTAAAACCTAGTAGTTTGGTGTCAAGTCACGGCATGTCAAGGCAAATCTGCTGTCTGTCGAGGGTTGAAAGTTCTGTCTCCTGACATCTATGGTATTGATCGTCGGATGGAAAGGATAATGATAATAGGGTAAGCTATATACGTATACCATACACATCAATACGCACAGAACTGTTCCACAACGAACGTCAAGTCGAGGCCGAGGCTGAACTCCAAAGTTTGCGCGCACACACGTAAAGAGGGCAATTCTTACCTATCTATGTGGTCTCAAGCACCCACACGCCGAATTTACGAATTTACTACAGTATAAGGTACAGTAAAGGGAGCTTCCTTACGTATTCTTCCTGAACGTTCTTTTTAACCGCTGCATTTCTTAACGGCGGTTTCTTACTTCGCTACGGTACGTACGTATAGGCTTTCACGGGATTTATTAACCCATTCAGAACTGACAAAAAAATGTCCCACACGAATTCTAAGCAGTTTGTCTTCAAATTGGTGGGACCAGCCCTTGAGGGGTGAAGAGGGTACTTTTTTTAACTCATCTCAACTCCAACCGGTGCATTTCTTAACGGTGCATTTCTTGAACGGCAGTTTCTTACTTCGCCGCGTAGGCTTCCTTCCGTCAGCCGATCGATGCGGTTCTTTCTTCTGTTGTGACCGTATACGACAGATGTTAAGAATCTGAGAATGACTAAATTTGTGAGACTGAGAATATGGAGGGGATAATAAGAACGCGACCTCTTTGTACTGAAAATAGTGTGGAACACACCCAGTTTTACATAAGAAGTCCCAGTCTGGTCAAACATAAGATATTCTTAACATCTGTCGCGTACTGTACGGGGGGGCAACTCGTTTTTATATTCTGGCTTTTCTAAAAGTCCGAAACCATAACCGTGTTCCGCGGTTATTGTGTCCATTCTCGCTGAGAAGCACAGCAGGTGCACCACGCCCCCCCCCCCCACCAAGCCCGCGCGAATGCATGGGTTTCCTATCGAATGCATGCGGAGCTGGTGATTTTGTGGGGAGCAGGGCCTGTGGCATGTTCTTGGAAAACGAGAAGCTCCACGTTGGAAGGAGCCTCTGCAATACTGCGATAGAGGGCAATCATACATACACCAGTATGTCGTAACTGCCCACGTTTTTTCCCCCCTGTTTGGTGCCGGGTTTGCGCAGCGACATGATTATCTTGTCTCGTGCGGTGTCGGTCGCAGCTGTTTCAATTGAAGCTACTCGTACATCAAACCAAAACTTGGAAAAAAATTTACGTATGTCGCATGTGTTTGTGTGCTATAATAGACCAATGTCGACCAGCTTAAGCTGTACTGGTATTTCTTACATTACCACACAGATATGATGTATACGCCTTGTAAAAACACACTCGTAGCAGTATTAGTCGTAGTTTTCGTGACATAATGAGTCTCTTATTCTCGAGTAGCCTTGATTTAATGTGTACATATACCAGGAATACGACTACGATATATGTATGATACCTGGTATGATACAAGTACATACTGGTCCTCTCATACGACGTACGTACATAAGTATATACCAGGTATAAGCTCATGAGAAACCGAGACACCGGCCCGGGATTTCTTATTTTTGAGAATGGGTTTGTTCCGCGCTAAAATCAGTGTAACCGTTCCCGAATTTCTTATTCGTATACCCGGAAATGGACGGCTTGGCTATTCTTTTTCGGCATGCGTTACCATGAGGGGGCTGGTGCTGTACAGTATATAGACCCAAAAATAAGAAATTCCAGGCTCGTTCTTCGGGGGGACGCTAGGAAATTGAGATTAAGAAATCGTACTCAGCGGCGAGCGCCACACTAAACCGTATATAATAGCCTATCCATGCTCAAGGTTGGCCGAGCAAGGTGTAGCAATACAGTGGGCGCCCGGTGTTAAGAAACGTCAATTCGTTTGCCCAGGCTCAAATGTCTTGCTTCTGGTTCCGACGATTGGTCTATAACTCTATCGCATACCAGCATTTGGAGTGCATCCACTACGGTTGAGCTGTGTTTCTTAAAACCGATTTTCTCATCTTTTCGTGCCAATCTGAGCCAACTTTTCTCTCTCATCATAATGTTTTCTTAACTGACGGGCGCCCACTTATAAGGTTCTACCGTGTGTATACGGAAGGTTTTGCTCAGATTGGGTGTTTCTCTTGTTCGCGAGTCCATACTCTGTACTCGTACTCGTACATACAATATCAAGTATGGTACTGGTATACCAGTACGTACGTATACTCGTAGTGTATTACGCTCTCCTCCAGCCAAGGGTCAAGGAGGTTTCGAAGAATAAAACGTAAAAGTATCAGGTTGCAGGCCTATATCAGGGGTTATGGCACGTGAGATGTCAGGTTGCAGGCTTATATAAGGGGTTATCGTAGCGCAAAGCTAACGGCTGCGTGCTGCTGCTTGTATATGGCCGAAAGATGGCCAAAAACAAAGAAATGGAGTAGACAAAGACCAAGCCGGAAGTACAGCAGTAGTGTAGAGAAGGGAGTTACAGCAGTGCTACTCTGTAGTAGCTTTTGTGCAGAGATCTCTCTTTTCGTTTATTGTGTGTCGAGGCTCGTGTGTGTGTGTTTTTGCTATTCTTGTTGAATGCTACGATGAGTATTGAACGTTGAAGCTCTTTGATGCTATGCTATGATAATATACTCTTACATTCTTGCACGCAGTGAATGTCGGATGGCAAGGGATACTATCAATAAGTACAGTAAAGTAACAACGATGATAAAGAGGGCATATTGGGAAGAAGGAGGGAGCAAGGACAACAATGGAGTATTGGGGATAAATCTTGGCGGGAAGCAGACATAGAAGGGTGTTAGACTGTACGCATAGGTTTCCTTGGTTTCCGTGGTCTTCTGCTTTTGGGAGTTTTATGAGTGATCAACGCTGAAGATCATGCTACACATTGTCGGATGGCAAAGATAATAATAATGATAAAAAATATTGTCGTATAGTCCGTCCGGCTCCAAATATCCGAAATTCCCCCATCACCAAGGAACACTTATCTCGGGTATGGGAAGGTTGGTGAAAAAAACAGAGATACCCTTTAAACGGCCCTCTCGAGACGGAGATAATAACACGTCGATTTTTTTTTAAATTATTATTATTTGGCCTGATGTTTGCAAAAAACGTGAATTTCTGGTCCAAGCTTAGGTAGATTGTAATGTTGCCACACAATATTTAGACTGCGTATTTAGCTAGCTCGTCACATTTGCGCCTGGGCTTTTTTTCTGTTTAAAAAAAATCGATAAACTGACGGAGATATCGGCAAAAATGCGGATTTTGGAGGTCGTTTTGTTCAAGTTTACCTTAAATAATTTTGTGTGGAATTTTATTTTAGAGGGCGGCAAACGATGAATCGAAGCCATACGCGCAGGCCTTTTTTTTAGTTTTTCCTGGAAAGCATAAGTTCGTTAGATATTGAGGATTTATCCCAAAACGACTGATTTTGGCCAATTTTGGCCGGTCTTGGTGTTTTTTTTTCTTGATGCTGTGTTGCATAATTACTTGTTACTTGCGTGAAATTTTGTTTCCGTTCAAAATCTCAGCATCGATTCGTCTTGTCTTTGCGATCACGAATATACAATTTTCAATGTTCAACTTAATTTTTTGAACTCGGTATAGTATAAAACGTGAATGGAAATAATGTCCCGGATGGACGCTTTTCATTGGTCAACACACGCACCAGCACCAAATATTATGCCCCAAGATCCTAATCTTTGGTGCTGCTGCGTGTGTTGACCAATAAAAAGCGGATTTGATTTTTTTTTTTCCAAATTGATTTTTTTTCTTCTTCGTTAAAACGGGCCCTTACGTATATAGGATACTTTGAAAAATTGAAAACAACAACAGCTGGGAGATCGAGGAGATTTCGTCGAACCCCATCTTTGCAAGCTGAGTGTGATAGTTCGACCGACATGTATAACTATGATACCTGGTACGGCGTAGCATATACCAGGTACCAGGTACTACATACGTACCTGGTATATACAGGCATGGTCGGGCGTTCGCGGACGGCAGCCGTTTTCAGAGCAGCCGACCGGTCTTCTGTCTTCGCGCTGTTCTCCGTTTTGTTTGCTGTTTACTCGAGGTTTACTCCAACATTGTTTTTGGTTAATCATGCTCAGCACGTGTAAACGTATATACTCACTCGTACATACCAGGTACTGTACATACCCGGTATCATAGTAGCATTCAGTACGAAAGGAACACGCGCGACTGGCAACGCGTGATGATGTACATGCACATGTGACATCGCGCAGCTTTTAAAGTTGACTTTCGTATCGGTATCACACGGAGCTGGGCGAGCAAAGCTTAGTACATATCGAGCTACCGAGTATATACGATCACAGAGTATCGAGCACGCACGAAGCAGTGTGAGCGAGAGAAGAAAGAGTCACCGATATGTATAATATGTACTTCGTACGTAAACAATAAAACACATTCTGGTGCACTTGTACCACGACAGAGTACTTCTGTCTCAGTTGGTCCACTACCTGGTACTGCTGTTAAATAGTAACTACCACGACAGTTGTTGAATCCAACCAAAAACCACGACGCGGGTCGACGAGGGAAGAAAGGGCTGCTGCAGTCTTCTCGCGATAAAAAGGCGAGGCACGAACCGTATATAGTGGGGAGTGGGGTGTAAGAGCCTATGCTTAGTGACCCCGGATCTGAGTTACTACTACTAACTGCAGGATGGAGAGACAACACAAGGGCGAAGATAAGGGATGGGATCATGTGTATGTGTGTTGTCTTCACATCAAACCCGTTATTTCTACCCAACCACACCAGTACACCCAGTGTCTGTCCTGATTTAATCCTAGAGAGATAAGAGAGATACATCATGAAAGGAAAAAAAAAACACAAAAAACAGGGTATGTACCACGTATACCTTGTGCTTGGTGATGGTGTGATAATTCAGGGAGTGCAGTGTAGCCGGTCGCCCCGGTGGTCAAACTGGTAGCCACGAAGCCTGTAGGGCCGGATGTCGAGGGTTCGATTCTCCCCATGGAGGTTTTTATTCTCAAATGACACCGTCTGTCGAGAGCGCATATTATAGCGTGGGTAAGCAAAATTCGACGAGAGTTGACGAGGGAAGAAAGTGCTGAAATCTTCTCGCGATAAAAATGCAAGGCAAGAACCGTAGCGGGGGAGGAGGGAGAGGAGCCTACTTTGTGACCCCGGATCTGAGTTACGACTAGGGAGGGAGAAAGACGGAAGTGCGAAGATAATAAATGGGATGGAAAAAAAAAAAAAAAAAAGTGTGAGAAAACGACGACGACCACCACAGCTGTTTTAAATAGCTGAGGTACAAACACACATGGTATAATACGTCTTTTACTTTTTACAGTCAGTACAAGTACGAGTACACAGCAGTAGTACATAGGCCGACGGATAACAACGAACCTATTTGTAATAAGAAGTTGAGGCTCACTTTTTAGAGGGCGCTACAAATAATGGACTCAGAAATCCTCCTCAGCGGCGAGAGCGCTCCGTACACTAAATCCTTACCAGGTACATGCCATGGGTACAGAATAGCCTATGCTCAAGGTATGATGTCATATTCAGGTTCTAAGGCTTGCTCAGATTACACGACACTCTACAGTATGTCTATGATGTTATGGGTGTCTCGTGTTCCGGGTCCATGCAGTACGCGACAGCGGTGAAGAATCTCCTATTTTTGGCTCCGCACGTAAGGCTCTCGGCTTATTGTGATGCCAGGCTATGATAGAGCATAACTTCTTAAAGTCTGTTGTATTGGATTTAAAGCGGGGTTCCTCGCTTGAGAGCACAGATGATTTTTTTTTACGTATGATATATACGTACATAGCTGTAAATTCTTCAAGTAAAAAAAAAACTTGAGCCTGAAATTCTCAACTTTGAAGTTGTTATTATTACGGGAGACTATAGTAAATAGGACCTACGTCATAGACAAAAAGCTACATGTTTACCTATTTTTACTAACAACATTTGGTCCTATTTACTATTGGTCCCCGAAAAAATAACACGTGTCGCGTACGTAGTGCTGCATACCAGATACCCGGACAGGACAATAGGTTGCTCGGTTGTGGTGAAAATACACGTTTCGAACCTGTGGTATCCTGGTTTACTTCAAGTTTATTTCAGCTGTTTGAATCGCTCTTTTTGAGCGCGCAACCTACGAGGGATCAACAGAAGGACGAGACGCGCGGGGGGGAGGGGGGGCATGGGCGTATGCCCCGTCCTCATCCTCGCGCGGCAAATAAAACACATTGCAAAAGTTATATACGAGAAGCTATCCAACCTCCTTTTGTCAGTGCCCTCATTGCTATACGTACACATGGAAAGCTGAAAGCTGAATGTCAAACGGCATGTACACAGCAGTACAGGAGACCTAAATAAGAAACAGGAAATATGGTCCAGGCTGGGTTTCTTATAAGAGAAACGGTGCTTTCTCCACTAATTTCAAGACAACGACTCCTGAATTTATTATTTTCCTCTAAATTTCAGCCTGGCTTTCATATTAATAGCCTGTTTCTTATTAGGTGTCCTGAACTATGATACTGTATAACAACATGTGTGCGTGTCTCAACTTTTTGGGGATCGGGTGCCCAAATGGGGGACGGACACTTCCACATGTTTCATGCCCGAGGATACAGCTACACCCTGTCGCGCCTCGGTGTTTACTATCTGCACCTCCTTACCTGCTTCCTTGTATAACCCATCCTCGTGTCATAGAGTCGGACGCTATGTATCCTATGTCGACCGATGCTGCTCGTACCTGATATAACCTATTTTCGTTGCGTTTGACGCTATGTCGGCCGACGTTTTGCTCTATGCCGCGAACGGCTGAAGGTAGGTATGGACGGCGCCCGTCGCCGATTTCTAACCAGTAAGCAACCACAGCGCAGGCCTTCCTTCCTCCCTCCCTCCCTCCCTCCCTCCCCCCCTCTCGTTGCTTTCTCCCCTCCCCTCTTTTCCTCCCTCTCTGTTCGTCCATCCCTCCTTCCCTTCGTCCGGCCATCCTTTCTTCGGTCCCCCCCGCCTGTCCGTTTCTCCCCCCCCCCTCTCTCCCTCCCTCCCTCCCCCCCGCCATCCCTCCCTCTTTCCCGCTGTCCCTCCCTCCCTCCCTCACGCCCGGTTTGTTGTGTTTCGTCGGAAAAATTAGCTCAGAATTTCAGAGGCAATCAATTGGGTCCGTTGTTCCTTCCTCTCGTCCGCACGCACGCCACGCTTACTAATGCTGGACGCCTGGCCTCTGACCTGTGACCTGCGCTACTGGGTACTGCGGCAAGCAAAACCCTGTCCCTAAATAAACCAGACAGATACATACAAACATATACATGGATGGATGATGATTGATGCAGAGGTCATAGGTCGTGTAACAGCGCTGGTAGGTAGTGGTGGTTTTCATAATGGCGGTTTTTGCGCTATACGTATTATTGCGGGTACTTTATATCTTATCGTCCCGCGTTTTTTCAGGTTTGGCGTTGGCTATTGTAGCGCCGCCTCGCTACTTGGAGTATATATGTATTAATAGTGATATCTGTAGATCGTGATGAGCGAATGAGTGAGGTGCGTCCAGTCTTCACTGGGTCTATTTCTGCATCGGATATGTCCACGTACGACAAACGACGTCCTGCCTTGTTTTGTTTTTCGGCACGCCAGTTTTATCGTGACGATGCTGCTTTTCTCGTTCCTCCGCCCCTGGGCAGAAGCGCAAGAAGAGCAGCAGACTCCTACATCTACAGCAAGTAGTATACACCCTCAGCTGTATCATCATATCGTACCTATCGTCGTAGCCTCTGCGTTCACTGGTTTGTTTTGCGTTTTGTTTCTGAACCCCAAACCGAGCGCAGCGATCAACCAACACTCCCGTCCTCCGTTCCTAGAACTGAGCAGTTGCACCTGTACCATGTACCGACTACATATCCAAATCATTGTAGGATCAGGATTTTTGAGAATTTGCGCTGAATCCAGATGCAGTTTTCGTCGAATAGTCCGTTTTACGTTGAGTCGAGGCCGAGCCGCTTTTCAGTTAAATTCTCACTTTTCACTTTCTTCCTCGCTGCTTGCGTATGTATGCACCAGTATGCACCCACGGACTACGCACGTATACTCGTATGCTGCTGTACATGTTTTTACGAGACAGTCAGCAGCAGTACGAGTGGACGGTTTGTAGCGGTACGGGTATTACTTACACTGCTTCATGTTGCATTAGTACGAAGTACTTGACACGACCAGCTTGTTTACATATGTATGATACGTATTATAGTGTTCGATAGTGTTTGCACAACAAGTCCTGTGCGTCTAATATCTTCTGTGCAAGTCTCATGGGGGGATACCATGTGTACCAACTACAACAACAACAGAACAGCAAGCACAGCAGTTAGCACGTACTGCTGGCTGCAGCAGCTGTATGTTTTGGTATGCAAACTGCTGCTGCTGCTGCTGCTGCTGCTGCTGCTGCTGTTGATGTCGTTGCTGCTGATGATGTTTACCATGCATATTATGCTCGTACGCTACGGAGGTACATAAATACGACGAGTAGTCAAATAAACGCGTTGTGCATTGTTTTACCGCAATTTACTTGCTGCGAGCTTCCCACTGATCTATCGGATTTTACTGCTGCTTGCTGTGGTGTGTGTATCGAACCTGGTACTACACAGACTACAAGCAGCAGCAGTAGTACTGGTACGTACACCTTGGTATTTGGTACTACGTTACGTTTTGCATCGCATGTAGGAGTAGAAGGATGTTGTACAGCAGTAATTGTGACGTAGTTGAACTTGTGATGTTATCAATACGACCTACTACCTGGTATGATAATTAACATGTGTGCATACTCGTATCATATCTATATGATCAATATGATCAGTATTTCGGGTGTGTTTTTAATTCTTAAAATCGATTAGCCCGCTTTACGTTGATTTGTCGCGCCCCTCGCTTTCCCGTATCCGCACGGTCGTGCTTCATTCATACGTTACGTTTTTTTTTTTTACGAGGTATGGGTTCTCTAGGACCTCGGGTCTGCGGCTATATGTTAGTGCAGGAAGAAGCAAGAAGCATAAACAAACGTCAGCCAACAGCCAACCGCGTTGTTGTTGGCGTGATCAGTTTATTTTGCTGTTGTTGTGCAGATATGATAGCGTCCCGCTGTCTCTCACGTTGATATCATCACGTTGTTACGTATCACGAAATATACCGGTGGTAGTATTAGTTGTTGTTCTCCTATTGCCTCATCGCCAAAAAGCTACTCTGTGTTGATACTGCTGTAACTGGCATGCATGTACAGTAGTCCGTTTGGCCACAGTTAGTAGGACAGAGGCTGAGAGGAAAGCTCTGTGGAGTGGCAGAATATATCATACCACAGGTTTAAATGGTGTACTCGTACCTGGCATTTTGAAATTACTTGCATCCTGCTGTCATGTCTGTTTGAATAATGGTCTGCATCATCATCATCTATCTCTCTCTCGTATCGATCTCCTTCCTGCTCTCGGAGTAAAAACTTAACACTTTGCTAATAAACACTCTGCCGCCGCTGCCGTCGCCGCCGCCGCCGCCGCCGCTACCACCGTGTGCCGTTATCGCCATCGTCGCCTATTATTGATGATATGACACTATTCATGTCAGTACTATTAATAGGAGGACGAAGGGAACTTTACCCAGGAGAAAAGCGAGCCCTCTGGGCCAGCATCTATATCTCGACATCCCTCCCTGTTGTTGTGTCCTCTCTATCACAGGCCGTTTTTTATCACCTACGTACGAGTACATTACATGTTGTATCGTAGTCTATAAAAAAAGGTACAGTACCTCTATCGTCGTAGCACGCGTCATATACCTTTTTCACATTTTGGATCGTCGGGCAACCGACCCCCCCCCCCCCCCCCGCTCCCCCTCCTCAGCCTCCTGTAGCCTTTAATCGTGTAACAGGAACGATCAGTAGTGGTACAGTAATACAAGTATTATAGTAGTAGTGGTATATAAATAATAATAAAGGTAGGTTGTTCGTGGTATGGGGGGGGTACAATTAATTAATTTAGCGAAAGAGGGAAAATAATAGGGTATGAGATATACCTTGTACCTTGTACGTATCGTATGATACACATATTTGACTGTCGTACGAGTACATATCACCACAGAACTGGTACCTTTTTAGGATGAAGAATCGGCACGGACACTACTGGGTGTGCTGGATGTCGACGGGTAGAAAGGGGGGTTTTAATGTGAAGAGTGAAGAACACACACACATATCGGTACAAACCAAGACGGTATATTATTATTTATTTATTTATTTATTTTTTGTCCATCCCATTCATTATCTTCGCACTTCCGTCTTTCTCCCTCCCTAGTCGTAACTCAGATCCGGGGTCACAAAGTAGGCTCCTCTCCCTCCTCCCCCACTACGGTTCTTGCCTTGGTTTTTTATCGCGATAAGATTTCAGCACTTTCTTCCCTCGTCAAGTTTGAAAGTTTCGTCGAATTTTGCTTACCCACGCTATAATATGCGCTCTCGACAGTCGGTGTCATTTGAGAATAAAAACCTCCATGTGGGGAGAATCGAACCCTCGACATCCGGCCCTACAGGCTTCGTGGCTACCAGTTAGACCACCGGGGCGACCGACTATGGAATAATAATAGACCGGGGAAATTACGAAAATACAAAAATAGCAGGTTATCGGTTTTTACTGCTGTTTGTATCGGAAATACCCTAAATCATAGCAAATAATATCATGTACACTGGTCGTATGATACCAGAATCAGCAGTCAGGCAGGGTTATTTGCGGGGGGGAAAAAACGACACGACGACCTGACCTGACACGACCACGTTGTTGTTGGTTGTTGTTAATATTTTGAGTCCCACTTGCACCATCATCAGCTGTGTGTGGGAGCTGGGGAGGGGCGGCGGGGAGGGGGGGTATACGAAAACAACGTACATATCTATGTCTCGTTCACAACGTACATGTGTCTCGTTCGTATACGTATATACGAGACATTGTTTTTTTTTTCCCAGTTCATTTTCTAAATGCGTCCATAATAAACCTCACCATTTTGGTGTGTTTCTCATTCTGACCTTGGGAAAAGGTGTACAACAGGTACAGACAGGACACCTCTAACTAATAAGAAACAGGTTATTTTATAGTAAGAAAGCCAGGCTGAGATTTTTTGGACGAACATAAGAAATTCGGGAGTCGTTATCTTGAAAATTAGTGTAGAAAACACTCTCCTCTCTCAAATAAGAAATCCAGCCTGTCTGTGTTTACAAGATTATCCTGCTTCTCGTTCTGACCTTGGGAAAAGGTGTATTGTTGTATGATATGTAACACCTTCGCAGGCAGTAGTAGCAATATCAGGCCGTTTTCTCCTTTTTTGGTGCACTCTCGAACAGATTTTGCACACAACGAGCCAATTTTCCTTCAAAAACTTTGCTTCATTCAGCGGCAAAAGCTAGAGCTGCTCATCATTCTTCTTCTTGCAGCTGAATGAACCCCCCCCCCTTTCTTCTTTCAACTCGTCGGCCTCACGCACCCAGTGCCAGACCCCCCTGCTCGCCCACAGCCACGAGTATAGTACAGCAGTGGAGCCCCGTACTAGATGGTATACCCCTTTCTATATCCCCAACCCTTTTCCTAGCCTCCTACGTATGCATCTACCTATATTTCCAGTGCAACCACCACTCACTGCTGCTGTACTCACTACCAACGAGCACAACCTCCCAACATGATGACCCTCTTCCCCATCCCCTCTCAACCACGCCAACGATTCAACACCTCTCCACAACCCCCAGATTTGCTTCGTTCAATCCCAGGGGTGGACACACTTCGATACCTCGTAGTGAATATTTACGGAGGAAGTTTTGTGCTTGGCGCCTGAAGCCGACCCTTCGACCCGAGCCGTAACCCTGATAATCCCTACCCCGAAAGGTTGCCCGCGAGGGGTGGGTATATTTTTGTGTGAAAAATCAAAAAGTTTTGTGCGTGCTTGGCATGGGCTTCGGGCATCTCGCCAGGGCTTCGGAATGGCGTTTGAGGCCTGTTTGGGCCCGCAGGAGCGCGTTCCGCGGGCGCATTTTGACCCTACCCCCAAATGGCCGTAAAACCAGGGGGTATACCCCCAAATGACCATTTCCCTATATTTTTTAGAGCTGATTTTTTGTCAGGTTTTCATGTTTTACTTTTACAGAGTACAGGACACTTACTAATAAGAAACAGGAAATCTGGTCCAGCCTGGGTTTCTTATTTGAGAGAGGGGGTGCTTTCTACACTAATTTCAATATAACGACTCCCGAATTTCTTATTTTCCTCTAAATCTCAGCCTGGCTTTCTTATTACTACGTAGCCCGTTTCTTGTTAGGTGTCCTGTACTACTCGTACTGCTGTATACTACTTTGTATACCGTAATGCGCGCGTGCGTAGAGAGAGGTGGGGCGTTTCTTTTCACGCTTCATCGGGGATCGGGGGAACGGCATACCGGCCTCGCTCTCTGTGTGCACGACGTATAGCCTTAAATGCAGGCCAGTCTGGGCCTCCTGCTAAAAACTTCCCGTGTACGATACGCGATAAGTACTCGTATCGTTTTTCTGGTCTGATTGTGGTGGAGGCTATAATATAGCTGTAACAAATACCAGGTATAGCTGTAACAATATCATGGAATAACGCCACGCAGCTAGCAAAGCTGAATATCGACCGGTCGGGAGAATTCACAGCTGACGTGTTTCTTAGTTTATTATTAATATAGCTGTGGCCTTTTTGTCGGCTCGCCCGCTTTTTTTTTGGAAAAAATCCGCAAAAAGAGAGCACAGAAAAAAAAAGCGAAATAAACAAAAAATCGAAAAACGAAAAACGAAAAACGAAAAACGAAAAAGCTGAGGAGCCTCGCGTGCGCAACCGCCCGCCGTGTCCGTCCGTGCGTGCCGACCTCGGCGCACCCAAAGAAAGGGTTGGGGTTAGGGTTTGGTTTGGGGTCGGTTTAGCTTGGGCTGACGCGCGCAAGCTTGAAATTGACCACAGAGGAGGGAGACAGAGAGGAGAGGAGAGGAGAGTCCTCCTCTTCCTCCTCCTCCTCCTGCACAGACAGGAAGAAGGGGAGAGGGAGGAGTTGCTTTTTAGCAGGGCCCTCTCCTCCTATATCCTCTGTGCGTTTAGGGGGGGGGGGTGTTGGTGCAGACCTTGTTGCTGTTGTTTGTTGTTGTGGTTAGCACGCGATTATGTCCGTACACCTACGAGTGAGTGGTAAATGAAAGTGGAATACGTACACTGCTGTTTGAGAGCACCACAAAATAAAGCCTGATTCGTCGCCTTCTCCCCCTCTTTGCTTACCAACTTGCAACCCACGTGTCATCACGAGGCTGACAATCTCGGCACAAACAAATGCCCAAATAATTATATCCGTCATTCATTCATTCATTCAAGATGAGGAGGACGAAAAAAGGTGCTATGATAGCAGCTAGTATATCAGCTACATGGTATATATAAAACTCTGCACCTGGTATCACCCTGAACTGATAAAAACCCGCCATACACTCGTATACCACCGAGACCTACATATGATATTATGTTTCATGATATCATTCCAATTTCACCACAATCAACACCTATATACCTGGCAAAGATGAGTTCGGGCGAATGCCGCAATACATTACAGCAGTACAGAACACCTAACTAACTAATAAAAAAACAGGCTAAACAAAAAAGCCAGGCTGAAATTTGGAGGAAAATAGGAAAATCGGGAGTCATTATCTTGAAATTAGTGTAGAAAAAGCACCCTCTCTCAAATAAGAAATCCAGCCTGGGCCAGCTTTCCTGTTTCTTGTTCGGTGTCCTGTCCGCACTGCCCGGTCCGAGTGGGACTCTCTACCATTGAAGCACTGCTGTATCACAGCTGACAGCTATGCCTACACATATATATATAGGAAAACAAAGGTGCCAGGATACAGCACTTACTTCCTTTCACCCCTCCCTTGGCGGACACAGCAACTTTGCCTTTTGACATGATCTTCGAAGGACACCAAAACCTCGCCTAACCAAAACTACTACGTAATAATATCTACGGACGGTACCTTATACAAGTAGTGTGGGATACTTGGCCCTACGTCGTATACACGCTTGGCAGCGCACGTTTTGCCTTCCTTGACATGCCTCTTATTATTGCTGACAACTTTGGCTATAATAATAGAAAACTTGCCCTCCCAAAAATAATGAAAGCAATTCATGTACGAGGTACGTATGAAATATGATATATATGTCCAAAAAGTTGAATCAGTGTCCACGACGTCCAATATCTCAAGTAGTATCAACATCAGTCAGTCAGTCGGTCAGTCCGTCAGCGTGAACGAGCCGAATAGATAGTAGATAGGTACCGGTAGGTCGTCGAGTAAAATACCCGAAGGACAGTAGAGGTCCAGGGAGCAGCAGCAGCACCGTCGCCGCCGCCGCCGCCGTGTGTGTACAGTCTAGGGTGTACAGCCAGAGCTTGCTGCTGCTGCTGCCCCGTCGTAAAACACCGCCACAATCTCCCCAGCTCACTGTTATACTACTACTAGTGGGCGTGTTTCGTGCTCTCGTTTATTGGTGTCTTCTAAGAGTCGACCAAGATGCTCGTGGATGCTGCTGGTCGAATTTTGCTGCTATTAAGAAGGCCATTTGTTATGCGGGACTTTTTTTGTTCGAGGTTGCAAACACCTTTTTTTTTGTGTTTGTTTGTGCCTTCAATGTATGTAGTATTTTCCCCGTAAAGCGAGGAAATCGAGCCGGCTCTTCTCCGAACGAGTCTCACTGTACTCTCTCTCGTAGAGGTTTTGATACCCAGAGCAGTCTCCCGCTCTTGAGAGTCGCAGGCAGCAGTTGCGAGAATTTCGGACTAGTTTATAGATCGTTTTTCAATTTTCTTCCTATTAATAGAAAAAAAAGTTGATCAAACACTACGGCCCCAGTTTTGTTCAACTGCCGCTTTTTTTCTGACTACTATATACAGATAATTGAAAAATAAGGTACGATCCGAAATTATCTCAACTGCGACCCTCGAGAGGCTGGAAACTAACTGATCTGGGCACCTCTCTGAGAGTAGTCAGGCTCAATGCGAGAAGAGCTGGCTCGATTTTCTCGTTTTAACTGGGCAAAAACTCTATAACTTGTAAGCAAAAAAAAAATATTTTTTTGCTGCATGTACTGTGCCTAAAAAAAGTAAAGTCCCGCATAACAAACGTATTAATTATTAATAGAAAAATACGTCCTGTTCTTTCTGTCTTGTCTTGGGGGGGGGGAAGTGGTAATTCAGGAAGAAAATTGGAAGGCCCTTTAGCAGGAAAAGCACGACATGGTGCCAGAATTTGGAAATTACACAAGAGGGGAAAATATCAAAATATCAGCAACCCTTCGCATTCCAATATTTATTTGGGGAAGAGCCAAACAAAGCAAATTCTTAAAATATAAAAGAAAAAATGCGCGAAAAAAAATATCTTGAACATCTGAAAATATTCAGACTGGTTCAAGATGTACGTGCGACCCCATATTTACAGTAGTCACAATCGGAAATTCACGCCGTTTTTGGGAGATACAGGTTATGAAAATTTGCACACACACAGATGTGTTCTGTGGACTGGACCCCTCTTGGCCCTTTTTTAATGGCCGGTGTTTTATTTGTTTCCCGCTAGATGTTTGTTTTTTTTTTTGTTAGATTTTTGGGCCTTAGGGCCCATCTTAACGAACATCGCTTTTTATTGAAATGGGAAAACAATTTTTGTTTTTCGTTTGTTTTGAATACGATTTCCCTGAAAAAACGTGTTTGGGTCTTATCGAGGGATGGTGTATTGCGTCAAAAAATGAGAATAACGCACAAGGGTCAACGAACACCCGTGAGTAACCAACGAGGCGACCTACGGCCTGTGTCCTCCCCGGGGCGCCGCTGCCAGCGGAAAATTATGTCTGCCAGCACCGGCTAGGAGGCTATCACTCTAGGGATGTCTTGGGTGGGCTGGCGCAGCCCCGAAGCCCAACGCGGGCAGCAACGACCGGGATACAGCGATCGAACTTCTACGCCAAGTCGCGACCTGGTCGGTGCTCGTGTGGTTTGGGAGGCAAAGAGGGGTGAAAAATTGGATTTGCGACGGCCTATGTTACTTTTTAGGCGCCGCAAGCGGTCTACCCTATGGTAGGGGCCGTCGGACCTCGCGCTGCGGCTGATCCGGTGGCCGTGCCTCTCGGGAATGGTGGATCTCGCCTCTGAATCAGTCGACGACATGGCTCAAGTTTGCGTGGTTTCCTTCGGTTTCATGGAACACGCCACGTCGAGTTGGATGAACTCCCAACTCAACAGAAAAAAAGAGCAAAAGAAGTCCCAAAAGACTTCTTGTGGAATTCCGTTTTATTGAACTACTCAGTTTTGAAATCGAAATATCTTGCTGGTTATTCACGTTTCACCAATCAGGTCAAATCAAAACAAACGAACGAAAAAAAAAAAACTCAAACAAACGAAAACAAATATTCGTTAATACGGGCCCTTAAGAAACCCCATATTCCCGACGAAAAACAAACAAATAATCACGAAGCCTGTTAAGTTTGAGGTCGAGGGTTAAATTATCTCTATGTATGGAGATTTTTATTCATAAATGACACCAACACTCCACTGTCGAGAGCGCCTATTATGATAGCGTGGGTAGGCACAGTTCGACGAGAAGAGTCGACGAGGGAAGAAACAAGCCCAGAAACCTTCTCGCCATAAAAGGGCAAAGCACTTACCGTATTGGGGAGGGAGGAGAAGAGCCTACTTATGATACGAGGTAGTGACCATGTTAGGATCTGAGTGACGACGAAAGAGGGAGAGAATAGAGAAGGCAAAAAAGAAGATAAATGGGATGAACAAACAAAAAAAAGAAGAAAAAACAAGACATTCGTACATGCCTTGAAGAACATATTATACGTATATACAAGTACCTGGAACCGGCTGGTTCAGAAAAAAATCTTCTTTTTTTTATGAAGGGCATATATATTCCTTCACATATTTCCTACGGAAACGCCTGACTTTTTATCGCCTTTTTCAAGGCCCGTGGCCGGTCGGGACACATTTTGGGTGCTAGCGCCAGCCCTACGACTGTAGGACATCAACCGAACAGCTGCTGTCTATGATATATGCCACTCTCTTCCACTGTTCATGGCGGTCAGTAGTCAGTATGGTACAAGAAACATGACATCCGAGTTGATGTTGCAAGCGGCATTCGCGACTGACAAGATGTGGGTAGTTCAAATTGAACCAGCTCGTGGGACAAAATAAAAGTCCTTCGATAATCATCGTGTGTGTGTTTGTGTGTTCTTCACAGTAAACCTTCCTTTCTACCCGTCGACATCCAGCACACCCAGTGTCTGTGCCGATTCTTCATCCTAAAAAGGTACCAGTTCTGTGGTCACAAAACTACGACACAGAGATACTACGCCCAGTGCAGTAAAACAAAATAAAAGTCCTTCGATAAGACTTGAGCATGATGAGTCCTATTATCGTGATATAATAACTGGTGCAGAAAAAAAAAAGTACATTGTGTGAGCTTGTTTGTTTATGTTCTATTCCGTCGCGTATATTTCATCCCCACCCGTATATAAACTGTCTGGTGAAAGACAGACATTATTTGTTAGTAGTCACTGAGCGGCGGCTACGTAGCCCTTCGAGCTGCATGCATGCATGTTGCGGAGGGTGCCGCGGGTGGTGTTGTTTGGTGTGTTGTGGTGTGTCTTACGGAAGCCGGCGTCTCTCGCGCCCTCCGACCTGCCGCCGACGAGAAAAACAAAAAGCGAGCGAACAACAGCGTCTGGCCTAGCTAGTCTGTCTTGTGTGTCGAGCCGAGTCGTGCCACAACAAATAACAATGCTTACTTCTGGCTTGTCATCCGCCCGCGAACCCACTTATGGCCCGTTTTACCCAACCCTCCCTTGCACTTTTTGCGCCTCCCTTGGGTAGTAGCTGTGATAGTAGGGGCTGTCTGTGATAATTGTACGCGCTGCATTCACTGCTTGCTTGTTGTACAGGTAGTAGCAGCAGCAGTAGCAGCAGCTACCCGAGCTAACTAACTGGTGGTGGTCTGGTGGTACTACTTCAAGCACCCGGCTCTGCTTCTGCTTTGCCCTTTGTTTTGTTTTCAACTTTTTCGTTCCATGCCCTCGCCAGTTACGTACGTATAGATAGATAGATAGCCATTTTTTTCGTCCCGTCGCGTCTCATCCCATCTCAGCCCATCTCACCCCATCCCCTCCCATCCCATCCGATCCCGTCCCATCCCATCCTGTCCTGTCCTGTTCCATCCTTCGCTGCTGATGCTGTCATGTCTCGCGCCGTCTGGCCGGACTGGACTTTCTTCTTCCTCCGTTCCTTGCGAACAACACTATTTCTGATGGCGCGGGGAATTTGTGGACATTTTCGCATTTTTTTGCTCATCTTCAACACCGGGCGGATGACGGACGACGGGCGGTTGAAAACCATAAAAAAGTTACCCGAAGTTTTCCTTCACCTTGGAAAGCGAATGTGTAGAGGGGAGCAGGGCGAGGACGGGGGTCTTGCGCACGCCTCACGGCGACGTCCAGGTGCGTGCGCACGCTCGTTGACACGTTGACACCACCACCCTGTATATTTCGTATATATAATTGTGATGCATCCTATTATAATATTATATGCGTCGTCAATAATCGTCGCTCAAATTGCCACCATTTTTTTTACGCGGTTATGATCGTACGATGTACTAAAAGTACCTCAGTGATACCGTACAGGACATCTGATGAGAAACTGGAAATCTGGTCTAGGCTGGATTTCTTATCTGAGGGAGGGTGCTTGCTACACTAATTTCAAGCTAACGACTCCCGAATTTATGATTTTCCTTTAAATCTCAGCCTGGCTTTTTTTATGAGCCTGTTCGTTATTACAGTAGGTGTCCTGCACTACTGCAGTGTACAAAAGTTTATTCCATGATGTGGAAGATTGAGCGAAGGGGATCTGGGGTTTGTTGAGGGGGTATTGGACCGTTTGGCGTTATTGAAATAGGGGATATGGGGGAAAGGCTTATCACCACAACAAGTTGGTGAGGGTGCAGTTAGTTGTGTGTGGTAGAACTGGAGAGACAGAGTTTGGTTGGGAAGGGTTGATGATGTATGTATGTATTATATAGAAAAGGATAATTCCAGATTCATGAGCAAAAAAATAGAAAATTCCGTCGTATGATGGTGTTTTTACTGGAGTTTCATCGTTGACATCCGACAGCGTGCAGCAAAAAAGAGCTTCGAAACGTTGACCATTCACAAACTTTCCCCTGAACCGACAGAAGAACAAGTAGTACAGACCAGGGCATTAATTAGTGGGTCGGGGTCTGTTGCGCGCAGCGCAACAGGCGACTCAAGGAGTGTTGCGCGCACCGCAACACGCCTGAGGCGCGTGTTGCGCGCCGCAGGCGCCGCAAGCCCCGACCACCCCCCCCCCCCCCCCCCCCCCGCCGCCGCGTCGCCGGAGGCGAAAAAAGCGAAAAAAGCGAAAAAAATGGCGATATTTGGGCGAATGTACGCCTAAAAAGCCTAAAAGATGTCCAATGACGACTATTTATCAATAAAAAAAGACCCCCAAAATTTTTTCTCGACCCCGGCGAGAAAAAAACGCGCAACAATTTTTTTAGCCTGCGGCGAAAATGTTGCGCGCCCAAAAACGCGTGTTGCGCTGCGCGCAACTAGCCTCGCGGCGACTGTTGCGCAAAACCGTTATTTTGGCCAAATGTTGCGCCAGCGCAACAGCGCAACACCTAATTAATGCCCTGGTACAGACAGTACAGGACACCTGATAAGAAACAGGCTAATAAGAAAGGCAGGCTGATAGTTGAAGGGAAATAAGAAATTCGGGAGTCGTTATCTTGAAATTAGTGCAGAATTCACCCTCTCTCAAAAAAGAAATCCAGCCTGAACTAGATTTCCTGTTTCTTATTAGTAGATGTCCTGTACTGTAATGATGCAAAAGGTTCCCCTTCGGGATTGATTGTCGTCGACTTCAAATCCCGCGGGGGGTGTCGCAAAAGCTGAAAAGTAGGGAGGATGGCGAACACAGGAGGAGGAGGAGGAGGAGGAGGCGTCCGTTCCTCGTACCACAGCAGCTACTCGTACGGTATTAATAGTAGTAGTGTTGAACCGTGCAAGAAAGAAAAATATGAACTGCAGTCCCGTTTTGGGGACAAACCACTCTAATTCTAAGTAATTTGTCCCCAAAACGGGACTCCAGTCCTATGAGGGTTAAGCTCTTGAAAACTAAACAAGAAAAACGTAAGCCACCGGACAAGTAACCTGGCAAGTAACAACGACGAGCCCAAACGAGTTTATACGTAGTTAATATGATTATATATACGGTTTTTATTGGGACGACAACGATGCGAGGCCAAAATGACGATTGCTATTTATGATGCATACTTTTAATTTTTTAATAATACGAGAAGTACCGGCCTGTTCATAAGAAAGTGACCCACAAGAAACTCTTGAAAACACATACTTCGTACA
This sequence comes from Saccharina japonica, assembly GCA_008828725.1. Lineage (NCBI taxonomy): Eukaryota > Phaeophyceae > Laminariales > Laminariaceae > Saccharina > Saccharina japonica. The sequence goes on from MEHQ01000221.1 coordinate 73,036, forward strand.
TTCGGAAAGCTCTCAGCCTCATCGCTGCCTACTGGTAAGGTTTCAGAAAGTTGACCCCTTCCTGTGGCTGGCCTGGGCGCAAGACACCGTGGCACAACAGTAGGGGTCTCCCAGTAAGGCGGTGGTGTGCCAGAACAATATGACCGCCTTAGATAGATAAGCCGCCTTATTCATTCCCGGTCATGAGTGCAATTCCTCAGTACGAGCGCCAAGCGATTTTGACCGTCTTATATCGGGATACTGCTGTACTGCCTTCCTCAGACCGCCTTATGGGAGCACCCCTACTGCACTGCCTTCAGACTGTGCACTACAGGACACCTAATAAGAAACAGGAAATCTGGCCCAGGCTGGATTTCTTATTTGAGAGAGGGTGCTTTCTCCATTAATTTCAGGATAACGACTCCCAGATTTATTATTTTCCGCCTGGCTTTTTTGTTAGCCTGTTTCTTACTAGTTAGGGGTCCTGTGCTGGTATAGGAAAAGCGCCTTCATGAGGACAGACGTAAGACAGTAGTGCAACATAATTAGAAAGTGTGCTTTCGCGCGCACCCTGAACACTAAAGTCAGCCTGATTTCAGGTTTCTTGTGAAAGGGCCGGTACTACTACTGCCTGTATGGCAAAGAACCAAGTGGTTGCTTGCCCATTTGGCCACTTGCTTGTTTTTTGTTTTTTGCTCGCTTTGTGTGCTCTGCTTGCTTGGTTGCTCGCTCTGCTTGCGTGCTTGCTCTGCTTGCGTGCTTGCTCTGCTTGCTTGCGTGCTTGCTCTGCTCGCGTGCTTGCCCGCTTGGTCGCTTGCTTGCTTTGCTCGCTTTGTTTGCTCTGCTTGCTTGCTTGTTTGCTCGCTTGCGTGCCCGCTTGCTTGCTTGCTCTGCTTGCTTGCTCTGCTTGCTTGCTTGCTCTGCTTGCTTGCTTGCTTGCTTGCTTGCTCTGCTTGCTTGCTTGCTTGCTTGCTTGCTCTGCTTGCTTGCTTGCTTGCTTGCTTGCTTGCTTGCTTGCTTGCCCGCTTGGCCACTTGCTTGCTCGCTTGCTCTGCTTGCTCGCTTGCTCTGCTTTCTTGCTCTGCTTGCTTGCTTGCCCGCTTGATCACTCGCTTGCTTGGCTCGCTTTGTTTGCTCTGCTTGCTTTGCTTGCTCTGCTTTTGCTAGCTTGCTGGCTTGGCCACTTGCTTGCTTTGCTCGCTTTGTTTGCTCTGCTTGCTTGCTTGCTTGCTTGTCTAGTTGCTTGTCTGCTTGCTTGCTTGTCCGCTTGCTTGTCTGCTTGCTTGCCTGCTTGCTTGCCTGCTTGCTTGCTTGTCTAGTTTCTTGTCTAGTTTCTTGTATGCTTGCTTGAGTGTCTGCTTGCTGGCCTGCTTGCTTGTCTGCTGCTTACTTGTCTGACGTTGTTGTTTGGTCGTTGTACCTCGCTCTCAAAATCGAAAATGGTTGGTTGTATAGAGAAAATCATGCACGTATGCGAAATTACGAATCAAAACGCCGGTCCGGTCGCCCCCTTCCAATGGTTGATTGAAGAAGGAAAAGAAGAAGACGTGTGGCTGTTGCTCGAACCCACCTCACGGCCGTACGAGGGGTTCATGGTCCATGGCCCATGGTTAGCAGGAGCTCGATTTCATGGTTGATTTAGCTTTTTAACCATACGGTACGGTATTTACCAGGGATATTCGAATGTTCTACATATTAGATAAAAGTACGTAGCCAGAGTGTAATTAGGGCCAAATTTATCGGCGCCATGAATTTCCAAAAAAACATTTTTTTTCGCGCAATTTTCTGTATTTCCATTTTTTCCGTTCTTTTTTTTGTGGAATACGAAGGCTTCCAAACATTTTGCCCTCTGAATAATTTCCAAACTTTGGAAATGTTTCCTGTTTTTCTCCTGTTTTTCAAAGTTGCTCAATAAGAATGGCTCTTTTAAACCACCTTTTATAGCCTCGAATTCCGAAATTCAAGAGGGTGAGAGTGCGGACACGGAGGAGGAGGAGGAGGAGGAGGGAGAAAAGGGGGAGGAGGAGAACGTATGATACTGCTGTAGTTCAGTCGATTTTAAACCTTCGACACTTGACATATATACGTAGTCTGGTCGCGGGTTTCCAAAAGGAGATGTTTTCGGTTGGTGGCAATAAATAGTCGCGCGAACAAGCAACCGGCTTAACCCTTATAGGACTGGAGTCCCGTTTGGGGGGAAAATTACTTAGAATTAGAGTGGTTTGTCCCCAAAACGGGACTGCAGTCCTATAAGGGTTAAAGCGCAGTCAAACGTGAAGCACTAAATGAATGAATGAACACGAAACACACTAATAATACGTATCTACGAAGTCCTTCCGATACTGTTGCTGTATACCTGTACCTGGTATACAACAACCGGTTAATATCTTGACAACAAGTTTCTATAATGAGAAATAAATGTTTTCGTACGGAAATCCCTCTTACTGCTGCTGTCTGTTGTTGTTGGCCGAGAATAAGTTTCCCCTCGGGCTGGGAACCACCACCAAAATATTTTTCGATTGAATGTTTTACCGTGTGATCCCGCTTGTGGCACGCTGATTTCCACGTCGACCTGATCCTGCCCTGTTTCAGCCGACCCTGCGTAATACTATGTGTGTACACGTCGTATTATTACTATTAATATTAATAATAGTAGCTCGACATGTTTCCGGTGTGTCCGATCGAACCACCTGATATCTGTGCGCCGTCGTTTATATATACAGCAGTAGTACCGGTGCATATTATAGAGGTCGCCTCTTCTGATGATGTCGGCCGTGTCGGGGTCTTGGACAGGTATGGCCGAGGCCTTGACGCGCACTTTTCTTCGTTGATATGTGGCAAGGAGGGGTGCCTCTACAAGACCTCCCTCGCCTCTCGAACGTCAACCATTATGAAGATCATCCATGATGATGGCAGGTCTCGTAGACCGGACGTTGGTTAACGTATATTCATGGTTGGCATTATTTGTGATCAGAGGTTGACGGTGTCTACGTATCCTATCCTCCACATACATGCGTACATATATATATCAGCCGATAAATAAATGCCGGTACTTTCTGCCTCTATATATATGCGTACATAGAGGAGCTGCATGCAGGTCTTTCGAACGATGCTTGCATGGGTGTCATCACTGCTGCGGCCTGCGGCTTAAGTTTTACCAGTTTTTTTGTTTTGTTTTTGTCCATCACATTTTTACGTACGTATTCATCATCTTCACCCTTCTTTCTCCTGCTCCTTCACCTAGCTAGATAGTCGCAACTCAGATCCGGGGGGTCACATATTTAAAGCAGGTTTTTCTCGCATTGTTTTCTGTACGTGAGAAGGGTTCATTCAGCAAAGTGCTTACACTACTTGCTTCCCTCGTTGACTCGGGTCGAATTATGCAGGTAATGCTGTCGTATGTAGATATGATATAGATTTCGACTTTCCGACAATACGAAATATCTCACCATCACCTTGTTAAAGATATTAGGGCGCGAACACCTAAATCTCTGATCAATGTTCATCGCCACTGCTGTTGCCTGGGGCAGCAGTAGTTAACACCAGTGCTGCTGTAGGGAAGGAGAGCAGTAGGTAGCTGTAGCCGGGGGAAGCAGTACGTAGCACTACTGCAATACTGCGGTAAACGGGGAGCAGTAGTCACGATACGTAACCAAGTACCACTCGGTAGTTTCGGGATCGTGACAAGTCAAGGAAGCAAGTTTTCCCGAGCTACGACCGGCCAGAACTGTGATCGGCTAACCGCTATTCGTCGGCCAACGTAGGTAGCACTGGTTCCGCCAATAGCGTGTTGCAGTAGCCGAGCACAACAACAGTAGTAGCATCGGTGATGTTATAGGCAGCAATAGAAAAACACGGCGTGTTACGTTACGGTTCGACTAAGATGCGGCGTAACTACGACCAGTTCTTTGAGGACCCCGACGAGCTGAAAGTGTTGTTGCTTGTTGTTTTTCATATACGGGGTCCTCCAAGTACTATTGTTGTAGCGAACGAAGGATCAGGGTCTGAGTAGCTACGAGAGAGAGCGCGGGGGCGTGCCCCACCCTCTCTCACTTCTCTCACCGCCACCACTAGACTCCGAAGTCTATTGTTCTCTAAGTTTTTATTTGCCCACCTAAGCGGCCCACCACACAACATCAATCTTCTGCGGGTTTTATCATCTGTGGAACATCGTCCATCCAATACCAGCAAGGTAGCATGCTGCTGCCCGTGACCGCCTGTGCGACCACCTGTCAAGGGTATACCAACTATACCTGAATAGGTTATAAGCCTCGGTCTACAGCAAGGTGCACACATCTAAGGATTCTCAAGACGACGTCCACGAGGGATCCTAACTGAGAGCTGGCCTGGACAAGGGTTGGAATCGAACAAAAAAAAGTTATTTTACGTCAAACAAGGGATATAGCGGCTTGGCCGAAGAGTCAAGGCACTGCATGACTACGTACGAGTACGAGTAAGGCATCTGCAAATCGGTGTACTGCTCGTCAGGATAGCAACACACAGCGCGCCGATTCACTCTGTGTCGGGGCGTGCGTGTGGTTGCGCTTGCGATTTTACCAGGTCGAGTGCCACAGTATCTGGTAACAACAGTTCACTCGGGCTGGTAGGAATTGCACTACGTCCAAACGTCTGCTCGTCATCATCAGGATAGCAGTGCATAGCGCGTCGATTCATACTGTGTCGGGGCGTGTGTGTGGTTGCGTTTGCGATCCTATCGGGTCGAGTGATAAAACACCTGGTAACAACAGGTGACTCGGGGCGATAGAAATTGCACTACATCCAAACGTCCGCTACTAACGACTGCAGCGACAGACCGCAAAAGGCGTAATTGCGGCTAACGCCAACACCAACTGTGGCAAAATACCTCGAGAAGTCTGAGCTGATCACCAGTTGAAGGCGAATTTGAAAATAAACCCGCAATATACTGTTGCGGTAAACGAAGAGCTGATCACAGCTGAAGGCGAATTCGGAAATAAACCCGCAATATACTGTTGTTGCGGTAAAGAGAGTCAAAGCTAGTAAAGGCGGCAGGCGATTTCGAAACCAAACCCGCAAACTACTGTTGCGATAAAAAAAGGAGGATGGAAGACCCCAACAAAGTAAAGATGATAGCCAAAAGCCTCCCACGTTTCGACGGGAAGGACAAGCACGACTTTATCGACTTCGCGGACAAGCTCAAGGCCATCCTCAACATGTCAGCCCCTGCTATCTACAACATCCTGATGGGAGAGGAGAAGCCGACCCCGACCGAGGACGACAATTTGATCAAGTGGAAGCGAAACAACACCAACCTCTACTCCATGCTCTTCCTGGCTACAAGCGGGGGAGCCGCCATGGTGGTGAAGCGCTACGCCGGCAGCACAGCGAGGGGGGGACTCGGAAACGGACAGAAGGCTTGGAAGGCACTGGAGGAAAAGCACAACGCCTGCAGCAACGCCACTCGCCAGGAACTTTAGGACTGCCGGAACAGCACAAAGCTCCAAGGGGGGCAGGACCCCGACGAGTTCCTGTACCGCATGGAGATCGCCCGGAATCGCCTATACGAGATGGGGGAGAAAATCACCGACGGCTCCTTCAGTGACATGACCCTCACCGCTCTTCCTCCGGAGTACGAGTTCGTGCGGAACACCAGCTTTCGAGACCGTGAATTTACTCTGGAGGACATAATGTCTACAATGAGGAACACGCCGACCTCCTTTCCCGTCCTTCGAGCACACCGTCTGTTGCGGGCCGCGGGGTAGCCATGCATGTGCAAGGTGACCTAAGCGGGATCACGTGCCACATCTGTAAATAACAAGGTTATTACCAAAAGGATTGCCCAAAGTACGACCCTAACTACCAGAAGAAGAAGAACAACAACAGAAGGCAGTCAGTGAAGGAGACACAAGGCAGGGGCGCAGGCGGGACCAAGTGGTGCTCTCTACACAGGTCCGTGACTCACGGCGACGCCGAGTGCAAAGTACAGCAGCAGCAGCCTAACAACGGCAGTGCCAACGTCTCCAGCATCCAGCACCAGTGCCAGCACGCGAACTTCGTCAGAATGCAGCACCCGTGCCAGCAGGCCTCCCTCGCCAACGTACAACGACCGTGCCAGCACAACAACGCCATCAACGTTCAGCAGCAATGCCAACACGCCAATTTCGCCAACTTGAGCCACCCTTGTCTATTCGACAACAGCAGCCAACAACAACGCGAGCCTACGTCGTCGCTAGGCCCGACGGGGGCATCAGGGGGATTCCAGGGAGGGTGTTTGTACATGACAACTACTGCTGCTGCGGACGACACCGCTCCTACCATCTCGTTCGACGAGACATCCGACGACCCGCGGCGAACCAAGCCGCTTGTTATCCTCGGGAGGGACCATCCGCTGGATGGGCCGTCAGCAGCAACGGTGGGACGTTTCGGAGAACCGCTCGACTTCTCGGCATCGATGGCCGTGGTTTAACCATACAACAACGGCGGGGTGGTCACCGCCGGTAGCATCCTGGTCCTTGTGGACAGCGGGGCATCCGAACACAACTTCGACGACTGCATCACCCCTGGACTCCGGGGCCGGCTGTCCAACTACAAGACTTTGGCCGTACCACGCAAGATCGCCACGGCAGGCAACCAAGAGCTAATGGGGGACGCCGCCGGAGTCATCAGCGGCACCGTTCTCGACACGCATGGGCAGGGGCAGAGCGTAGGACTATCAATCGTGGTAGTAAGCGGAGTGGGAAAAACAAACTGTTCTCGGTCCCAGAAGCAACGTCAGATGGCATAGTCACCGTCTTCGCCCTGGATAATTCGCGCATCGAGACCAACGGCTTTAGCCTCCCGCTCCAACAAGTCGCGGGTACCCTCAACCTATTCTCGTTCGACTTGGAGGTGGACGCGCCGATCGTGGCACTACCGGCCAAGGTGGACGCGGATATGCGGCACCGCCGCATGGAACACATCAACGGAAAGAGTTCTGAGCTTCTTAACAAGACCGACGACAACGGCGTGAGCTTCAAAGGGGGAGTGTCGCCCTGCGATGTCTGCGCCATCGGGAAGAGCACTCAGCAAGCTCACCCGAAGATGGCGACACTCGGCATCCAACAACCCTTCGAGCTAGTATACACGGATCTCTTGGGGCCCATCACGCCGACTGAACTAGGAGAATTTCAGTACGTGAGCAAGTTCATCGACGAGAAGACCAAGTGGAAGGAAACCCTGCTCCTCAAACCGAAGGCAGAGCAGCCGAGTTCCTGCGGCTTGTCACACAGGGGGTGGTGGCGCCGCTAGGACATCGCATCCAGCGATGTCGTGCGGACAGAGGCAGCGAGTACACCGGAGAAGAGTTCCGGAGCTACTTTCTTCAAACCGCCATCAAGCTGGAGTTTGCTGCGACCAACACGCCGGAACAGGTGGGCGCGTCGGAGCGTCAGAACCGCACACTTGCGGCGATAACTCGATGCCTGCTGGTGGACAGCGAGCTGCCGAAGTTCCTCCGGGGAGAGCTGATATGGGCTACCACCTACCTTGCAAACAGGACACCGCACTCGGCGCTTGACATGGCAGCCCCGTACAAGGCACTTTTCGGCATGGAGGCGGATTTGTCGCGTCTCAGAACCATCGGCGCCATAGCGTTCGTCCATGTTGAGACATACACTAAAAAACTCGATGGAAAGGCTTGGGAGGGGAGGCTGTGCGGCTACAGTCAGGACAGCAAGGCGTACCGCATCTACAACCCTGCAACACGCAAGGTGGTGGAAAGCAGGAACGTGCTTTTTGTGGAAACACCGTCACAGAGGATTCCACCGCCGGGAAGCTACTATTAATACTACGAGTGCGTAGGTCCCACCTGGGGTAGCAACAAGACAATGACAAATGACAATCTACTACGGGATGTTCGTGACCTCACACAACGCCTCGACTTCAACGTTTCGCAAGACGACCACACCCGCCGATCGTGCAGCCCATCAGCCCGGAACTGGCCGAGATCCTGTCAAGGCTTCGCCAACTCACCCACAGTGACCTTCAGGGAGGACAACTGCTACGCGGTGGACCGCAGTCGCAGAGCGGACAACAACCACTGAGCAGACACCAGTCACTACCGCCGTCGTCTGCTGACGACAACTGCCCGCTTCCGGAGGTAGGCGGCGCCGAAGGGGCGCCCGCCGTAGGGACTGGAGGAGCGACGCCCGGGGAGAAATCAGAGGCTGGTGGAACGCTGGAGGTTACGCCTGCTGTGACGCGCCGAGCGGCGGCTGATGCCAGGGGACTCAGAGTAATCCCACGGTAGGGGTACCACTTTTAGGCTCAATATTTTCTGACCGGTTGTGCTTCTCACGTGAGTAACCACCGGATACTATTATTATTTCACTGGTATATTTGGTTTTGGACTACCGTGTTGGAAGGTTTGGTCGGGTTGCGCGAACGAATGTTTCCGAAGTCCTGTTTCGGGTGAGATATTAAGCTCCTCATGTGAGGAGCTCAGATAATTCTGCTGCACCCCTACCATGGGATGACTCCTCAGTTCTCTGGTTACCGAGTGTACTTTGCGCGAGCTACAACAGCTCAATCTCTACACCGGCGCAGATCTACCGGACATGGCTCACAAGCAGGAACTGCTCACCTTAGCGGAGTACGCCTATGCCACCACTAACACGCAACTTCAAACGCGTTCGGAGGGGGAGACGAAAACGAAAATAGTTCCGAACACTTTTTCAGAGGCGAGGAGGCTGTCGGAGGCTGCTCTGTGGGAGGCAGCCGAAGACAAGGAGATAGCGAGCCTGATCAAGCACCAGGTCTACGACCTCGTCCTCCTCACCTCGGTTCCTCCGGGATCCAAACTCATCGGCTCACGGTGGGTCTACAAGGTGAAGGCCGATGACTCACACAAAGCTAGAGTGGTGCTGCTCGGTTGGGGGATGGTATCAGGGGTTCACTGCGGGAGCACGTTTGCTCTTGTGGTTCGTCTTCAAAGCATCCGCATGGTATTGGCTCTAGCGGTGGAGTAAAACCTCGAGGTGTTGCAGTACCATGTCCCCACCGCATTTCTCGACTCTCCTGTCGACGAAATGATATTCGTGAAAATGGCGCCTGGACGCGAGAAGACAGACAAAAATGGAATCCACCAAGTCATGAGGCTTCGCAAGAGCCTCTACGGAATCCCGCAGGCACCATCCAACTGGCATGGTACCATCGATGACTTCGTGATCGCCATAGGATTCAAGCCACTTAAATCCGACCCTTCTGCATCTACACCTACACGCACAAAAAATGGAATCTACAACCCCGAAACCAAGAAAGAGCCAACGTTTTCAAGCTGGAACAAGGACACGGTCATTCTCACCATCTACGTCGATGATCTTCCACTCGTGGGGCAGAACAAAGTGCTGCTCAAGCAGCTGGAGGAGAAGCTGGTGCGGCGCTTCGACACGAAGTGCATGGAGGACGTCTCGATGGTGCTCGGAATGCAAGTCACTCGCGACCGCGAGGAAGGAACAATCACCATCTCGCAAGCACACTACACCATGTCAGTACTCGAGACGTACGGCATGGGGGAGTGCAAACCGGTGTACACGATCGGAGCCGGGCCGGAGCTATCGATCAACCAGGGGGAAGGAGACCTTCTGAGCAAAGCAGACAAGCAGCGGTACCAGTCCATCGTCGGCAGCATCATGTACCTGGCTCAAGTAAGCCGCTACGACATCCTCTACGGCGTCAACCAGCTAGCGAGGGCAATGTCGAAGCCATCGAAAGCACACATGGGCGCAGCTAAGCATCTACTTAGATACCTCGCCGGCAGCATCGACTTCAATATCACCTACTCTCAAGGAGGGTTCAAGCTGACAGCGTTCTCAGACGCCAACTGGGGCAACAACCCGGACAACGGCAAGTCAACTTCATCGTACGTCATGATGGTGTGCAACGGGCCTGTGAGCTTCAAAGTGGGCATGGAAGGGCTGACGGCCCAGTCAACGATGGAGGCCGAGCTTGTGGCAGCAGCACTGGCGATAAAGGAAGCAGTCTACTGTGCCGGTATGATGGCGGGAGCTAGGATTCGAGGAGGCGTTCAAGTGCATCCCGATCCACATCGACAACACTTCGGCTCTGCACGTGGCCGGAAACAAGACCTACAGTTCGCGTGCGAAACACGTGGCACTGAGGCTATTCCATGTGCGTGAGATCATACAGGAGGGAAAAACCAGCATCCACTACTTGTCTGTCGCATCTCCTCTGGGAGAAGCACGACACTTTCTTTCTTTTATTTTGTCATGTTTTTGTTCGGTTGTTTGATTGTTGGTTGATTTGCTTTATTCTGTTTATTTTTATTCTTTTTTTCCTTTTCGTTTTTTCTCTTCTTTTTTTCTCTTTTTTTCTCTTTCATGCACCTGGATTGCTAGCAGGGTAGGTATTGCCTGTCGTATATGGCATTGCATTATCTGCTCTGCTTACTGCACTGCGGCGTAGTATCTCTGTGTCGTAGTTTTATGACCACATAATAACTGGTACCTTTTTAGGATGAAGAATCGGCACGGACACTGGGTGTGCTGGATGTCGACGGGTAGAAAGTAAGGTTTAATATGAAGAACACACACACACGTCCCAATCGAGCTCAACATAGCCGGCATCGGGACAAAGTTCCTCAGCAAACACCGCCACCGATACCTCATTGGGCTGATCAACAACTTCAAGGCCTAAGGACAATCTGGAAGCAGCACGGAGACGCTCCTGGCGCGACAAAGGCGGTAGGCATCATTTGTTTGACATATATAGGACCATGAGCGGTCTTGGAATACATACATTCTACTGTGCCGTATGCTTGTTTGGATCCTGTTTCACGACGTCGATTATCGTTTGATTGCCGGGCAGAGCCCTAGTTACGTCGGCGTTTTGTTGGAGCTACAGCCAGTATAGTTTGGAAGTTTGCGTACGCTTACTTGACTTCGTAGACATTTAAAACGAGTATCGAAAATCGACAGGGTTGACATTAGTCGGTGCTTCAGTGCCTACAACAGTGCGATTTCCATTAAGGGGGAGTGTTGAAGATATTAAGGCGCGAACGCCTACATCTCTGATCAATGTTCATCGCCACTGCTGTTGCCTGGGGCAGCAGTAGTTAACACCAGTGCTGCTGTAGGGAAGGAGAGCAGTAGGTAGCTGTAGCCGGGGGAAGCAGTACGTAGCACTACTGTAATACTGCGGTAAACGGGGAGCAGTAGTCACGATACGTAACCAAGTACCACTCGGTAGCTTCGGGATCGCGACAAGTCAAGGAAGCAAGTTTTCCCGAGCTACGACCGGCCATAACTGGGATCGGCTAACCGCTATTCGTCGGCTAACGTAGGTAGCACTGGTTCCGCCAATAGCGTGTTGCAGTAGCCGAGCACAACAACAGTAGTAGCATCGGTGATGTTATAGGCAGCAATAGAAAAACACGGCGTGTTACGTTACGGTTCGACTAAGATGCGGCGTGACTACGACCAGTTCTTTGAGGACCCCGACGAGTTGAAAGTGTTGTTGCTTGTTGTTTTTCGTACACGGGGTCCTCCAAGTACTATTGTTGTATCGAACGAAGGATCAGGGTCCGAGTAGCTACGAGAGAGAGCGCGGGGGCGTGCCCCACCCTCTCTCACTTCTCTCACCGCCACCACTAGACTCCGAAGTCTATTGTTCTCTAAGTTTTTATTTGCCCACCTAAGCGGCCCACCACACAACATCAATCTTCTGCGGGTTTTATCATCTGTGGAACATCGTCCATCCAATACCAGCAAGGTAGCATACTGCTGCCCGTGACCGCCTGTGCGACCACCTGTCAAGGG
>MEHQ01000221.1:96097-106776 GCA_008828725.1 Saccharina japonica
GACTCATGTCGTGCTGGCCGTAGTCGTTTAACCATAGGCTGACATCCCTACAAATGCCGTAGAGGAAGACTGTCATTTTGTTTTTCGGCCAGACAGGCCATTGCTATGCACCAAGCTTTTGCAGAAGCGCCGTTAGGTTGTTGAACGCGAGCGGCCAATGCATAGCGTGAGCTGCACCCTTACTAAAAACGCATGTGAGGCAGACCTTTTCTTTCTTTTTTTGCAAATGAAAATCAGATGACAAGCGTCAAATTTGATTGTTTTGATTTTTCCCGGTCTGTGGCCGCTTTGCGAGGGAAGGGGACGGAGGGAGGGGCGGGGGTGCGGTGGGGGTTCCCGGTGCGGGGACGTGTACCTCGGAGCAACGATGTTATTACGCTGTTCATGATGAACCGTTTCAAGCGCGCGCACTCAAGCCGTGCGGCGGCCACAATGGCCATCGCGGGCGACGTTTTGCTTTTGGTTCGCGACCGATGTTTTCGACGCTTCGTAAACCGGGCTACGTATTATTATGATGCAGTGTGCGGCCTGTGAACATGACCAGGCCCGGCCCTGCCCGCCCGCCCCGCTCACTCCGCCCGCCTCACTCCGGCCCTCTCGACGATGCCCTCCGCCAACGAAAAAACTCGCTTTTTCGCCTCGCGGCAGACGAGTGCACTGCCGTTCACTGTGGCAAGACTACACCGAGAGTCCACTTGCACCGCACGCATCGCTGAGCCAATGGAGGAGCATTGATGGGGTTCATCGACGGCGACAGACGCGATCAGGCGTGTGCGACAAACTTTTTCACACACACAGACACAAAAAAAAAATGATGCATGTTGGGTGCTTTTGTACGCTCGTTTTTTTTTTGTTTTCTTCAGGTAACCGTGGCGTCTGTGAGAGCGCGGGCGATGTCTGGGCATAGTTAAGTATTACCGGTGCGATATTGAAAGGTTGTTGTTGCTTGCCGCCGTGAGAGTCGCGTTCTGTCTCGCCGAAAACGCATTTTTCCTTAGCTTTTTGTTGATCCTTGTGATCGTGTTAGGAATTTGTTTTGATTTCTGGCGACGTGTCCACAGTATATTTTACGTTGGCAAAACGTACTCAAGAGGGCTGTACGTAGTTAGTAGCGCCGGCGGGACGAAGGGGGGGGGGCAGGCGAAGCACGTTATTTGAATTGCTTTTTGCCTTAGTCATTTAAAACCAATTGACCACGCGAACCTCTTTCATGATGCTGCAGCTGGCACGAGGGGTGGGGTATTTTGTTGGTTGTTGTTCTTGTTTCGTGTTTTATTTTTTACTTTACTCGGATACTAAAATGGGCAAACACGCCTTCGTATTCGCCACGCGGCGGGCCTAATCTCCGACATCACCTGCGACCTCCGCGTCTTCACCCCTGATCTTCGCAGCCCACAGCCCATTCCCCGCTTGTCGCTGCCGTTTCCACCGGCCGCCCCCTCAATTAAACTGCACGGTGTACCCGGGGCAGCCCCCCCCCCCCCCGATATTTCCTGCTGCCGGTATTGGTATCGCACGCCATCCTTAACTTTACGTCCCTTTACCTTTTTCCCTTCTTCTTCTTTTGCGCGGGGGGCGGGGTGGGCTGCGCTTGCGCTCCGCTTTCAGCTGTACGGCATAATTCAGGGCGGCGTGTATCCGGACCTGAGGAACGAGGCCGTGGAGTTCGTGAACAAGCAGCCTTTCTTCGGAATCGCTGTGGGGGGAAGCCTGGGAGCCGACAAGGTAGGGGCGAATATGTCAGCCCCGGTCCCCGGCAGCCAGTCGGCCCTGAGTGCCGGTCAAAGCCTGAACAGGCAGCGCAGCGCACGCGTGGGACGTCGGGGCCAGGGCGGGGGGTGGCGTACTCATTTTTTGCTTGCTTTAGTCATTTGACCATTGACCACGCATCCCTTTCGAGACCGGGGGGTGTACTTCATTTTCCCGCATGGCCGTAGTCGTATGACCATAGACCCTCGCATCCCTACAATGCCGGGACGGGGAGAGGGGGGGGTGTATGGTGGGGTTGTAGTGTGCATGAAGCACTGCATTTTTTATATTTTTATTGAATGGGTGTGGGGCTTAATAAACGCCTGGTTTTGTGGTATTTCGTGGAGTTTTTGTCGCGCTATCGTCTTTGTTACCTGGCAGGGGGTACGGGAGAGGGGGGGGTTCGACGGGACGCCAGTCGGGTGCAAATGGAGCTGTTCTCAGCGCCGATTATAGACCGCAAGCGGCGGAGGTTGAGGTTGCGATGTGATGTGAGCAGTATAGGCTATTGTCTATCTGTTGTTGTAGATACATCCATCGACGTGATCACCCGCTCGCTCTCTGGGGGCTTGAGCCGGGGTGCTTTGTTGGGTCAACTCGTGTGCCGCGGTCTACGAGAGAGGTATGGGGCGCATGGAGAGAGAAGTGTCCACCCACTCTTCACGTTGCGTACAAGCGGCTCCTCCCTGGTTTATTAAATAGCGGGCACCGTTGCGGGAGTGATTTCCCTTCTGTGTGCGCGGGTTTTGCCAGCACTAGTATGATGGAGCGCTGGTGTGTTTGGCTATGACATTAACGTGTACATGTTTGGGGTGGTGGGTCCCGCCGAGACGGTGTCACCGTGGGTACCCATGTATTTTTTGTTTTGGCGCGTGGCGGCGTACGAATAGCTAAGCAAGAGGCAGCATCTTGCAACATCGCATGGTTCAGAAGCCATCAGAGCCGCCGACCCTCCCTCCCTCCCTCCCTCCCTCCCCTCTACTCCCCTCCGGGCATGATAGTAGTTAGTGTCATATATAGCTCACACCTCATCAGATGCCGGTGGCCACCCTCCATTGGTCTGATTATCGTCGACTGCTCGATAGCTACGTAGGTATTTTTTCCTTGTCACGAGTCAACCTTTGCTAGCGATCCATGATGCAGCAGCTGCAGCAATAAAACGGCGTGTGTTGCATCTTCCGCTTCTGAGCGAGCGCAAAAAAATGTTTTCCGTACGGGCAGTGTATGTCGCCGGTGTGATAAGCAAAAAAAAAAAAAATCGGAACTAAAACTGGAGCAGAAATGTTTTTTCGAGTCGCGAAACATCCCCCATGTGTACGAACTGCGTTACATGCTTCAGCACAGCACGACGAAGACCAACAAGCCTTTGTTAATCACGTATATATCTCATCCTGTAAAAACAAACCCCCTCTTCGTGTTTTGGCCGAAATGAACGACAAGCCTGTATATATACGGTGTGATGCAAATCACCCTTCGTTTTTGGTTCTCCCTTTTTTGTTTGTTTTTTTGTTCAGGCGACGATGCATCGGGTGGTCTCCCAGACGATGGCCAGCGTGCGGCGTGACCGTCCTGTTCACCTCCTAGGGATCGGTGGCGTGTCCGACATATTCCATGGGGTGAGTGACATTCATAGCTCCCTCCCTCCCTCCCTCTGCCAAGAGGCGTTGCCGCTATATGCTCGTATATACTACGTACCGGTATATAGCTGTGATGATATTGTTTTCGTTTTTCGTTTTTGTTTTTCGTTTTTTTTTGTTTTTTGTTTTTTGTTTTTTTTTGTTTTTTTTTTTCGTCTTCGTGTTTTGTTTTTCGTTTTTCGTTTTTTTTTCCATGTTTGTTGCGGTATTTGTCATACATATGCACGTACGTAGTATATAGCTCGCCGAGACTACAATAGTATATGCCCGGGAGAGTGCGTGCTCCCAAAAAAACAACCAGCCTCATTTTTTTATTTTTTATAGTGCGGTATTTTGTCGTATATACGAAATATCGCTCACTCTTGGAGACCAGCCAAACTCTTTTTGTTTTGGTGTTGCGGTATTTTGGTTGCATATACGTAGCCCATCGTTTTGGCCAGCTTTTATTCGGAGGAGAGCCGAAAATCAAGCAACCTCCCTAACGGGTGAGAAAGGCGGATCAATGAGAGAGAGGAGGATGATTTGTCGTATTTCATGGAGACCAGCAATCCGGAAGAGAGCCGAAAACAACCAAACTCTACCCAAACGACAAGAAGGGAGGGGGGGGGGGGGGGGGGGGGGGGGGGGGGGTTTGAAAAAAAAAAAAAACGCCCCCCCCCCCCCCCTTTTTCTTTTTGGGGGGGTTTGTTTTTTTTTGTTTTTTTGGGGACAGCCTCCGGAAGAGAGCCGAAAACAACCAAACTCTACCCAAACGACAAGCAGGGAGGGGGGGGGGGAGGAGGAGGAGGAGGCGTTTTTTTTTTTTTTTTTCTTTGACAACGCTGCCTGTCCGCTTTCATCAAGGGCTTGTTGACGGACAAAGCTATGGTAGCGCCTGAAAAAGTATTGCCGTGATTGTGACTGCTTGTGTTGGCGCGCGCGGGGGACGGTCGGTCATTGCCAGGCATGCGTTACGGCTTTATTCGCGGGGGTCGCTGAAGTAAACGTTTTGGTGTCTTGGACTCCGCTGGTGCTGTTGAGAGGGCTCACATGGGCTATCAATACTGTCTTAGGGCCTCTACTGAGAGCTTAGGTCTGGTGTTAGGGCCTCGCCGAGGGAGGAAAAGTGGAAGCCGTTTTTTTCGGCTGTGGAAATTGAGCTCCCAGAAATGGCTCTCTCTCTCTCTCTCTGCAGAGCAGGGCTGGGTTGGAGTGTGTCACGTGCTGACATGCCCCCGAGAAGCCGATCGGGAGACAAAACGGGATCTTGTTGTTGTTGTTGTTGTTGTTGTTGTTGTTGTTCGTTGTTGTCTGTTGTTGTTGTTGTTGTTGTTGCTGATGTTGTTGTTGCTGATGTTGTTGTTGCTGATGTTTCCCGTGTTGTTGTCGTCTTTAAACTTGTAGTTATTCGTTGTTGCTGCTGCTGCTGTTGATTTTTGTTGTTGTTGTTGCTTGAAGTTTTTTGTTTTGTTTTTTTCATGCACAGGGGCGACATGTGTTCGTCTCGAGCGCCAACTTCCGGTCCTCGCCCCCCCCCTATCGATCACCCCCATCCAGGTGCGGCAAGGGATCGACACCTTCGACTGCGTGCACCCGACGCGCCTGGGACGGCACGGGGGCGCCTTGGTAAAAGCCAGCTTCTGGGAGGACGAGCAGCGGCTAAACGAAGAGCGGGAGGCACAAGCACAGAAGGAGGAGGAGGTGGAGGTGGAGGAGGCTGCGGCGATGGGAGTTGTACAGAAGGAGGATGGCCGCCAGAATGGGAGCAGAGGAGTGGGTACAGGCGGCAGCAGCAGCAGCAGCAGCAGCAGCAGCAGCAGCAGCAACAGCAGAAGCAGCAGAAGCAGCAAGAGAAGATCCCGAAGGCTCACGCCCAGGGAACACGTGAATCTAATCAGGGGTCGCTACAGCGACGACCACCGCCCTATAGACGAGAACTGCGGATGCCCGACGTGCAAACGGGGGTGAGTGACAGATCGAGGTGGCGGGGGGGGGGGGTACTTCACATTCATGCATGGCCGTAGTCGTATGACCATAGACCCTCGCATCCTTCGTACAATGCTGGGACGGAGCATGTCGAGTTTTCACCGAGCAGGCAGGCATTGGTAGCAAGGGGGGGCGTACTCATTTTTTGCTTGCCTTAGTGGTTTGACCATTGACCATGCATCCCTTTCCAGACGGAGCACCGAAGGTGACGGGGTGATGGGAGGGGGGTGGAAGAGGTAGCGGAAGTAGACGTGGGGGGCGTTCTCATTTGTTGCATACCGTAGTCGATTGTCCGCTGGCCACGCATCCCACCTCGGAGACGGAGCACCGTTTCCACTCCTGTTAAGAGACGCCCTCCGACATTTGGGCGCTCAACTACGTGTTTTCCATGTATTACGTAGAACGTTTTTATTACCTTATCCCGTTCCTGGGTGGGTCGGCGTGTACTCTCATGTCGTGCATGGCCGTAGTCGTATATAGGAACATAGGTCCCCGCATCTCTACAATGCCGGGACGAGAGGTGAGTTACGAGGTTTGGGGTCGAGGGCGGGCGACTTTATATGCTGTTCTTACGACATATACGAGCGAACGATACTACACCGATGCTCTGAGCAGCCACAAGAGGGCCAGGCAGACCAAATATGATATCATAGAGCGGACAAAAACGGAAACCGCGCAAGAATTTGCGTGCTCACCTCTATAACGACAGGGGCAGGGAGGGGAGGGCGTATTTTGACGCGGGGCGTGGGAGGTGAGAGGCGGCTTTGTTTTTTGGGGGGGAAGAGGGAGGTAGAGAGAGGGGGAGAGAGAGAGAGAGGGGGGGGTAGAGAGAGACATAGCGCTTTGTTATGCTAACGTGCTGGCCAAATAGTATACAACGAAAGAGAGAAAGAGAGAGAAGAGAGAGGGGGGAAAGTTTTTTTTTTTTTAATCCTCCGGTGGGGATGGTAAAAACAAAGCTTAAGCTCACCAAACTTCTGTGTGAAAGAGAAAAAACCGACGGACAGAACACAGGCCGAGAGAACGATACTGTAGAAAGCTGCCTGTTTTCGAGTTTCGAAACGCTGTTGACCGTGCCCGCCTTTGAGAGCGTTTGCAGTGTTTGTTCGGTCACCGTGTGAAAAGGTCCCACCATTCACACGGCCGTGTTGTTTCTGTTTCTGTTTTCGTGTTCCAACACCTGTGACCGACATTTTTTTTTCGATTTTTTCTTGTGCCCCTGGTTTGCGTGCGTGCATGGGTGCGTGCGTGCGTGTCGTTTTTTCGATCGAGTGTGTGGGGTATCATGCCACTATAGCGGTGCCAATTGCATGTGTGGTTCCCTGCCCGATATGGTGTAGCTGTCGAGCGGGTACGGTTGATGCGGGCTAATCCGGCGTGGCAGTCAACGTCGTGCTTCTACAGCTTGCTTGCCCCCTCGTGGTGACTCGACGTTGTGCACGGTTCCGTCGCGGCAGAGGGTTAACGCGTGCGTACTCCGTACGCGAACGCACGGCGTGGTTGCTTTTGGTGTAGGGACGGGTGCATCATGCACGGATAAAAGAGCGCGCGTCCACTTCAAAGAGACCTTGCACGTGCCGCCCGCCAGACCCGAACATCGTGCATGGCATGCATTGGGCAAGCGCTTCCACCATGCGAACACACACCCCCTTCAACCCGCAATAGCTGCCCAGTCGCCGCCGCCGCCGCCGCCGTTTACCATAAGACACTTCCATGCCTCCGATATGCCGCTGCAACGAACGCCCCCCCCCGGCAAGCAATGTGTGCCTGGTCGGTGTATACTGGACGTGCTCCGTCCCGGCATTGTAGGGATGCAAGGGTCTATGGGCATATGCGACTACCGCCATGCATGACATGAGTACACCCCCCCCTGCCCACCCCTTCCCCGCCTCCTTACCCCAGGCGACTCGCCCGGCACCCCACGGAGCTTCGTGCTTGTTGCAAGAAATGTTACCCTGGTCGGTGAAAACCCAACGTGCTCCGTCCCAGTATTGTAGGGATGCGAGAGTCTACGGCCATACGACTACGACTATGCATAGCATGAGTGCCCCCAACCCCCACTTGCCCCAACCCCAACCCTCCCCCGCCTCTTTTCTCCCAGGTACACCCGAGCGTACATCAACCACCTGGGGAAAGCGGGCGAGATGTTGGGGGGCATGCTCGTGTCCCAGCACAACATTTTTTTCATGAACGAGCTCATGGCGTCGATACGCCAGGCGGTCCGAGAGGGGAGGTTGGACGAAGAAGAGGACAAGTGGTTGGCCCCCGGACTACGGTCGAGGGATTTCCACACGGCGGCCGTGGAAGAACGGGTTGCGGGGGACACGATGAGCGGACGGAAATCGCTGTAGATCCCTTTTTTTGCGTCTCCGCCGTAGTGCTGCATGTTGGTGCCTACGTAGTGTTGGGGGAGATTTACGTTCAGAGTCTTTCAACGAGAGAGGGAGAGGGGGAGAGGGCGAGAGAGAGAGATAAACACAGAGAGATAGCCCGAAAGGTAGGGAAAGAGAGAGGGGGAGAGAGAGAGAGAGAAAGAGAGAGAGAGAGAGAGAGAGAGAGAGAGAGAGAGAGGAAAGAGCGAGATAGATTGATGGGGCGGGACGTGCATCGTGGTCTTTTGGCGAAGTCATTTAACGGGAGGTTTTAGGAATGAGGGCGGCGGCGGGGAGGGAGGGGGGGGGGGCAGCGGGTGGCGGGGCTACGGGAGGGTTACGCTTCGCTGTTTTGTAAGTGTCGATTAGGCGCGCGGTTTAGTTTCATTTATTGCGTCGGAAGAGGAGGAGGAGGAGGAGGTTTGCAGCGAAGTGCCTTCAGCATGTTTTCGTCGCGCTCGCCGGGTTTTACTGTGTCAGAGGTCGTCGGGGATATGCTTTGTGTGTTGTTGTGGCTGTGCGTTTGGGTGGACGGGTGCCAGACTGATGGGGTGGGGATATAGGCCGTTTCTTGTTGTGAAATCGAAGAGCAGTAAAAGAGCTGGAGTAGGGTGGCGAGAGGTGGACATTTGCGACACGTACGCGCGGGAGTAGCGGGAGTGGGGATGGTTTGGGGGGAGGGGGGGGGGTTAGTTGGGCTGATGGTTCGAGTGTGTGTTGCTGTTGTTGTTGATGTTCGCACATTTCCTCATCGCCATCGTCTACCTACATACAGTGGTTCGTGGTCACTAAGCGGGCTCCAATACTTTTGGAAATAGTGCGTACGTACGTACGTATGCACGCGACTGTTTGGTTTATCATAGACCGTTTTCCGGAGCTTGTTGTGCCGGGGGGTTCGGACACACGGACAACAACGAAAAAAACAAAAAAGCAGGCATGGCTTTGCTTTTTTTCTTAGAGCTTGTAATGTAGTGAATGGTTTCAGGGCGATAAGGATTTAAAAAAAAAGAGGGATTTGCTTGTGGAACAGAATCAACAAGGCTGCATTTTCATGGGTGGTTGAATAGCAGGGGTGAGGGGGGGGGGGGTATACGTAGAGCAGAAGTCTCATTTCGATATGCAGCAGGCGCTCAAAAAGCTGCGCGGTTAGGAAGATGCTTCCCTACGTAATATACACGCCGCCTTTAGCACGACTTTGAGTTGCCACCTGTTGGTATTATAGCGCATACTCTAAGAGTCCGTCGTTGTCAAGTATACTGTATCCATCGTTTACCGTTGTAAGGATAGGTTTGCATGATTTCATCTACCGTTGTCAGGATATGTTGCATGAATTTTCTTTTTATTTTATGTTCATTGCCTACGGGTGTTTCTCCGGTCGCCGTCTGCAAACGACCTTGAGGCGGCGAGGAGGTCGATTCCGACCCCCCCCCCCCCCCCCCCCCCCCCCCCCCCCCCTCCCTTGCTGGCGTGTGGTGGTTGCTCCAACGAAAGAGTTCAGAGGCGTTGGCAATACGGCGGTCGGGAGAGGGCCACAGGCAGAGGATGAGGCAGGTCGCGTGCTTTCGGGTCTTTTGATCGGTCGGTCTTTCGGTTGGTCGGTTGCTTTGTTGATCGATCGGCCAGTCGAGTCGCCGAAATGGAAATTGTGCAGTATGTTTTGATTGCCGCGATGGTTGTTTCGTTTGTTGTTCGTTCGAGTTCCAAAGGAAAGTAAGATAGAGGGGGGGGGGGGGGGTGATGTTATGCTACACAAGTACGTTCTTCATAGCCGTATCTCTGTCAGTTCTCTTGTGGTTCCGCGAGACGCACAGGTGCCTGGAGGGCAACGAACGCGGGGTGGTGTAGGTGCTGCATCTCGATGGCGGAGTCCTTTCGACCCTGGGATGTGTGCTATAGTAGAGTTTGCTCCTCGATGTGTTCGGCTGGGCTGTGCACCAGGTCTCTCTCGACGCCTGGTTCCGTTCAGCGCTGATGGGCTCGATGAAGATTGTTGAATTGGCGGCCGTAAGGGTCGTACGGATATTT
This sequence comes from Saccharina japonica, assembly GCA_008828725.1. NCBI lineage: Eukaryota > Phaeophyceae > Laminariales > Laminariaceae > Saccharina > Saccharina japonica. The sequence continues at coordinate 105,846 of MEHQ01000221.1, forward strand.
TTGGGGAGGGAGTTTGATACACGTGAGGCAGGCATTTCGGGAGTGTTTGTGGATAGATGGCGGTGTTGGTGTTGGTGGCGACCGTTTTAACGCATGGTAACGCTTTTATGCGTGAAACGGCCATCTCCGCGAATAAGTTATAGGGCGGGGTACATATGTCGTGCACGGCCGTAGTCGTATGACCATAGACCCTCGCATCTCTACAATGCCGGGACGGAGCACGTTGGGTTTTCACCAATCAGGCAGGCATTGCTTGCACCAAGCGCGGGGGAGGGGGGAGGTGTTTGGTCACACTTGTTTGTTGGCACTGGGTAGGACATACACTCTAGTCGTAGGCACGTAGCGTTTCGTTATTGCGAACGGTGAATAGCCCGCGCATGCTGCCGTTTCCGTCTGTTACATTTTCTCGTTATGTGCTCAATATGTAGGGATATTCATTTTTATGCAAAAAAAAAACGAGAATGTTCCCGAAATGAGACATTTTTGGCGTATGTTGTGTGTATGACAGTGCCATCTGCAGACTTGCAGTAGATGACTGCCCCGTGAGATATAGTATGCTTGCGTTAAGGACTAAAGTAGAAATGTCGTGTGCGAATGGGTCTGTCTGTCTACTACGTTCCTCCGTCGTTGTGGTGTCTTGTGTGCAGGTCTGTGCGTTGCCATGCCAATTGTTCGGGTGAGAGGGAGTATTAAGATAAGGGACGTGACGAGGGTGCATCAGACCAACAGGCGATATTCCTGGCGACGGCGATGCGGAAGCGGTGGAGGTGCTGGCGGCGGCGGTAGCAACCCCCCATTCGTTACCTTGTCGTGCCTGCTTTGCTCGTTACCTTTTGTCGTGCTTGCTTTGGTAAAAGCTGCAATGTACCAGGTATGTACCATACGCGTTTCCAGGTTGAATCGTTTTGTCGAGCATGGCGCGGGGGGAGGG
>MEHQ01003294.1:0-21391 GCA_008828725.1 Saccharina japonica
CCACACACAACTACCGGTATACACAACAAATCAGTTGTACCCCTGCGAGTGCTCGCGGCCAACGAGTACCCGCCCACTCCCTGAAAAAATATCCGGGTACTCATATCAGCTGTTTCTTGCTAGGCTTTCAGTCGGGTGTACATAGTGAACGCCGTTTTTTTAGTGTCTACTATGATAATTAGTTGAACTGCCATATTATACATACGTACAACTATATATGCATGGGTTTTAGTATTACGTACTACACGCCATACAATTAAATAGACTTATTACAAATAATTACAGAGGGCCCTAAATATACCCACTCGTGCCCGTTATACGTGTGCTGACAGAGATTCCCAGAGTACTCGTAATCGTACGTACTGCTGTAGTTGTCCTCACGAGTACCCGGGCATTTGCTAAAAGGGATAAAGCTCCATAATAAATAGCAGTAAAAAAACAACAGCCGTACTTGTATACATACCTGCATGCCAAATAACGAAAGGAAGCAGAGGAAATGTCCGGGTTTCGAATTCACGTTTTATATATGATACTCGTAGTCGTACATGTTACTACGTGATTATTTTCCAGAAATAAACATTGTTCGTTTTAGGAGTAAATCCGCCCGAAGACCGGTATGATCTCATACGTCGGCATGCAGCAAGCACGGCACACGCATGACACATGGAAAACACATGGAATCCATTAACAGCAGCAACAAGCAAGAGAGAGGTGGTGGTGGTGTGGTTTGGCGATGGATTGCTGGCTCCTATGAAAGCGACGACTCGAAGCAACAACAAAGTAGTGCACAGCACAGATCTGTCTCCGAGGCACACTGGCCTCTCTGTACAGAAGTGTAAGGACAGTTGGTATATATGTTTAATGAACTAATGTTGCTTACATTTCGGGACAGCGGAGAGGTTCGTACATGAGCATCGATCTGCAGGTACCACGTGTGTGTTTGGAAGATCGCAGGCTCCGACAGACGCAAATCGTCACTATTGTACAGCACGGATTTATGGCACGCGCATGCATGGTGTGATGCCTGCTGTGTTGCTGGGCGGCAGGGTTGTAACAATGAGGTTGTGCCGTAGCATGCTCTGTGCAGTGCTGCTGCTGTGTTATTTCCTGCTCCCAGTGCTCCCGGCAAGAAACACAAAAAAGCGCATGATGGAAAAAAAAACAGTCGTGCTCTCCAGTGCTCTGCATGTTTTGTGGTCTACCTGTGGTATGTCTGGACTCTCCTGTGTGCGTAAAACGTTATTATTTACTGGCACGTGCGTACAAACTACGGCCTCATGTATAAAACCCGGGAAATCGGCTTAGCCCCTCCCGCGCGAAAAAAAAATTGAGCGCCCGCCACGCGAGCCACAGAGCTCGGATCGAGCCCAAACCTCGACCAATGTGTCCGGCCGGGCCTCCCGTGTCGGGGTACTTAGCGTTTTGCCGAAAAGCGCTCGCACGAAGAGAAAAGTCGCGAAAAGTGCGAAAATTTCACAAACATAACTATACATACAAGGCTCCCCTTCGGGGAGTGGGGTGGTCCCCGTGGGGTGACTCAAGCTGGCATGCAACAGGGACAAAACGACCACTCGTCAGTAATAGCGGTCACTCGCCAATAATAGCGGTAGTCGTAATTGAGGGATTATTCCTAACAAAACGCAACCTGATTCCTAACCCAACGACTTTTGTCGCGAAACGTGACGTCGATATTGCTGAAGTTTGTAAAAAAAACAATGTCAAGATACGCGAAGGTGTCAGCCGCAATTTAATGATTTGTTTGTGTTCGTGAGGAATGAGAGTACTTGAGTTCCACAGTAAACAGCGTATACGTATACGTGCAGCAAGCCCTGTGTACAGTAGCAGTAAGAAGTAGCGAACATTTTACGTACGAGTAATGTAGAAATTTGTGACCAATGCCAGGATTCGCGAACGTGCCAGTTGTTTTGATCACGGGTCGTGGTTTGTATGTTTCGCAATACTCGTGTGGTTGATCTTATTATTTAAAGTACCACAGCAAGCAAACCGTACGTATATACATGTACCTACAGCACAGGTATAGTACAGTAGAAGTGGAAAGCGCAACAAATAGTTTGTTTTACAGCAGTAGTAAAAGCAAGCAGTGCAGCAGGTGGCACTTCTTGTACCTACAGCAAGCAGCAGCAAGAAACTCCTCCTATACTGTATGTGCTGTATTCAACATACATCAAGCATTGCCAACACAGCAAGCAGCTCTACTGTTACTGGTGCTGCTGTAGTTGGTTGCTGTATGCACAATCTCATTTTTTGCATATCATAACAATATGTGCAGCATCAGTAGTAAATACACCAGACAGTATCCAGCAGCAGCAACAGCGGTAAAAACAATGTACAACTGCAGCAGTCACTACGCTTCGTGTTTACGCACTTTATACATACAGCAGCAATAATAGGTGCTAAGTACTGCTGTTGTAATTAGTGACCAATGCCATCAGGATTCGCGAAAGTGCCAGTTGTTTTTTGTCACGGTTCGTGGTTGGTATGTTTTCGCAATGCTCGTAGGATTGATCTGAAGTACCACAGCAAGAAAAAACAATCAACACGTATATACATTTACCTACACCACAAGTACAGTTATTACAGTACAGTAGGAAAGAAAAGCGCAACAAGTTTTGTTATACAGCAGTAGCAGTAAAAGCAAGTTGTGCAGCAGGCGGCACTTCGTGTACTTACTGCAATCAGCAGCAAGACACTCCTATGCTACGATGTACGTACCTGCTGTATACCAAATTTAAAAAGCACTTTTGTATAATCTGTGATCTCGATATGATACGTGCTATCGTTTTTTGCTTTATTTGATACGAAACAAATCGCCGTTCACCCAAGTTGACCAAAAACAAAAACAGAAACCAGATCACCATGAAAAACACCCGTTATCGTATCAGAAAAGAGACTCGAAATTCGCTAAAAACGAGGGAACGAAGCCAGAGGGTACGCGAGCCCCGAGCGCCTGGCTCACGAGCACACGCGAGTCTCTGTCCGTTGCAAACTCACAAATAAAGCAGCAAGCAGCAACACTGTCCTATTGGTGCTCCTATTGGTGCTACTGCCGCTGCCATTGTTGGTGTATCATAGCCTTTGGCCCGTAGATATGTACCAAGCATGCAGGTTTATAACAGAGTGTTGCGTGCGTGTGGCCGCTGTCGTGTTTGGATTGATTTGATACGAAAAAAATCGCCGTTCAGAGACCCTCCTAGTTGACCAAAAACAAATACAGAAACCAGATCACCATGAACAACACCCGTTATGGTATCAGAAGAGACACTCAAAATTCGCAAAAAGCGAGGGAACGAAGCCAGAGGGTACGCGAGCCCCGAGCGCCTGGCTCACGAGCACACTCGAGTCTCTGTCCGTTGCAAACTCACAAACAAAACAGCAAGCAGCAACACTGTCATATTGGTGCTACTGCCGCTGCCATTGTTGGTGCATTATAGTCTTTGGCCCGTAGATATGTACCAAGCATGCAGGTACATAACAGAGTGTTGCGCGCGTGTGGCCATATCATTCTGGCCGGATATGTGGCAAAGAACGTTTGGAACTTTACATTTCCGAACAGAGTGGTACTTGAAAAAATCAGGGCATCGTATATACGAAAGAGTACGATCGTTTCGAGCACCCACAGACATGTGCTGTGCCAGCACGCGAGCCCCACGTTCTGCGTGTAGACGTACGATACTACCCAGCAGCAAGCAGCAGCAGCGTAGGATCACGAGTACTGCTGCTGTTCTCGCTGCTGTATCACGACCTGGTACGTACGAAGAGTATGCATGATACGTACGTACCTGGTATACTTCAACACGTACGTGCTTGTATTTTGAAAGGTATAGTCTACGAGTACACAGCAGTGTGTGCGAACGGAAACCAGTGTTGCGCGAGGAGATAAACACGTAAGTAAGTATCCACGCAGACCTGGCGCTGTAGCAGTATGCCATTATACACACATCAGGCCACCCTGCTGAAACATGACCGACATGCCCCAACGGGGTCACGCTGTGCTGCTGTTGTATGAGCGATGTTCGAAGTATGCTCGACGTGTCGTTCGATCGATGCCCTCCTTGTGGCCTGCGCGTGTGCTCTTGCTGCATGTGCCCTCTTCGAAACCCATCAAAGCTGAAGGGATCGTGATCGTCCGTTATGTCTACGTAGGGCTACGTACAGGGTGTGGCGAAGGCGGAGCGTTTTTCACAGAAGAAGCGCGGGTTTCACGTTGCCCTGGTAGGCTCGGCCGAGTGGGACGGAGTACCCCGCGAAACCGACTCTATTTGTTCGGCTTCGCGAGCGCTCCGCGCGGGCCACGGGCCACGGTCGACGGCGAGGCCCGGGTGGCACGCTCCCTGGCCGACCCCCCACGGGGTCGAGCCCGGCGCCGGCGAGTTCGGCCGCGAAGGCCGAGTGCGAAAACGCGCCGCCGGGCAAAACAATCACAATCCTACTTTGTTACAAGGCTCCCCTCCGGGGAGTGGGGTGGTCCCCGCGGGGTGACGCAAGCTGGCGAGCCAAAGTGGAAAAACGACCAATCGCCAGCCGGTGGAAACCGTAAAAAACGGCTGTAGCGAACGTGCACGTTTAAATTTGTAAGCAAATTGGCGTTAAGCCACATGAAAAATAAAGAAGTTTTTAATCACAAATCGCGACGTCAACGTTTCTTAAGTTTGTCCACAACTTTTTATTTTCAAGGTCTGTGAAAGATATCAGAATTAACCAAATTGTCAAATGGTTTATCACGTTTCGTGACATTTTCCGTGCGTTGGGCATGGCTTTATGTACCACAGCAAACATGATATCCTTCTCGTACACGTATAGCAGACGGCAGCAAGACGCAATCACATGATGTACACCAAGCAGTATACAGCAGTAGTAGTAGCAGCGGGCAGTGGCGCATCCAGCAGCAGCATAAGCAGCACTACTATATATAGTACCTGCAGAAAGCGCCAGCACCAACAATTAATTGCTACTGCGACATAGTATAGTTTACGTTCAGCAGTAACAGCAGCACACTATTATCGCTGAATGTAGCGTACAGCAAAGCAGTAGTACAGCTAGCAGCTGCAGTACTCGTACAACTCTACTACTCGCACGGCTGTGGTTTGTTGTTGTAAGCATTATATGGTGTGAATGTACCTGGTACGTGCATGCGCGTACGCACGTGCTTACTTACAGCAGTGTACGTACCTTCCTCACCGCCTAAGGGAAAAAAACGACGTAGTTCGGGTAGTTCGTACTTCATATATAAACTCATAGTACATACCTGGAATACGATATATATGTGCACGCACAAATCGATAGTAACAGCAACAGTACACAGCAGGAATCACAACTTGTCCTCCCACTATTAATACTCGCAGCGCGCAGCAGCAACACTGATGTAATTTTGTTGTAGAGTATGTATACGTAGCGTGTGCGCACGTACGTGCGTTTGCTGATACCACTCGTACACGTACATGTTACATGATGTCGCTTTAGTGCGTGTCCAAACTCTGTTGACTGGGAAGACACACATCCAGCTTCGACTCTGGTTGCCTGGGATGACAAAAATCTAAAAAGCAATCGAACAGCCAATAAATATGCCGTAATCATCTAATCATACCCCAAGGGAAATGCGCAAAATGTTTTATTGCAGCAAGACAGGGGGGGGGGGTGATCCGACACAATGCGTGCACGCACGAGTGCCTGTTCGGTGCAAAGGTACTACGGCAGCAAGCAGCAAGAGGAAACAGCCACAACTCTCTGTAGTCGTGCATACCACTTCGAGGATCCTACTGCCGCCGCCGCTGCTTTTCTTGTATCATACCTGTTACGTATGATTATAATACTGTGATCGAGGGTGTACGTTCGTACTACCTGGTATGACAGACAGTGGATACGTTTCATGTTGTGTGTACATAACATTATGTCCGGCAATGTTACGACCGAATGATTCCTGCTTTTCCGAACAAAGTGGTACATTATCAGTTTGGCGGCGAGATCGTCCATTTAACACAAAATTGGTGCAGCAGCATCACGATGGTCCACCCATAACACCATACTGCTGCACTGCGGCAAAGAGCAAGAAGCATAATCATTCTGTAGTACGACGACACTAAGAGCACCACACTTCCCCTGCTATTGCTGTTGTATCTGACGTGGAGGATGTATGGCACGTACCAGCTATACCCGGCACCAGCTAAACCTGGTACCTGGTACAACACTTATACCAATATGTCCGGAACTACAGTAGGAACCATCTGAGAACGGTACTTTTTTTTTGTGGGTTCTGCCGATGGCTGTACTGAAAGAACCAAGGCGACAATTCACACGCCGGTTGTGTCCAACAATGCCCTGAGTGAAAATGAAAATTCGCGTTCGCGTCGATTTTTATATTTTTCAGTTTTGCTTTAGTTATAGCCTTGAAAGGCTATTTTTGGTAAGGATTGCAGATGGCCAATTTTCAATATATTTAATTTCGGCTGGCTCAGGAAACCATATTATAGACCCGATATTGAAAATGTGTTCCCGGAGGATTGTGGTGATTAGCTATACGATCATCATACAAGTTGTATTGTAGTAAAATATCCATTTTTGATGGCGCTGAAAATTTTTCCGTTTTCGGTTTTTTTCCTTACTGACAGTAAGGAATTAACCCCAAAACGGAAACTTTTTCAGCGCCATCAAAAATGGATATTTTACTACAATACAACTTGTATGATGATCGTATAGCTAATCACCACAATCCTCCGGGAACACATTTTCAATATCGGGTCTAGAATATGGTTTCCTGAGCCAGCCGAAATTAAATATATTGAAAATTGGCCATTTGCAATCCTTACCGAAAATAGCCTTTCAAGGCTATAACTAAAGCAAAACTGAAAAATATAAAAATCGACGCGAACGCGAATTTTCATTTTCACTCAGGGCATTGTTGGACACAACTGGCGTGTGAATTGTCGCCTTGGTTCTTTCAGTACAGCCATCGGCAGAACCCACAAAAAAAAGTACCGTCCTCAGATGGTTACTACTGTAGTGCCGTTGTTACAAACGTTGCAATATTAACATAAAAACGAAACGTTCCGACGATATTGGTACACAACAAAAAAAGCTTGCGGGGAGATCGCTCGTTTCGAGGCAAGCACGTGGTGGGCAGGCAGCATGTACACCTTCCCCCCGTCACCACCATACGACTGCACACACACGCCGTTGACCCAAAAGTTAAAGTTGACCGAAAACAATGACAGAAATCAGATACCACGAAAACCCGGTATCACGGTCAGAAGAGAGACTCGAATTTCACAATGTGGCCATATCATTCTGGTAGCAAATGCCAAAAAACGTTTGGATATTAAAGTGAATACAACCGGTTATTATATTTTCGAACAGAGTTGTACTTGGAAAATCCGAGCATCGTACGAAAGACTGCAGAGATATTCATACGTGCGTTGGTCGTTTCGTGCACACAGATCTGTGGTGCACCAGCACGCCAGGCATGTGTCCTGTGTAAACCTATGATACCACACAGCAGCGAACAGCAGCATAGAACAATGAGTACTGCTGCTGCTGTCTCTCGTTGCAGATTCACGGCCTGGAACGTACGAAGAGTACGAGTACGAGATATGCATCGTACTTGTTGAACGTACCTGCATTTCGAAAAGTCCAAGCTACGTACGAAGACAACAGCAGCAGGTACAGACAGAGTGTTACGGGGAGATACGCGTACGTAACAATGCAGACGCGTCGATGCAGCAGCGTGTCATGATACACCCATCAGTCCACCCGGCTCCCCAACGGCAGATATGCCCCGACGCTGTCACGCTGCTGCTGCTGTTGTTGCATGAGCAAACGTTCGACTTATGCTCGATGTGTCGTCCGATCGATGCCCTCTTCGTGGCGTGAGTGTGTGCTATTGCTGCATGCTCTCTTCAAAAGAGTTCGGCATGGACGGTCGACACGCAGGCTGAAATAACCATGATTGTTCGTTATTCACAGGGCACAGCAGTGTGCAGACTGCTGTGGCGAGGGCGGGGCGTTTTCCACGAGTAGGAAGTTTTTTGTAGCAACTTCTACGCAGAGGCAGGTTTCACGTCGCCCTGCTCGGCTCACCCGAGTGGGACGGGGTACCCCGTGAAACCGACTCTATTTTTTCGGCTTCGCGAGCCCCTCTCGCGGGCCACGGGCCCCAGTCGACGGCGAGGCCCGGGAGGCACGCTCCCCGGTCAACCCCTCGGGGGTCGAGCCCGGCGCCGGCGAGTTCGGCCGGGGGGGCGATTTGTTTGTGAGTCTGTCTGTTGGGCGTGCCACAACAACCAGAACATGGAGTGGTCGCTTACCCGTGGTCTTTTTGGCCCAGAAAGGGGGATATCTCTCCGCAACGTGACAAAAAGGGGAACGTTACGTGCTGTCGTGATTTTCTTGATTCGATACGAAAAGAATCGCCGTTCACCCAAGTTGACGATAAAACAAAAATAGGGACCAGATCACCGTGAAAAAAAATCGATCCCAATTCTTAACCCCAGACATGTTCGATGCCCCAACACTAAACCCAAGTACCTTTCAGCCCTGACCTAAAAAAGCAATCAACTTCCAGCCAGACACTAAAACAGAGTCATTTTCGGCCCTGACACTCAGAACCAAATCACTTCGACCCCCCGCACAAAAATCAAGCCAATTACGATCCCCGCACACTAAACAATTATATTCCAATCCCCCACACAAAAGTCTATTTTTTTCGACACAACCCCCCACTCGGAAATGGGGCCCCATTTCCGATCGAGATCACGATTGAAACTGGCGATTGGATTTGGAATCTATCGGTTTCCACACATCGTTGGAGGTAACACGCAGGAACACAGTCGACACAAAGGCTGAAATATTCGATATTGCCCGTTGCTCATAGGGCTACAGACTGCTGCGGCGAGGGCGGGGCGTTTTCCACGAGTACGTACGTAGTTTTTGTTTTCGAAATGGCAAAACAGGTTTCACGTTGTCCTGCTCGGCTCGGCCGAGTGGGACGGGGTACCGCGTGAAACCGACTCTATTTTTTCGGCTTCGCGAGCCCCTCGCGCGGGCGCCAGCTTTCCTGTTTTTCATAAGGTGTCCTGTCCTACTGCATGCTGTGCAGTACGTGACACCTAATACGAAACAGGCTAAAACCAAAGCCAAGCTGATATTGAAAAGGAGAATATGAAATTCGGGAGTCGTTATGTTGAAACTAGTGTAGAAAGCACCCTCTCTGGAATAAAATATTCAGCCTGGACCAGATTTTATGTTTCTTATTAGGTGTCCTGTACTGTATTGGTATGCACACTTTGCAAGGTTGCTTCTGTAGGCTACGTAAAGATCCATACCCGGGTGTTTTCCCGGGTATTGTTACCCTACAGATAACTTCTGTGAGTTTTGTGCGACCCTCAGACGTACCCGGAACTTCTGTAAGCTCTGTACGCCCGTGCCACAATACTCGGGGTACGGGTACAACGTTTTATACCTGTACGGAACTTCTGTGTGTTCTGTACGCCCGTGCCACAATACCCGAAATTCTGTGAGTTATGTGACACTCTCATACCCGTACCCGGAACTTCTGTGAGTTCTGTACGCCCCGTGATACAATACCCGGGGTAAAAGTACAACTATTTTATACCCGCACGGAACTTCTGCGAGTTCTGTACGCCTGTGTCACAATACCCGGAACTTCTGTGAGTTCTGTAATACTTTTATACCCGTGCCCGGAACTTCAGTAAGTTCTACAAGGGCTCCGCTGCGCGGGCGGCTAACGCCGCCCGCTACGCTCGCGGAAGGAAGAATAGAACCAAATATGGAAAGGGTAAAAGAGGAACACGCTTATATTATTTAGCTGCAACTGGCGACCGGATAATGCCAAGAACTCCATAAATCTATATATCTTAGTTCGCTTATCACATATGCACATCCTTAGGTCTGCGGATATCTCCAGCCTCTGATCGCCTTTCCGCGCGATTTCTTCGCTGAGGCGTGCCCCCGCCTCGCCTGCAACCGCCGGCTTAGCTGATCCGCCCGCTCGGCGCCGTAGCGCGCGCGCGAGGCCTCGACGTCGAGATCTACGACGAGATCTACGAAAAATCGTGCCCTGTGAGCGTTTGGGCACATTGCCCACCGACAACGCCTATACCTTCGCGTGGTTTTTTCACGTACGTGTTCTCTGACCTCCGACCCGTGGGGGGGGTCGGCTTCCCGGCCGCCGTCAACATGGTGGAGGCCTGCGCGGGAGGCTGTGTGCTCAGATCTGAGACGCCCCGAGAACACATACATGCCACCCAGGCTTTGTCGAGAACTGCCATCAATATTTTTTTCGCCGAGAGAGAGCTCCTGCTGCTGTACGCATACGTGTACGTATGTATGTATGTAGTCTACAGCAAGTAGCACGTGTGATAAGAGACTAGCAGCTCATGCACTGTCAATGTTGTTGCGGAGCTCCTATGATTTGTACAGCAGCAGCTGTGATCGCACCTTTTTAGCGGACTACGCGCTGCATGCTGTTGAGGGTTTCAGCGTAAAAAAATGGCATTGGCAAACGGGGATGGGGAAACACGTTTTTTTGTCGTTTTTTACCGTTTTTGTTTTTTGTTCTCAGACGTATAGGAGGCGCGTAGATGTACACGTGCATCGGGTATATATCGACAACATGTATGTATCAGTACTACTACTGCTGTACTACAACAGTACCTACCACGAGCAGTGAGCATCACAAGTATGTGGGTTGGATATGTATGACCACTATCAAAGATACACGCAGCATGTATCAGTTGATGTTGCTGTTGTCGCCGTTGTTCGCCTGTTTCGAATTTCGAAGATGTGTACTCGTAGTAGGTGTGTAGGCCCACACCGTGTACAGCATACAATGCGCATGTGTCAGGCTTGTGACCAAGATACATACGAGCACACACGTAGATGAGTACAGCAGCAGCAGCAGTATCACATGTATTACGAGTACGGTTGCCACTCTCCGTGGGCAGTGTGCAGAGCGCTCTCAACTCTTGGCAGTACGTCTGATTTCCATCCTTCGACACAACGCTGCTGCTAACTAAAAACGTGTATAACTCTTGGCATTACGTCTGACCCCCGCCCCGTCCTTCGCTACAATGCTGCTAACGTTCCGGCATCACGCAAGGCTGCGACCGGCGGCCGTCCAGGCCGCCGGCGAAGCCCCTTGTAGGTATATATACCAGTAGATGTACGATATTGTGGGTGGTCTCGTGTGAGAGCTCCTCGGCTTTTCTTAGACGTAGATATTTGTCCTTTTCACGATAACTGGCGATGAGGTCCACCCGGCGGCACGCAACTCCCTCATCATGCTCGGCGACCCCTGCTCTGCCTACTCTGCCAAGGGCGGCCTCGGCCGTGCCCAACTCATGTCTCACGGAGCTGCGATTTTTCCTGGATTCCATGCCCTTTTTGTCACGTGCACATACCATATCAACCAGTACATGATTTTTTGTTCTACAAGCAAACCGCATTATTCAAGATTCCGTGTTTTTATGTAGACGACAAACCCTGATTTTTCTACCGTCTCCTTTTACTGCTGATATACACGTACGTATGTACGAGTACCAGTACCGCTGCAAGCAGTAACAGCGTATCATATACCAGGTATTTTTCAATATGCCATGATATCTGTATAGTATTCACACGTGCGTGGTATTCAGGAGTATGATACTGGTCCGTGTGAGCCTGTATATAGTACCGGGCAGGGCCTCGTGCGCTCGCGGGCGTGAACATGCGGGCGGCGGGCGCTGCAGCAACGTTTACCAAGAATATGGTGATGGACACCGCTCATACAAAAAGCACACGCTCTTTTTCTTTTTACACGCAGCTACATGCATAATGAAAGATTCCGTTTTTTAAGTTGACGACGATTCCGGATTTTTATAAGACCACGTACTACTACCACTACTGTACAAATATACACGTACGTACGTACGCACGTATGATACAGCAGTACCAGCACCACAGCAGAAACCGACCTGTGTATCATGGGTTCATACGTGCATGGTACACCGGTGTGATACTACAGTATGATACTATTAATACTGGTGTTTGTTGTTTCTGTTCGTATGGGAGCGATGGACACTCCAACTTTTCCAATAAAATTACGGTGATGGTCGAGAACTTGCTTTTTTTCGAAAAGAGTGGTTCCGTATTCATTACCGGTATACGTATACTCGTACTCGTATTGCATGTATAGCTGTCCCGTGGTCTACATGCAAGATCCAAGATTATGTTTTTATGCTCGATACTGGATTTTACGAACTAACGTACCGATGATACAGGTACGGATTTTATTAGCTTACTGCTGATATACACGTACGTACGTACGTACGTATCAGAATACTTCAGTACCACAGGGTGATATTTACAAGGAATAAGAAGTTCGGGAGCCGTTATATATTGAAGTTAGTATAAAACGTATCCTCTCCTCTCATGTAAATATGAAACCTAGCCTCGATTTGTAAGTGTTTCTCATTAGGTGTCCTGTACTACTGCTGTACACCCCTTGGCAGTACGTACAGAGTCGCTTTGTTCGCCCTAAGCTTAGCTATTAATCTACCTCAGTAGGCTACTCCTTGCCGTTACGGGCATTGCGCGTAGCCGCAGGGGCCGCGGTTCCCTGCGCGGTAAGGGGGGTTCAGCCCGGCACCCGCGCGAAGGCGCCCGAATCGCCCTTTGTACCAGGTTTTTTTAGGGATTTTGTGGATTTTTATTTTTTACTTTTTGCCCCCGAGGCGGGGCGTTTTCGCGCCTCGCCCCGCCGGCCGGCCTCGTCGGCGCTGGGCGCGACCCGCGGGGGGTCGGCATACTCGCACGTATTGTGTCGTTGGTCGTATATACAAGTACGAAGTCGGTTCGTAGAAAGTGACGGTTTCATCAATAGGAAATGACAGTTTCACCCTCGGGAAAGTCTTACTGACAATCAGGGTCCCACGACCCCACGAGTACAAACGTCGTATATAGCAGCATGTAGATGACTTTTGTTTCTGTTTGTTCTCGGGGTCTTGCTTGTAGCTCGGGGTCTTTTTTGTAGCTCAACGGGATGTATGTATCGATCCACCAGGCACCACCACGCCCTGCCGATCACTCTCATCATCTGCCTCTCTTCCTGAGCAGAGCATCAATAATATCACATCAAAATCTGGAACTCGGGTCACCAGTAACTTCATCTTCTTCTACAGAGCTGAGCTCTCATCATATCACAGAACCAGCCTAACCGCGGTTCGGCACTTGGCCTCTATCTGGCATCATACGCCAGCCACAAGCCAATCTACTTCAACACACGGGACAACTATAAATTCAATACGAGTACGAGTATACGTATACCGGTAATGAATTCGGGACCACTTTTTTCGAAAAAATGCAAGTTCTCGACAATCACCGTAGTTTTATTGGGAAAGTTGGAGTGCCGATCGCTCGCATACGAACAGAAACAACAAACAGCAGTATTAATGTATTAATAGTATCACACTGGTGTACCACGCAAATATGAGCCCATGGTACACAGGTCTGTTTCTGCTGTGGTGCTGGTACTGCTGTATCATACGTGCGTACGTACGTACGTGTATATCGACAGTACAGCAGTAGTACGTGGTCTTATAAAAATCCGGAATAATCGTCAACATAAAAAAAACGGAATCTTTGATTATGCATGTAGCTGCGTGTAAAAAAGAAAAGAGCGTGTGTTTTTTTGTATGTGCGCTCTCCATCACCATATTCTTGATAAACGTTGCTGCAGCGCCCGCCGCCTGCATGTTCACGCCCGCGAGCGCACGAGGCCCTGCCCGGTACTATGTCCAGGCACACACCGACCAGTATCATACTCCTGAATACCACGCACGTATGAATACTATACAGATATCATCGCAGATTGAAAAGAATACCTGGTATATGATACTCTGTTACTGCTTGCAGCGGTACTGGTACTCGTACATACGTACGTGTATATCAGCACTAAAATTTAAAAAGGAGCCGGTACAAAAATCCGGGTTTGTCGTCTATATAAAAAAACGGAATCTTGAATAATGCGGTTTGCGTGTAGAACAAAAAATCATGTACTGGTTGATGTGGTATGTGCACGTGACAAAAAGGGCATGGAATCCGGGAAAATCGCAGCCCCGTAAGACATGAGTTGGGCACGACCGAGGCCGCCCTTAGCAGAGTAGGCAGAGCAGGGCTCGGCGAGCACGATGAGGGAGTTGCGTGCCGCCGGGTGGACCTCATCGCCAGTTATCGCGAAAATGGCTCAAATCTACGTCTAAGAAAAGCCGAGGAGCTCTCACACGAGACCACCCACAATATCGTACATGTACTTATATATACAAGGGGCTTCGCCGGCGGCCTGGACGGCCGCCGGTCGCAGCCTTGCGTGATGCCGGAACGTTAGCAGCATTGTAGCGAAGGACGGGGCGGGGGTCAGACGTAATGCCAAGAGTTATACACGTTTTTAGTTAGCAGCAGCGTTGTGTCGAAGGATGGAAATCAGACGTACTGCCAAGAGTTGAGAGCGCTCTGCACACTGCCCACGGAGAGTGGCAACCGTACTCGTAATACATGTGATACTGCTGCTGCTGCTGTACTCATATACGTGTGTGCTCGTATGTATCTTGGTCACAAGCCTGACACATGCGCATTGTATGCTGTACACGGTGTGGGCCTACACACCTACTACGAGTACACATCTTCGAAATTCGAAACAGGCGAACAACGGCGACAACAGCAACATCAACTGATACATGCTGCGTGTATCTTTGATAGTGGTCATACATATCCAACCCACATACTTGTGATGCTCACTGCTCGTGGTAGGTACTGTTGTAGTACAGCAGCAGTAGTAGTACTGATACATACATGTTGTCGATATATACCCGATGCACGTGTACATCTACGCGCCTCCTATACGTCTGAGAACAAAAAACAAAAACGGTAAAAAACGACAAAAAAACGTGTTTCCCCATCCCCGTTTGCCAATGCCATTTTTTTACGCTGAAACCCTCAACAGCATGCAGCGCGTAGTCCGCTAAAAAGGTGCGATCACAGCTGCTGCTGTACAAATCATAGGAGCTCCGCAACAACATTGACAGTGCATGAGCTGCTAGTCTCTTATCACACGTGCTACTTGCTGTAGACTACATACATACATACGTACACGTATGCGTACAGCAGCAGGAGCTCTCTCTCGGCGAAAAAAATATTGATGGCAGTTCTCGACAAAGCCTGGGTGGCATGTATGTGTTCTCGGGGCGTCTCAGATCTGAGCACACAGCCTCCCGCGCAGGCCTCCACCATGTTGACGGCGGCCGGGAAGCCGACCCCCCCCACGGGTCGGAGGTCAGAGAACACGTACGTGAAAAAACCACGCGAAGATATAGGCGTTGTCGGTGGGCAATGTGCCCAAACGCTCACAGGGCACGATTTTTCGTAGATCTCGTCGTAGATCTCGACGTCGAGGCCTCGCGCGCGCGCTACGGCGCCGAGCGGGCGGATCAGCTAAGCCGGCGGTTGCAGGCGAGGCGGGGGCACGCCTCAGCGAAGAAATCGCGCGGAAAGGCGATCAGAGGCTGGAGATATCCGCAGACCTAAGGATGTGCATATGTGATAAGCGAACTAAGATATATAGATTTATGGAGTTCTTGGCATTATCCGGTCGCCAGTTGCAGCTAAATAATATAAGCGTGTTCCTCTTTTACCCTTTCCATATTTGGTTCTATTCTTCCTTCCGCGAGCGTAGCGGGCGGCGTTAGCCGCCCGCGCAGCGGAGCCCTTGTAGAACTTACTGAAGTTCCGGGCACGGGTATAAAAGTATTACAGAACTCACAGAAGTTCCGGGTATTGTGACACAGGCGTACAGAACTCGCAGAAGTTCCGTGCGGGTATAAAATAGTTGTACTTTTACCCCGGGTATTGTATCACGGGGCGTACAGAACTCACAGAAGTTCCGGGTACGGGTATGAGAGTGTCACATAACTCACAGAATTTCGGGTATTGTGGCACGGGCGTACAGAACACACAGAAGTTCCGTACAGGTATAAAACGTTGTACCCGTACCCCGAGTATTGTGGCACGGGCGTACAGAGCTTACAGAAGTTCCGGGTACGTCTGAGGGTCGCACAAAACTCACAGAAGTTATCTGTAGGGTAACAATACCCGGGAAAACACCCGGGTATGGATCTTTACGTAGCCTACAGAAGCAACCTTGCAAAGTGTGCATACCAATACAGTACAGGACACCTAATAAGAAACATAAAATCTGGTCCAGGCTGAATATTTTATTCCAGAGAGGGTGCTTTCTACACTAGTTTCAACATAACGACTCCCGAATTTCATATTCTCCTTTTCAATATCAGCTTGGCTTTGGTTTTAGCCTGTTTCGTATTAGGTGTCACGTACTGCACAGCATGCAGTAGGACAGGACACCTTATGAAAAACAGGAAAGCTGGCCAAAGCTGCATTTCTTATTGAAGACAGGATGCTCTCAACACTATAATAGCTTCAATATAAACGAATCTCGAATTTTTTATTTCCTCTAAATATCTGAGTGGCTTTTTCCCCATAAATAATACGGAAATTGTAATTTGGGGGTATACCCCCTGATTTTACAGCCATTTGGGGGTAGGGTCAAAAGGCGCCCGCGGAACGTGCTCCCGCGGGCTCAAACAGGCCTCAAACGCAATTCCGAAGCCCTGGCGAGATGCCCGAAGCCCATGCCAAGCGCGCACACAACGTTTTTGTTTTTTCAGGCACGTCCTTGGGCCTAACGGGATGGCGGCGCACGAGGGAGCTAAAGAAGTACCCCCTTTGACGACATCTTGGGGGGGGGTAACCCCACGTACCTACTTAATTTATCTACTCCCCCCAATTGACCACTTTTTTCACCCCGTTTGACCTAAACCATACCCCATTTTGACCATCTGCGACAGCCGCAAAAACGACTATATACAGCAGTACGTATCCACGTCACCGCCCAACAGCCCGAATAGACTACGGGGAGGAACATCCAGAACATGCCAGTAGTCGGGATCGTGTTGCCTCCCAAGAAATAAATCCCGGCACACTTATACAAATCAAATCTTTATAGACGATATGAAGATATCGGTTCTTCTGAGAAAACATATGACGGCGATGGGGGAATCAGAACACATAGACATAATTACAGATATCTCGCCCAGGGATTCCCCATCCCTGCACTCTCAGAGCTCCCACTTCGACACCGCCTCCTTTCCATTACTTGGAGCTTTCCTCCATGTATTTGTTTCCTATCATTTTTTGTTCGCGAGAGCCTTTTTATTTTTCGGTGTTGGGTTCGTGCGTGTACCGAGAGAGAACGGCAGCGTGGGCGAGCCCGGCACCATCTCGGGTATGGGAGGGCTCTGGCCAGTAGAGGGGGGGGTGGAAGGAGCACGGTTGCCTTATTCGTGGCTAGGCGTGGTGTGTCCATCGAGACACGAGGGAAGCATGATGGGGCTTTGTCGGCTTGCTGCTGGTGGTGCGAATCCAGTATGTCAAAAATTATAAGCAGCGTTTCTGACTGTAAAATAATACTCAAGCGGTGCTTATTTTCAACCAAATATATTCACAAGAGAGAGACCCAGGCGGTTTGAACACCATAATGCTCGAGCGGGCGAACGAGGGCCACGGTAGGCACCGGGCTTCACGCTAGGCGAGCCACGGGGCTCACTGGGGCAGAGGGGCAGTAGAGCTCGACCCGGACCGAATCGATGGCGAAGTGATCGCGGGGGGGCGGACAGCATCGAGGGTGACAGAACATGACAGACAGTCGTTTGAACTTTTTTGTTTTTTGTTTTTTTGAGCGGCGCAATCACGATACTGCTGTACGTATGTCATTCAAATTCGAAGTACTACTCGTACGACGTACGAGTACTGCTGTTGTTGTTGCTTGCCGTTTTGTTCGATTACGAGTACGAGTACAAGTACGAGTATGAGTCGGGTACGAGTAGGAGTACGAGTACGACTCGAGTATGAGTCGAGTACGAGTAGGAGTACGACTCGAGTACGAATACGAGTACGAGTACGAGTACGAGTCGACTACGAGTAGTAGTACAAGTACGTATGCACGTCTTTCTCAATTTTGAGGATGTTTTTGTTTTTCATACTTCACAACTTGGCGATCGTGCTGGTGCTGTGCTTTTCTCTTTCATACAATAGAGTATATACAAAGTGTGAAGTACTACAACAGCAGTATTACTGTTGTTGTATTATACCACACATACTCACGAAAAATGCACATCTCACACCCCCACAGCAGACAGCGCAGCGCCGTGCCGTGAGCCGTGTTGCTGTGCTTGCTCTTTCGAACGTACAGCTATGTCGTCCTGGAGCATGGAGCTATTGTGCATCCCGAGCATGTTTTGCATGCGTGTCAAGTCCGCCGTTTCTTTGCTGCACCATGAACCTCTTGGCATTTTCAAGTCGCGGTGCCTGCACTACGTCATGGGCCTCTTCTGTACCCCTTTACTTGCGCGAGCGTAGCGGGCGGCGTCAGTCGCCCGCCAAGCGGAGCCCTTGTACATACATACATTTATACTCGGCGTACGAGTCGTGAGTTGCTGGGTGCTTGGTGCTTGGTTCTTCGTTGCTGGGTACTGTGGGTCATGGATGCTCGGTGTTCGGTTGTCGGACGGGAGGGGTCTTTGGGACACGAGCAACATCAGGCGCAATTGAACGGTCGGTAGTCTTCTTGAGAGGTGTTCCCCCCTGTTCCCAACGTATCCATCCTCTACGGCAGGCTGGTGTGTCTGAGTACGGATCACCAAGATCACACCCAGCAACCAAGCACCAAGCACCAAGAACCCAGCAACCGAGCACCAAGCACCAAGGACCCAGCAACCCAGGACCCATACGCCGATTATACACGTGCGTGTTCTGATTCCCGCATCACCGACATGTCTTCTCAGAAGAGCCGACATCTTCATATCGTCTATATAGATTTGATTTGTATAGTTGTGCCAAGATTTAATTATTGGGAGGCAAACGATCCCGACTACTGCAAGTTCTGGATGTTCCGCCCCGTGGTCTTTTCGCGCTGTTGGGCTGTGACGTGGATACGTACTGCTGTAGTCGTTTTTGAGGTTGTCGTAGGTGGTCAAGAGGGGGTATGGTTTAGGTCAAACGGGTTGAAAACAGTGGTCAATTGGGGGGAGTAGATACATTTAGTAGGTACGTGGGGTTATCCCCCCCCAAGATGTGGTCAAAGAGGGGACTTCGTTTGATCCCTCGTGCGCCGCCGTCCCGTTAGGCCCAAGGACGTGCCTGCAAAAAAAAACAAAAGTTGTGTGCGTGCTTGGCATAGGCTTCGGGCATCACGCCAGGGCTTCGCAATTGCATTTGAGGCCTGTTTGGGCCCGCGGGAGCACGTTCCGCGGGCGCGTTTTGACCCTACCCCCTAATGGCTATAAAACCAGGGGGTATACGCCAAACTGACCATTTTCCTTTGTTTTTCTTGCAAATTTCGTGCCCCGTACGGACTTCTCTTGTGTTCTCGTAAAAGCGCCGGTGAACCGACAAACAAGAATAACCAAGAACAGCTACGTACGACGTACAGGTAGGTATTGCGATGCGTATAATGGGATGTGCACGTTCGACGTGAACGTATCTGGTACTAAATACGCGTACGATACGTAAGATACCATACGTATAATACATCGTACAGATAATATATGTATACATTGCATATGATACGCACCTGTTACACGATCTAATACTGATATTGTTAATAATATATAACAAAGTAGGATTGTGATTTTTTTGCCCGGCGGCGCGTTTTCGCGCCTCGCCCTCCCGGCCGAGCTCGCCGGCGCCGGGCTCGGCCCGCGGGGGGCCGGCCGGGGAGCGCGCCCCCCGGGCCTCGCCCTCGGCCGCGGCCCGTGGCCCGCGCGGGGCGCTCGCGAAGCCGAAAAAATCGAGTCGGTTTCCCGGGGTACCCCGTCCCACTCGGTCGAGCCGAGCAGGGCAACGTGAAACCCGGTCTCCGCGGCAAGCGGGTGATTTTGCCATGTCGGTTTCAACACGACGAACAAAGGAGGGCACACCGACGTGCACATCGAGCGGCATCGAACATCTGCACACATGCAGCACCAGCAGCGACGCGACAGCATCTCTGACATTGTGCAGTCGTATGGTTATGACAGGGGGCCATGAGCATGCTGCTGCATCAGGTGTGCCCACGACGAAACGAGGGATCTCACAGCATCGAGTTTCTTACCGCACCAATTTGTCCGAAAATGTAAGAAACGTTTCGTAATTTTTTTGAAATTCAAACGGTGGTAACATTTCCGGGCATAATGGTAAATGTAGGGCACCTGGTAACCTGGTGCGTATCATGCGTTCTCTACGTCGTCAGATGCAACCACAGTAGCAACAGTGTCATGCTCGTAGGGGTGTCAATCTACCGAGTGGTGCTGCTTCTTGCTCTCGCTCTGCTATATCGCGGCGTACCAGGCATGAGACAACAGCTAGCAGGCGCAGTATGATGATACTCGAAATGGTACTACTACAGAGTGCTGCTGCTGCGGCTTACGCTGGATGTGTATGAACTCATGAGCACGCACCAAAGCGACAGCATGTATCATGTATATATATACGTGTGTTGTTTCAGGGTTGTTGTACCAGCATACATAAGCACACATGTCCGCACACACCAGGTGCGCGTACTCTACAGCATTACGACGTAGTACACAAGTGTTGCTGCTGCTTCCTGCTGCATGTAGTGGATACATAATAAGTGGTGTTTCCTGCTGCATACTGCTGTTGTTACTCCTATTAGTGTACGATAGATCGAAAGGGACAGCATGTACCTGTACGTGTGTTGTTTCAGGGATAGTGTGTCAGCATACGCACAAACGTGCGCACACACCAGGTGTACATACTCTACAGCATTGCCACCTATTACGGCAGTGTTGCTGCTGCTTCCTGCTGTAAGACTTACACAATAAGTACGTGGTGATTCCTGCATACTGCTGTTGTTGTTACTCCTGTTGTTGTGCGATCGATCGAAAGTTTGATCCTCACTTACGTACTGCTGTACTGATGCAGCACATGGTGTGTGGGTGAGTTGGTGGGTGGGTGGGTGTTTGGGTGGGTGCGTGGGTGGGTTGGTACGTGGTTGAGTGCTGTCGTGTCTGCGATGTCCCTGATTTGTGTTGTATTACCTTTACCCGCCAGTACGACACAGCAGCCCCATGCTCCTCACATACGCACTACTGTACTGCTGTACTGTTATAGCGCGTGGTGTTTGGGTGGGTTGGTGGTTAGGTGGGTGGATGGATGCTTTGGTGAGTGGGTTGATACGCGGTTGAGTCTTGTCATGTCTGTGGGTGGGGACTACTGTGCTGCCCCCGCTTTTTGTTTTGTACTTTTGTTGGGC
>MEHQ01000882.1:0-16291 GCA_008828725.1 Saccharina japonica
TGTCCATCGCACCTTGCACTGGCGACGCCGAAGGTACGGACGTCAGACAACCAGCGACGACATCCTTCACAGGTGAGACTTGAACGCTGTGAGGTCGGGCTCCTGCGCGCTGCCTATACGGTGCTACTAGTGTACCTACCTCCAGACGATCGTCGCAACAAGTTCAACCGATTCGTTCAAATAGTGCCTCAGGGTCTTCAACTGCTCCTCCGGGAACAAAGCGTGTGTGTGTCTGTCTGTCGGCTTAGAGGGGGCGCGTGCTACTGCTTGTAGCTCACAGGAGACGAGCGAGGTCGGCATTGCGAGTGGCATCCCGCCCAAGAACTCGCCACCACCAAAATTGAGGCAATTGTGTAGCGTTGAAGTGGGCCGCATGCTTTCCCATATAACAGCAGCAGCAGCAGCACGGCGGGAACAAAAGGTGGCCGATACTGCTGTGTTCCGAGTACACGGCAGAGTAGCCCTCCAGCTTGTAGAACCATGTGCATACAACGAGCCCCCCAAGCACGAGACGACGCCGGCCCGACATCGCGCACCGAAGATACAACGTTCATGCCTGGTTCATTCACCCTTGAGCCCCCCCCCGCGAATCTCGACATTTCACCGCCGATCGGTTCTCCCGTCGCATCCCAACACACAGCCACAGTAGTATTGATTGTTGCTTGTTTGGGGACACGTCAACCCACACACATGCAAAGGGCACAACACCAACACCAACACCAACATCATGAACGGGCCACGGTCCCCATAATCGATTGCGTCCGCTCCAGTCTGAGGGAGTTGTCCGCTCAGCTTCTAACCCTGGCATGCTATCCGTCGTGGCTTGTCGTGGACGCAGTTTGCGCGTTTCGTTTCGATTTCAGCAGTAGTCTGCATGCAGTACGAGTGAGAATTAGGTGAGAGTACAGCCGAGAAGCAGAGGGGGCAGAAGCGGCGGAATTAGAGTTTCCGCTCCTGTCGGCGATATATCATACAGCAGCATCGTATATCGGCGCAAGGTGCTGGTGTGGTGCTGTTATCGGAGATGCGGGTTACCTGATGACTTGATACTGCTGCTGTACTGACTGCTGTAGACTAAACAATATACACATACGATGTACAGCAGTTTAGTATGGGCGTCAGTACGGCGGCACGAGCACAGCAACAAGACGTCAAGTGCAGTACGTGAGTATAATATGTCGTTCTTTTTTTACGGTCTCCACTCTGTACCACAGCAGTACGTAGTTCGGACGAGTAGAGGGGTGGATGGACCTTGGTAGTAGATTTTTACGGGGGTTTTGTGTTCGGCGCCTGAAGCCGACCCTCCGACCCGAACCCTAACCCTAACCCGAACCCTAACCCTAACCCGAACCCTATGCCAGTGGTCAGTGCTGGGATGCTGTGCTTGGTAAGACTCTAGGTTGACTCGGCCGTCGTGGATGCTGAGCTTGGAAAGACTCTAGGGCGACTCGGGAAGCTGTGGCTGGGAAATACTCCAAGTTGATTGAGCCGCGTAAACCATACCCTTAGCCAACCAGAGTGCCTAAATATAACACTAGATTGTACGGCCTCATTACGTATCACTATTCGCATAATCCTTCAATGCCACCCCGTTTCCTCGGCAAGGTCTTTGTGAGCCCTACGTACGTATATACCAGTAGGTTATACGGCCTCATTGCGTATCACTACTATAAATACGCATAATCCTTCAAGCCCCCCCCCCGTTTCCTCGGCAGGGTCTCTCTGATGTTTATTTCGTTACTGACCCCTGACCCCCCCCCCCCCCCTAATATATGATATATTATTAGTGTGTGGCCCGTCGGTTGGCAACGACGCTGTATAAACACGCCACTCGCTTGCGTGAGCTAGGCCAACCAGGGTGCCGTTTTTTTTTGTTATTTTTTTTTTGGCGTCACCAAAGCTTGCGTCGAGTAGATCATTTGTGCGGGTGGAGAACCTTTGTTCCCGCACAAGGGAATGGTCGTATCACGTAGTGTTAATTATGGTAAGGCGTCGCCGAGCAGTTACATAGTAAAACCCATTGCTGTCTCCGGAAGTGGCCACACCAGAAATTAAATTAACTCATAGAAGCTGTCGTCCATATGCAAGTCCGCCTCAGAGGCGTTCTTAAGCAGGATGCAGCTCACCCTCCATGCGACTCGCCAATACCTCACGGCGTTTCGCGCTTGGTGCAAGCAATGTCTGCCTGTGTGTGTGAAACCCAACGCGCTCCGTCCCGGCATTGTAGGGATGCGAGGGTCTATGGTCATACGACTACGGGCGTGCACAACATGAGTACAACCCCCCCCCCCCCCCCCCCAGAGTGTGATCAATAACGCCACCACAGCCCACCTCGGTGCGTCTCTCCTCACCCAAACCTGAGCAAAGAGATGTTACTGACTGCTGTTATGGTATTGCTGGAATGATGTGGAAACTCCAGTAAATACCTGGTAACAGGTACGATCGTATAATAATAATATTTGGTGGTACTTGGAAAGCGTATCTTAGATGGGAACCGGGGGTTTCCTAATCTTACCACACTACTCGTACCTATGCCTGGTGCGGGACTACTGTCCCACGAGTATATAAGCATTACCAACTGTTGTGTCTTATGATAGCGTGCTTGTGGCGCGACGCCTCTGGGCTGCAGTTCGAGTGCTAAATTTGCGCGTCGGCCTACGTACCCCAGCGGCCTGGGCTGCTTTGTTTGGCCGGTGCTGTCTGTGCCACCCACTATGTTTTTCGTATCTTTTCGACCCATCGGAGTACACGGCTTAACGCCCCCTTTATACTTTATATACATAACTACGCCCACATTCTGGGAGACAATCAATCTACTTGGAATTATAATTGAGTAAGGTTTACAGTGGTAGCACGGTGTAATGATTCATTATCAATTGTTGAAGAACCACGCCATTCACCCACCCACCCACCCACCCACTCACGAAATATTGCCGAAGGCGCAGTGAGTCACGCCGCGAAAATTGAGAGGAGATCTCCATAACCTAGCTTCCTCTCCCCACAAGAGCCACACAGTCGTACAGCAATATAAAGCAGCAGTAAGGCACGCCTGGAAACTCAGTGGGACACCTCCATAACCTACTTTCCTCTCCTCACAAGATCCACAAGGTATATATATATATATATAGCTGAAGGAGCGGTAGGCCACGCCTGGAAACTTGAGGGGAGGCCTCCATCTCCTCGGAAGACAGCAGAAGAAACGCATACATACGTAATGAGGAAATGTTGCCACACCTCGGGCAGATCTATCATCTACAGATCTATCATCTACAGATAGATCATCTAGATCATCTAGTCCCTCACTTCCCTCACGTGCCGTTATGATATGTTGTGCAGGATTTGCATAATGCAGATCCAACCCAGGAAACACGTGCTAGATTATGTAGATTTTTCGGGTCTCACCCGGCAACATGAGCTAGATCGTACAAGGTCAGTAGTAGATCTGCCTTGAAAGGTCTACTGCTATGATGTGGTAATCAATGATCTGCACGAGGTATGGCTGATGACTGCTGTGTGTACTCGTAAATACCATAGCTCTAAACAATGATGTTGTATATTACAAGCGCATAAAACAACGCAAACATCGTCAGCAGCAACGCAACAAAATTAGCAATGATGCACAGATGCTCCGAGTATACTCGATACTCCGAGTATACTCGGAGTATCGAGTATTTTTCGTATTCCGAGTACTGAAAGTATTAGAGTACTGGTGGCTTAAATACTCGGAGTACTTGGAGTATGAGCAGTACTGAAGGTCCAAATACTCCGAGTACTGGGAGTATGAGCAGTACTTATACTCGAGTACAAGCAGTACTCGGAGTAAAAACATCTAAATTACTCGGAGTACTCCGAGTATCGAGAGTATTAGACACCGAAATACTGCGAGTACACAAAGTACCTGAAGTATTTTTTTCTCGAAAATACTCTACTGTAATTATACTCCGAGGTAATGGGAGCATCTGTGAATTTTTAAATGCTATAAACGCCAGTCACATGCTCCCAGAACCTGGGAGGAATGACGGCCGAGTCTTTAAAATGATGCAAAGATGCTCCTATCATAACGTACTTCACACTCCGAGTATACCCCGAGTATCGGGTACATTTGGTACTCCGAGTACTTAAGAGTATAATAATGTTAGCGGCCTGACTACTCGGAGTACTTGGAGTATGAGCAGTACTGAGGCCCCAAATCCTCGGAGTACAAGGAGTACCCCCAGTATCGGACCCCGGAATACTCCGAGTAAAGCAGTATCGAGAGTGTTCATACCTGAAATACTCCGAGTACGAGCAGTGTCCTGGAGTATCGAACCCCGAAATACTCCGAGTACACGAAGTACCTGAAGTATTTTATCTTCAATACTCCTTACTTTACTCCAAGGTACTCGGAGCATCTGTGCAATGATGTCAGGATATCAACAACGATATCAATAACATCAACAACACGAACGCCAATATTAACAGCACCACCATCGAAAACAACAACAACAAAACAATATCGACAACAACGAAAAATGACTGTATCGGTATGGTATACAGGCAACAAGGGCGAGTAATGCCAACATCACCACCAACAGCACCACCACCACCAACAGCAACAACACGTTACAGGCAAGCGGCGCGTAATACCCCAAGAGGGCGCTAACACTCTTCCACTCTCCCGCTCGCGTCCAACCATTCTGCTAGAAGCGAGGGCACGCGCGTTTATGTTGTTTCCCCATGTACGTACGCGTAGTCCTTTTCCAACTCCCTAAATGCCCCTACTTTAATTCCAAGTGTTTTGCTCCCACAAGGGGGGCACAAGGGTAAAACGAGGTTAACCCTTGTTACGAGAGAAGCGTAACGACAGTCGCTGATGCAAGCTTAACAATATATCTGAAGCCTTTTCTCATGACCGCCCGCTCTATAAAAGCACCACAATCAGAGATCTCCGGTGGGGGCGGACACCAAAGCCAAACAATAATACCATCGGAAAAAAAACAAACCTGTATGGGACGGTAGTCCCGCACCAAGGTTTACGTATTTATTTTCTTCGTGTTTGGTGTGGAGACACACCGAGGTGGGTGGGTGGGTGGGTGGGTCGTGTGACCTTACCACACTCTCGGGGGCTCAGCAACACGAGGTAGTCTCAAGAGTGCCCCCGAGGAGCCAGGATGGCCTTGAAGGATTACAGTGATAACGAGGCGGTACGGTAGGGGTTGCAGTTAGTTTTTGCCCTTCTGAGACAATATTTTGTCACTGGAACCGGTCGAGCTTCTTCAGTTGGGTAACTACCGGTTAGAACGATAATTTTGGCTCGTATATTTGTTCCAGTTTCAGGACTACTGGCTGTAGCTCCTACAGATGTTTAGCCGGGTTACACGAACAACCTTCTCCGAACTTGATGATTTGGGTGAAGTATTAAGCTCCTCATGTGAGGAGCTCAGAAAATAGTAAGCCGCCACCCCTAGGAGGTGGAATTGCTCGACAATGAGGCGGCACGGCCTATAGGGGATAGGGGACCTGGTATCCACATCTATCTACACCTTTTCCCCTATTTATGCTGCCAAAATGAGCCTGCTCCCACTCGTATTTCCAAGCAGTTGTCCCACCAACGGGGGAGTGCAATGTCTAAAGCGGTTACTCACCTGACAACGTCCTCCTTTCGCTGCCACACCCCCTCCCCACCGCTAGGATAACCCACAACAAAAGGTTGCAACCCTTGAAAGCGGTCGGACCCGATCCCCGACGGGCAGGAGGAGAAAAACGAGAACAAAAACGCTCCCCAAGTTTGGTTTTTTAACCCCTTCGAAGCGGCGGACCCGATCCCTGACGCTGCAGGAGGAGAAAAACAAAACAAACCGCTCAATTTTGGTTTGTTGCCACCCTGAGTTCGCTCGCCAACCGCGCCTTCTTTGTTCCGGCGCAAGCTAGCCGAATGCAGAACGCCGACGTGCTGTACGTTGTCTTCCGCTCGGGCTACGCGGACACGTCCAAGCTGCAGCTCTTGTGCCTGTACCTCAGTAACGCCTGCCGCGAGGAAAACCAGTGGTCGTTGCTCGTTGCGCAAGGCCTGCCCCGAACCCTGCTCTCGCAGCACCTCCGCGGCGCCGACCAACCACCGCTGCCGCCGCATTGCCGCGAATATCGCGACCTGATTGGCAACGGCGTTATCGCGCCGCCAACCCCGCACCCTGCCGCGGCGGCAACAGTAACGCCTGCGGGGTTCAGCAGGCTTAATCCCCGGCGTTTAATCCGGCGCGTGGTTGTTGATGGATGCATGGGAGTGGCGGGCGTGGTGTGGCCGGCGGGGGTGGTTAGGCTGGAGATGGGGGAGCGCATCGTCGGCATGCTGGACATCATGAGGGGCAGCGACGGGAGCTACTTGCGTCAGTGTGGGTGCCGCAAGAAAAGCTGCCCCCACGGCCGCTGCAGCCTCCGGATCGAGTACGACATATTGAAGACGGAAGGGTCGGCGCTCTTTGACCGCGCCGCTGGGGGCGACTGCTTCCACAAGCCGATCGGAGAGCTGACCTTGCCCGCCGGGCTCCGGCAGCTGGAGCTGCTGGGGTCGTTCAATGAGCCCGTCGACCAGGTCGACTGGCCTCCCGGGCTCGAGCTGCTCGTCCTCGGTGACCGATTCAACCAGGAGGTGGGCGGGGTCAAATGGCCGTCCACCCTGAAGTCTTTAACCTTAGGGTCGGCGTTTAACCAGAGTTTGGAGGAGATGGCTTGGCCCCCAACCCTCGACCACCTGCGGCTCGGGCACTCTTTCAACCAGGACGTGGCGCGCGTCCGCTGGCCCTCGAGCTTGAGCGACATTCATTTCGGCGATCGGTTCATGCAGCCGATAGAGGGTGCGGTGTGGCCGGAGAGCCTCCGCCGGCTCACGTTCGGGCACCTCTTCCGGCAGCCGATCGAGGAGGTGGAATGGCCGAGGGGGCTGGAGGAGCTCAGGTTTGGCGGGTACTACAACTGTCACATCGAGAAGGTGCGCTGGCCGGAGGGGCTGCAGGTGCTCGACCTGGGCCGCTCGTTCAACCGATCGATCGAGAAGACGCGGTGGCCCGCGAAGCTGCGGCTGTTGACGTTCGGAGACTGTTTCAACCAGCCTATCCTGGCTGTGAGGTGGCCCTCCGGCCTCCGCGTGCTACGCTTCGGCACGAACTTCGACCAGGACATCGTAGGCGTTAGGTGAGTCACGCCACGGTACGAGCGGTAGGGGATTCTGTTTTGTTGGCTCCGACGCCGGCAAGCATATTTCGTGGCATCGGGTAACGAATAAAGGTGTAAAAATTATACGAAGTATAATGTAGCCAAGCAGTACCCCCCCCCGACCCGACACCCTAAAAATGCACAGATATGGAAACCCCTGTATAGGTGCAATGGGACACGAGGGCAAGAGCCAACCTCAATCGATGGGTTGTTGGGGAAGCGTCCCCTATCCCTTAACCCCATTGGTACCTTTTTGAAAACCTCCATTCATATAAGTTGGTATGATTTTTCGCCACAGGGATCGTTAGGGAGGCGTCCCCTGATCCCCCGACCATCCATAAAGCCGACCACCATAAAAACCGACTGTCATGAAAATGTCAGGAGACGGCAGTTTAGACCTGTGACGAACGGCGGTCTAGGCTTAATACACTAGTTTTAGAGTGAGAGCTCCTAACGTTGTGACTGACTGGACTGACTGACTGACTGACTGACTGACTGACTGAGGCCTCCAAAAACTAAGAACGCCCTTCTGGGAATTTTTTTACGGCTACGTACGGCATACGCCTCAGGTGGCCGGAGAGCCTGGAGCATCTCACGTTCCGCCAGCGCTTCGATAAGGACATCGAGGCCGCCGTTTTCCCCCCCGGTCTCCGCACGCTCGAGCTCGGCAACTGCTTCGACAAGCCGATCGAGAAGGTCAGGTGGCCCCGGGGGCTCGAGCGGCTGGTCCTGGGGCACTACTTCAACCAACCGGTGGAGGCGGTGGACTGGCCCCCGTCCCTTAAGTCGATCGCCTTCGGGGGCATCTTCGACCAGCCTTTGGGCAAGGTGGTGTGGCCGCCGAACCTACAGAATCTCGAGCTAGGGCAGGCGTTCTCGAGGGACCTGGGCGGCATCGCGTGGCCGAGTCGGCTCAAGTTTCTCACGTTTAGGAGCCGGTGCGACCCCGCCAAGAAGACGCTCTCTTGGCTCAATGTCGCCCCGCCTGGGGGGGCTACCGCGAGGTGCGCCGAGACGCACTCTGTCGCGCCTGGGTTCGAGGAGGACCTGCCCACCGGGCTGGAGTCTTCCATGCGACACCTGTTCGA
This sequence comes from Saccharina japonica, assembly GCA_008828725.1. NCBI lineage: Eukaryota > Phaeophyceae > Laminariales > Laminariaceae > Saccharina > Saccharina japonica. The sequence continues at coordinate 8,280 of MEHQ01000882.1, forward strand.
GAGGTTTCCCGTCACCGGAAACACCGTCTGACGGGGGGCGAGTTTTTGGGTCCCCACCAGCCTGAACTACTGTGTTTTTCTTTCGCTGCTCTGGGGTTTGTTGATGCGGGGGGGGGGACTCATTTGTTGCTTGCCTTATGAGTCATTTGACCATTGACCACGCATCCCTTTCGAGACGGAGCACCGTGTTGATGGGGGAGGGGATTTTTTTTTTTAAAGCGGAGCAGGCAGAAAGTCGCCAGCACTCTTTTCATGAAAGTTCGGATTCGTTTTCCTGGGCTTGGGGGTCAGATTTGTTTTGTTTTGTGCAAAAAGTCAGATCGTTTATTTTGATTTTTTTTTGCGTCAGATTTGATTTAAAAAAAAAAAGAAGGCCCAAGTCGTTACGTTGGTGGCATCAGATTTTTGTTTTTTTAAAGAAAAAATCTGCTGTCCGTATTTTGCGAGATTGGGGTCAAGCATAATCCTTATGCTGTGAGAATAGTCGCGAGAGGCCCCAAATGGTCAGCAGGTTGTGTGGCAACTTGACAAGGCGGACTTGGGGTGGAGCGAGGTGAGCCACGGAATCGACGTACGTAACTTTAGGGTGTGCCACATAATCTGATATAGTGCGAACTGGNAATTTGCAGTCCGCCCTACCGACTCCAGGAGGTACAACCTACTCAAAAGTTAACACCTCGGACAGATCATCTACAGATAGGTCCATGATCTAGACCATCTAAGATAGATCATGATCTAGATCATGTACAGATAGATCTCGATCTAGATATCTGCAGATTGGTCATGATCTAGATCATCTACAGATATATTTATGATCTAGATCATCCACAGATAGATCATAATCTAGATCATCCACAGATAGATCATGATCTAGATCATCTACAGATATATTTATGATTTAGATCATCCACAGATAGGTCATGATCTAGATCATCTACAGATAGATCATCTAGTTCCTCGCCTACCCTTGTGAGAGGTTGCGCAGGATCTGCATATATGGTACAAATCCGTTCCAGGAAACATGTCCTACTGCTGTTAGATCATGCAGATTTATCACTACTCACACCCGGAAACACGAGCTAGACCACGCAGACCATACAGATCATACAATATCGCGAGKATATCTGCCTCGGAGATCTAGATCATGAACTGTGGGAATCGATGATCTAGATCTCCCCGAGGTGTGGCAAAAGGTTGCCCCCAGCCCGACGGTAACAAGCAATCGCCACGCGGCCTGCACATGGTCCTTCTGCACCTTTCCCTGTACAACCGATTTCCAAAAAACACGAACGCCTCGCATCACACCATTACCTTAAATAGAAGTTGTAATCAGGTCCCCCGCCGGCGCCTTTTCGATCCCCCTCTCCCCCCTCCGCCCCCACCGCCATCTCCAGCCGGGAGGCAGAACCCAAGAAAACGACCCTTCGTATACAGATGTCACTATTTGCCCTTGGCGCGAAAAAGCGATATGGGGACCCGGGAGGGGGTAGATTATCCACCCCCCCCCAAGCGCCGTGCAGCTTGCAAAAAAGTGTAAGCTCTTGTGCACACTCTCCCCCCCCCCAATTTGCAGTCCGCCCTACCGACTCCAGGAGGTACAACCTACTCAAAAGTTAACACCTCGGACAGATCATCTACAGATAGGTCCATGATCTAGACCATCTACAGATAGATCATGATCTAGATCATGTACAGATAGATCTCGATCTAGATCATCTGCAGATTGGTCATGATCTAGATCATCTACAGATATATTTATGATCTAGATCATCCACAGATAGATCATAATCTAGATCATCCACAGATAGATCATGATCTAGATCATCTACAGATATATTTATGATTTAGATCATCCACAGATAGGTCATGATCTAGATCATCTACAGATAGATCATCTGGTTCCTCGCCTACCCTTGTGAGAGGTTGCGCAGGATCTGCATATATGGTACAAATCCGTTCCAGGAAACATGTCCTACTGCTGTTAGATCATGCAGATTTATCACTACTCACACCCGGAAACACGAGCTAGACCACGCAGACCATACAGATCATACAATATCGCGAGGATATCTGCCTCGGAAGATCTAGATCATGAACTGTGGGAATCGATGATCTAGATCTCCCCGAGGTGTGGCAAAAGGTTGCCCCCAGCCCGACGGTAACAAGCAATCGCCACGCGGCCTGCACAATGCGTCCTTCTGCATCCTCCCTGTACACCGATCCAAAAAACACCGCCTCGCATCACACACACCTTAAATTGAAGTTGTACAGTCCCCCGCGGCGCCTTTTCGACCCCCCCTCCCCCTCCGCCCCCACCGCCATCTCCAGCCGGGAGGCAGAACCCAAGAAAACGACCCTTCGTATACAGATGTCACTATTTGCCCTTGGCGCGAAAAAGCGATATGGGGACCCGGGAGGGGGTAGATTATCCACCCCCCCCCAAGCGCCGTGCAGCTTGCAAAAAAGTGTAAGCTCTTGTGCACACTCTCCCCCCCCCCAATTTGCAGTCCGCCCTACCGACTCCAGGAGGTACAACCTACTCAAAAGTTAACACCTCGGACAGATCATCTACAGATAGGTCCATGATCTAGACCATCTACAGATAGATCATGATCTAGATCATGTACAGATAGATCTCGATCTAGATAATCTGCAGATTGGTCATGATCTAGATCATCTACAGATATATTTATGATCTAGATCATCCACAGATAGATCATAATCTAGATCATCCACAGATAGATCATGATCTAGATCATCTACAGATATATTTATGATTTAGATCATCCACAGATAGGTCATGATCTAGATCATCTACAGATAGATCATCTGGTTCCTCGCCTACCCTTGTGAGAGGTTGCGCAGGATCTGCATATATGGTACAAATCCGTTCCAGGAAACATGTCCTACTGCTGTTAGATCATGCAGATTTATCACTACTCACACCCGGAAACACGAGCTAGACCACGCAGACCATACAGATCATACAATATCGCGAGGATATCTGCCTCGGAAGATCTAGATCATGAACTGTGGGAATCGATGATCTAGATCTCCCCGAGGTGTGGCAAAAGGTTGCCCCCAGCCCGACGGTAACAAGCAATCGCCACGCGGCCTGCACAATGCGTCCTTCTGCATCCTCCCTGTACACCGATCCAACAAACACACGCCCTCGCATCACACACACCTTAAATTGAAGTTGTACAGTCCCCCGCGGCGCCTTTTCGACCCCCCCTCCCCCTCCGCCCCCACCGCCATCTCCAGCCGGGAGGCAGAACCCAAGAAAACGACCCTTCGTATACAGATGTCACTATTTGCCCTTGGCGCGAAAAAGCGATATGGGGACCCGGGAGGGGGTAGATTATCCACCCCCCCCCAAGCGCCGTGCAGCTTGCAAAAAAGTGTAAGCTCTTGTGCACACTCTCCCCCCCCCCTTTTTTTTTTCCATTTTCTTATTTCATCATGTGATCACAACGGTTGCAACGGTTTTCTATTCCGACCTCTGGGGGTGTGGTGTGTCGTTTTCTCTTTTTTCTGGACGCCCCTGGTGCAGGAGCTGTTTACCTCACCCAAAAGTAGCCCTTGTCGTACGCAATGTCAAGGGGAAACCCGACGAATAACCCATGCCTGTCTGCCGGTTCCATAACCAGGACGTGGGCTATTGCCATAGAGGTAGCACTTTTTGGCTGATTTGGTTCTGGATGATATTGGGCTCCTTATACGAACCTAAACTAAAATCGTCCGGTCTTTTCGTTCTTGGGTTGATTTTTTTTTCATCGTTCACGTACGTATGTAGGCCATGGGCGTGTTCATTGGGTATGTACGAGTACGTATCACAGCATTTTTTGTCCCCCCTCCGAAATCAGTATACCAGGTATATTTTTTTGTGAGATATTTGAGCACCTCAAGAGACCACCCACCCTCAGGAAAAAGCATGGTGCACCTGCATGCAGGCTATCGTACCATGCGTCAAAAAGTCTTTCTTGCAGTTTTACCTGTGCTTTAGGCGTCGACTGGCTCACAAGCTGTTGTCATAACACGGTAGGTAGCGTGTATAGGCGGGGGGGTGCCTGATTCGCTGTCGACGGAAGAAAGTAACTCGATATATGGCAGGACGTAAATTTTGGATCTAAAAGGGGACGAATGAAGTGGGTCCCCGAATGTTGAGAAATGCCTCCGGACGGTACAGAGAGAGCAAGATAAACCAAGGACACCACTCCTATCGCGATCGGCCAGAGGCAGCACGGAAAAGTAGGAAGAGGGTAGGGAAAAACAGAGCCTACCAACCATATCGGACGCAGCTGCAGAGGCGGGCACCTGTGCGTTGAATTCTACTTGGGCGATAAGCTGGGGGTCGAGAACTTCCAGGGGATTTTGGGCATGCCCAAAAGTAGCAAGCTCGGCCTGTCGCGTTGGAGTCAAGCACTTGCGCGTGTGTTTAGGCGCTATAGGCTTCCCAACTACCCACACGGAGCCAGTCAACCAGCCGGAGGACAGACGTGTTGTAGTGTTTATTTTACCAGGGTAACTACTCTCTGCGACGAGGTGCCGCGTTGATTACCGGCAAATCAACGCGAGGGTAGTAGCCCTGGGTGAGAGTCTCCGGCTGATCGCAGCAGAGAGGCCTCATTGATCCTAAACTACATACGAATTAATGCGACGACGGAATGTTACTGGAGAAAATCAGCAGAACCGAAAAATTAGGTTTGCTGATGACGGTGATGAGGATTTATGACCATGTTTTCATATTAACTCCGTAATTTCCCCTAAAATCTCGCCCGCGGTCCCAAAATCAGGCTTGAAGCAAAACCTGGTTGATAAAAGCGCGGTGTGACGGGAGAGTTTTCGTTTTCGAGTAATTGGCTGGACAACATCATCAGAGCAGCACCACAAAAATCAGCACAGAGCGCAGAGGATGCCCTGCGATCGCCAATCAACGCAACGCTGCCCCGTAGAGGCTAAGACCTGTCTCTTATACACATCTATGCTTTTGAGGACGTCGTTTTGTTTTGTTCTGTTCTCTCGCTTGTTTCGCGTTTGTTTTTGGAGCTGGGTTAGATCGGGACTCGCTCTGAAACAACGAGGCAGTGGCGCGAGAGCGGAAGCGCCTATGGGATGGACATGCCCCGTATGAATAGCGGGTACGATCTGTTTCAGAGGGTCCGAGAGATATGTCAAACACGGCAATAGTACCAAGTAAATAGCACCAGGGGTAAGTACAGGGTAAGTGATCTCGTATCCGCACTGTTTTTTTGTTTGTTGTGTTTTGCAGGTATAATAGTAAGTAGCGCTTGCGGTAAGGTTGAAAGCGAGCTCGATCGTTGGGCGGGGTGCCCGCCTGACTTTTGGGGCGGGTATCAATGGAGGAGGACGAGAAGAATCGTGCGGCTGTTGTTGCTGCTGAGGATTTTGCTCTCTCCAAAGCACACCTGTTAATAATACATACCAGTAACATCCTACCAGTACGTACGTACAAAATGTGGGTCCGTTCGTTCTGGACGGAAAAATGTTTTGACCATTTCGGCTTTCTGCTTCTTAACCCTGCTAAAGACGGTGGCACCTTAACTTATTTGCTTAGGGTGATTCTACTGTAGTGCAGGCGAGGGTGGTCGATTTTTTTTTTTCGACATCTCACAGAATTTTTTGTTCGTTAGGGGGTGGGGGGGGGGGGTGTTGTACTCATGTTGTGCACGGCCGTAGTCATATGACCATAGACCCTCGCATCCCTACAATGCCGGGACGGAGCGCGTTGGGTTTTCACCAACCAGGCAGACATTGCTTGCACCAAGCGCGAAACGCCGTGGGGTATTGGGCGAGTCGCATGGAGGGTGAGCTGCATCCTGCTAAGAACCGCCTCTGAGGCGGACTTGCATATGGACGACAGCTTCAATGAGTTAATTTAATTTCTGGTGTGGCCACTTCCGGAGACAGCAATGGGTTTTACTATATAACTGACTCGCGGACGCCTTACCATATTAACACTCCGTGGTACGACCATTCCCCTTGTGCGGAGCAAAGGGTCTCCACCCCGCACAAATGATCTACTCGACCGCCAGCTTTGGTGACCGCCACAAAAAACAACAAAAAAAAAACGGCACCCTGGTTGTCTAGCTCACGCAGCGAGTGGCGTGTTTTACAGCGTCGTTGCCAACCGACGCCAACCCAACAGGGGGGGGGGGGGTTTCAAAAACCAAGAGAAAAACAAAAAAAAAGGATATTTTTTTTTTCCATTTTCTTATTTCATCATGTGATCACAACGGTTGCAACGGTTTTCTATTCCGACCTCTGGGGGTGTGGTGTGTCGTTTTCTCTTTTTTCTGGACGCCCCTGGTGCAGGAGCTGTTTACCTCACCCAAAAGTAGCCCTTGTCGTACGTAATGCCAAGGGGAAACCCGACGAATAACCCATGCCTGTCTGCCGGTTCCATAACCAGGACGTGGGCTATTCCCATAGAGGTAGCACTTTTTGGCTGATTTGGTTGTGGATGATATTGGGCTCCTTATACAATGTCACGTTTTACGTCACGTTTCGTAATACTTCTAAACTGCCATCAAACCTAAACTAAAATCGTCCGGTCTTTTCGTTCTTGTGTTGAAATATTTTTCATCGTTCACGTACATATGTAGGCCATGGGCGTGTTCATTGGGTATGCACGAGTACGTATCACAGCACTTTTTTTTCCCCCTCCGAAATCAGTATATATATATTTTTTGTGAGATATTTGAGCACCTCAAGTGACCACCCTCCCTCAGAAAAACATGGTGCACCTGCATGCAGGCTACCGTACCATGCGTCAAAAAGTCTTTCTTGCAGTTTTGCCTGTGCTTCAGGCGTCGACTGGCCCAAAAGCTGTTGCTTCAGGCGTCGACTGGCCCAAAAGCTGATGCTTCAGGCGTCGACTGGCCCACAAGCTGGCCCAAAAGCTGTTGCTTCAGGCGTCGACTGGCCCAAAAGCTGTTGCTTCAGGCGTCGACTGGCCCACAAGCTGTTGTCATCACACGGTAGGTAGCGTGTATAGGCAGGGGGGTGCCTGATTCGCTGTCGACGAAAGAAAGTAACTCGATATAAGGCAGGACGAAAATCGGCAGAACCGAAAAATTAGGTTTGCTGATTACGGCGATGAGGATTTATGACCATGTTTTCATATTAACTCCGTAATTTCCCCTAAAATCTCGTCCGTGGTCCCAAAATCAGGCTTGAAGCAAAACCTGGTTGATAAAAACGGGGTGACGGGGGAGAGTTTTGCTTTTTGAGTAATTGGCTGGACAACATCATCAGAGCAGCACCACAAAACTCAGCGAAGAGCGCAGAGGATGCTCTGCGACCGCCAATCAACGCAACGCTGCCCCGTAGAGGCTACGACACACACCACAACCCTGCCCCCCCTCCGGCGCCTCCCACGCGAGCCCCACCCTCCCAGCAAAAAAACACAGTCCCTCCCCTCCTACACAAAAAAACACCGCCAGCCCCCCCCCCCCCCCCCCCCCCCCCCCCCCCCCCCCCCCCCCCCCCCCCCCCCCCCCTCCTTCCCTCGCTACCTCCACAATCCGTCGTCCCTCAAGCGGCGCGAAGAAAGCGAGGGTGGCGGTCGAAACGGCGAGAAAAGCGACACTACCCCACCGCGGTCGGAAAAAAAAACGTAAGTTCCGTTGTCTAAACCGGCGACATAACGCGAGGGCGGTGGGTTGGTAAGGACGAAACGACGCGAAACCTCGTGAGCGTTTGTCGGGAGGGAGGGAGGGAGGGAGAGGGGGGTGCTGTTATCGCAGCGGCATAAGCACTTCTCCTGATAAGGGCCGCTGCTCTCGAGCCCGTACCGCTCAAGTGTTCGCACTCCCTCACCCCCCTCACAAAAGAAGGGCGGGTGCCGTAGGCCGGCCCTGCACAGATCAAGTGTCTACCCCCTCTCCCGTCGCTCAGCAGTAATACTGCTCCGTCTCGAAAGGGATGCGTGGTCAATGGTCAAATGACTAAGGCAAGCAACAAATGAGTACGTCCCCCCCCCCCCCCCC